>NW_004624818.1:950472-1094711 GCF_000247695.1 Heterocephalus glaber
TTTCCTTTGTATGTGATTTGTTTCTTTTCTCTAACTGCTTGTAGAATTTTGTTCTTCTGTTGGGTTTCTGGAATCTTAACTATTATATGCCTAGGTGTAGATTTTTTTTTTTTTGATCAAGGTTGGTTGGAGTCCTATATGTCTCACTTATCTGTATATCAAGTTCTTTTCCCCTGCTTGGGAAGTTTTCTGCCATCACTTCTGTGAACAGTATTTTTATGTCATCTCCACTCTCTCCTGTTTCTTCATTGACTCCAATCAGTCTTATGTTATTATTCTTTGCATTGTCTAGCACCTGCTGGATTGATTTCTCATGGTCCCTTACTATTGTAAAGAAATTTTTCTTTTCCTCCTCACTAATTGCAATCTTATCTTCTATATCTGAAATTCTTTCCTCACATTCACTCATTCTGTTGCATAAACTTTCAATGGAGTTTTTAATCTCCTGGAAATCTGTTTGCATCTGTTTTATGGATTCCATTTGTTTCCTATGTTGGAATTCCATCATGTTCGTCAGCTCCTCTATTTTTTTACCTCTGTCTTCTCTAGATTATTAATCATGTCTTGCACTATGGGCACAATCTCTGCCGTTATCTGAGAAATTATTTGATTTCATTTTTTCCAGATCCTCTTTCATTGCCAGTTCAGGGAGTCCAGGTAGTTGAGTATCAGATTGTTCCGTCTCGTTTCCCTTTGGGGTTGCTTTCAGTGATCTGGTTTTAAGACTTGTTTATATGTCTTCTCATTTCATGGTGGGGGCATTGCTGCTGGTGCCCTCGAGACTCATCTCCTTGGGACTGGGTGGGGCTCTGCTCCTCTGTGCTGGGGGCAGTGGTATGGCAGCCCATGGGGATGATTTTTCTTAGCAAGGCTCTGTAGACTTCAATTGCCTTTTCTGTTTTAGTGGGAAATGCTTCTGGCCAGGGATTTAGCTCAGTGGCTCCATCACCTGCCTCGCAAGTGCAAGGACCCAAGTTCGATCCCCAGTACAAAAAAAAAAGCCCTGAGTCTTTTGGATCTTTTCAAATATCATTGGCTGACTGGCCAATGAAGGCTGCATTAACAATTTGCTGACGTTCCTGGGCTTCAGGGTCATAGCGGGTATAGACTCATTAGGCTCCACACAATCTCTCATAGAATTCAGCTGGGCTTTCATCTGATTTTTGGATGGTATCTGTTCCTTTTGACATGTTTATAGGCCTCTTTCCACCCTTTTTAAGACCCACTGAGAGGGCATTCCAACCAGTTTAAGGCTTCTAGTACTTCCTCTGTTATGGTTTTAGTCTGGTCGACCTTTAGGCAGTGCTTCAGCAACCCAGTGGTCTGGGTCAGCTGTAGCGGGAGGGCCTTGGGCCTCCATCCAGTATCCACCATTGTTTCTCTGTGGTGAAGAGGGTCATAAGGAGTTGTTGACAGTCACCCCAAGTAGGCCAGTGAGGGCCAGAGATTTAGCTCAGTGGTGCCGCTGCCTGTCTAGCAAGCAAAACGTCCTGAGTTCTATCCCCAGTACTGCAAAAAAAAAAAAAAATTTTTAAAAACCAAGTAGGCTGGTGAGTTTCGAAGATGTAGTTTACGAGTTCTATCATTCCCTGTGGCTTCTCAGTGTAAGAGGGATTGTGGTTTTTCCATTTCAGGTTGCAGGTGCAGAAAGTCTGGTGATATCTCAAGGGTTGCTGGCCAGGCACTGGGAGGATTCCTGGATATTCATGCAACAGCATTTAAAGGTGAGCTAAGGGTTTAGACTGTGTGGCTGATAGATGATGTCTGAGGGGGACCTCTGCGGGCTCAGGTGGGGGTGGTGAGGATCCTGCCTGCATATCAGAAACTAAATGGGAGCAGAGGAGGCAGAAAAACAGTCCCCGCTGGACTTGATGTTGTGGGTGATGTGACAGAGGCCAGGTTTTGTTGTGCTGGAATCAGTGGAGAAACAG
This sequence comes from Heterocephalus glaber, assembly GCF_000247695.1. The sequence goes on from NW_004624818.1 coordinate 952,404, forward strand.
TACTGAGTGGTATCATTTGAGTAGAGACAGGCATGGTTCCAGGCGCAAGGTTAAAAATTGGTTGCCATGGGACCAGAGGAGCAGGTGGTGTTGGTGATGGAAAGCTGGGGCAAGACCAGGCAACATCACCTGAACCGGAACAGGCACCATTGCTGGTATGGGGGCAGGCCCTGGCAACGGGAATGTGGGGCCCGAGGTGGAGTCAGGTGACATCACAGGAAGATGGGCGGTACCGCCGCTGGCTGTGATGGCGGCAACTGGGTGGAAGAATCAGGCAATGCTCGCATAGAACTAGGGGCAGGCACCAGAGGAGATGGAGATGTTGGCACTGTGGCTCAGCGTTGTGGCACATAAGGCAGAGGAAAGCCTGATTCTTGCTACACTTGATCTTAGCCAAAAGGCCAAGAAGTGATGACCCTGATTCTTCCTGAGAAGGCTCCTCTGGGAAGACTGGATAAAGTCTCTAGTTGGGGCTGTTCCCAGGCAGGCACTGGGCAGCTCCTCCTACCACTGTTTTTAGGACTGGTGGGGCTCTTTTGCACCTCTAAAATGGCTCCTGGCCTTTTCAAGGCCCAAACACAGAGCCATAGTGGCAGGTTTAAACAAAGATTAAGCCAGGAGTCTATATAAGGGAACTGGTCAGGGTGGCCTCCTCCGTTGGTCTCAGCAACTTTGTTCCAAACTTGGCAGACAATGTCTGCATTCAGCGTTCCCTCTGGCAGCCATTCTGGGCAGAGTTTTGGCCAGTCAATCTCACAGAAGGTACGCAGCTTCTGGGGTTTCATTTTTACTTCATAATTACCAGTATAGCCCTCCCTAAATTTTTTTAGCATACATTCTAACACTGTGGGTTTGGATTGACTTGCACCCATTCTGGTTAGCTCCCTAGGTGTATGTAGTGTTCTTTTGTTTGGAGTCACACACAGACAAAGGATGGGTGCCCTTCCCCTGAGGGAAGGACCAAGCAAGCGTTCCTCTGGCCATGGGCCTCTCAGCCACTTTAAGGACCATCCAGGCTTGAGGGGTTATCTCATCACAAGAGCCCCCACTTGGCCTTTCTTAGATCCATCCACGGAATCACAGAACAAACTCAGTCAGACCCTTAGGTCCAAGAGGGATCTCCCCTCTCTTCCCTGTGAGCCACACGGACGAGGTACTGAGGACAGTATCCAGTTGCATTCATTCATACCCACACTCTCCAGGCATTCAGAGGTTAAACACTCCAACCCTCTCTCCAGGGATTCTCTCTTCTCAAGCTAGCAGGCAGAAACTGAAACTAAACCAAAAATAAGCAGGACACGTTTGTTCTCATACAGGGGTGACCAAGCCCTCCTTCTGCCTGAGCAGGGCAGGATTAAACAAATTAACTAGGATGCCCCCCCAGGGGGGTCTTACCTGACCTGATGGCCAGACTGGACTAAACCAAATGAGCATCCTCACTCCTTCTGGATCTGGATCCAGGCTGTGAGCAGTTCATCCCCAGTCCTCTGAGGAGACTCAGAGAAATCTCTGAGAGCGTGCCATTCCGTCAAGGGGCCGGAGAGGTCCCCGCTCCCTCACAAGGGCTTCAACTGGTGATTTTAATCAATCAGTGAGGTCAGTTTTTCTGGCCAATGCACCAAATGTAATGGCAGAGTTACAGTCCACAGTGTGGCAGCTCTTAGTGGTAGAGCAAGATCAGGCCAAGAAGAATTGAGAACGTACCCAGAGGTTGGAAGCAAATGTACAGCTTTATTATGCCGGCGGGCTTATCTGGGATTTCTCCACAAAGCAATCATCCCAGAGCTGGCAGTGAACAGGGTTTATATGGGACAAGGGAAGAAGGGTGGGGATACAGAAGCAAGGCATTTATCATCAGTTCATTGGTTGAGGAAGTTACATTTAGTTTACATGATTTGATAAAAAAAGTACACTGGATACAGGCATTTACTGAAAACAAAGGACAATGAAGGAGGACATGGGATAGGTGTGGGAGGGGGTAAGACCCAGGGGTGGTTCTTTGTCAGTTAGGTCAGCTAGCCACAGGGAAAACCTTTATTTTGACTCAGAAATCGTTTTCTGGCTCACTATACTTTCTGCCTTGCCTTTATTGCCCAGAACTGCCTTTACTATTCTAGGTCTCTTCTGGTTCCAAATGAATTTTAGGATAGTTTTTTTCTAATTCTGTGAGATATTCTATTGGGATTTTGATTGGGATTGCATTGACTCTGTATAACAATTTTGTAAGTGTGGCCATTTTTCACTATAATGGGTCTTCCTATCCAAGAACAAGGCATATCTTTCCTTTTCTTTAGTTTTTTAAGACAAGGTCTCACTATTCCCTCAGGCTGGCCTTGAACTCAGCGATCCTCCTGCCTCAGCCTCCTGAGTGCTGGGATCACAGGTGTGTGCCACCACACCCAGCTCCATTTTCTGATACCCTCTTCAATCTCCTTTTTCAGAGTACTGTAGTTTTCAATGTAGAATTCTTTTACTTCTTTTGTTAGATTGATTCCCAGGTTTTTCATTTTTTTGGATGCTACTACGAAAAGGATTATTTCTTTAATTTCTCTCTCCAGGAGTCTGTTATTTGTATACAGGAAGACTATTGACTTTTGCGGGGGGGGGGGGCGGTGCTGGGGATAAAACTCGGACCCTTGCTCTTGTGAGGCAGGCGGTGGAACCACTGAGCTAAATCCCTGGCCCAACTATTGACTTTTGAGTGTTGACTTTGTATCCGCCTATGCCACTGAATTTGGTTATCAAATCTAGAAGTCTTTTGGTGGAGTTTTTGGGGTCTTCTATATACAGTATCATGTCATCCACAAATAATGATAATTTAACTTCTTCCTTTCCTATCCTTATTCTTTTTGTTTCCTTCTCTTGTCGACTTGCTGTGGCTAATGCTTCCAGAACTATGTTGAACAGGAGTGGTGACAGTGGACATCCTTGTCTTGTTCCTGATTTTAGAGTGAAAGCTTTCAGTTTCTGTCCATTTCATATGATGTTGGCTGTTGGTTTGTCGTAGATGGCTTTTATCAGATTGAGATAAAGATCATCCATTCCAGTTTTCTCTAGGTTTTTTTTTTTTATCATGAATGGGTGCTGGCTTGTGTCAAACCCCTTTTTTGCATCTATTGAGATGATCATACGGTTTTTGTCCTTGGCTCTGTTATTATGGCATATTACATTTATTGATTTGCATATGTTGAACCATCCCTGTGCCCCTGGGATGAACCCCACTTGGTCACGGTGTATGATCTTGATGATTTGCTGTACTCTGTTTGCCAGAAACTTATTGAGGATTTTTGCATCTATGTTCATTAGGGAGATTGGCCTATAATTCTCCTTTTTGATTCAATCCTTGTCTGGCTTTGCAATCAGAAAAACAGGGCAGGCCCTGCTGGCCACGATGACAAACCCCAGCTAGGACCTTGGGAAGCAGACCCAGGGCCAGAGCACAAACAAAGGCTTCAGCCTCCCCAGCGATTTTCCCCTCAAAGATGCCTGAAGAAAAAGGAACCTACAGGAGTGAGTCCTACCCTCCCCAGGCGGCACCAGGCGAGCCCCACCGCCAGAACAGTAACCAGGAACATTGTCTTTGCTCCCTGCCCTTTCTGGAAAACACATCCAAGTGCTTCCTGGCTACCAGCAACTGCCCCAGCTTCCTTCTGAAATAGGTTAATAGAACTGCTAATGCCTGGGGCTTGGCCTTTCTCACTCAGGGCTGGGAAAATGCCAGGTCACTCATTGTTCTAACACTGAGGAAAACAGAAGTAAACATCTAGTGGTGCTCTGTGATAAGATCTGACACCTCACAATGGCTCACCCTGCCAGGCTCAGAGACCATCTGCCCCTGCAAACCTCCTGTCACCCACCTCACTCACCAAGCTGCCCCACCCAGTGCCCTTCCCAAACAGCATGGCCAGCAGCCTTCTCACCCCAGGGCCCTTGCACGAGACACTCCCTCCCTTCCAGACCTTGCTAGCTTGGTACATCACTTGGGTGGGGCCCAGAGCCCTTTGGAGACACCTTCCCTGACTCCAGTGTCATTTGCAGGTGACCCCTTGTAAGCAGGACAGGGCTGAATTTGGTGGTGTAGGACGGGCTGGCTCCTGGGATGGAATGAGACAGACTTAGGGTCAGGGAGTGCACATCACCAGTCAGGTGACATCTCAGGGAAGCTTCGCGACTCCATCAGGCAGGAACTGATACTCCTGTTTCACAGTGGTGGAAAGTGAAAGCCACGGTTTGTTCCCTCCAGGACTCCGTTGTGTTGTGACTTGGCTGCCACTGTGGTGCGGTATTGCCCTGAAGGGCGGATCGGGTCACTCATAGCATCTCGGAGAGTCAGTTAACACTGTTGGGGGTGTTGTGTCCTCCTGAGTAGGAACGGGACCACGTACCACAAGAATGGGCTGTAGAAACAGGTGTCGCTGGCGTCCTGCTCCTCACTCACGCCTACCGCACCTCCCTCTTTCACTGCAAGTCAACGTGGACTCCCAGAGTTGGGCCTCTTCAGAAGGGTGAGCCCAAGCTCTTCAGAAACTTCCCCGGCTCAGGTGTTGCTAGAGCAACAGAGAACAAACCAAGCTTCCGAGCCTGAGAGGGGTCATGGAACAAACTCTAGCAGAGCTGAGATTCGAGCCTGGCTCTCGCCCAGGGGCGCCATTCCATCTGCAGGCGAGAAGGCAGAACTCCAACCCTTCTACACAGCAGTGCCTGGTGACCAGGGGACAACTGGCCAGGACCCAGTGCTGAGTCCTCAGGACCCTGTTGGGAGGGGAGATTGGTCCTCTAGTTCTGTATCAGGGACTGGTGCCAGGCCTCAGAGCTTCTAGGAACCGAGGAATGGTTCACTGATGGGAAACAATGGGGTTTTTTTGTTTTTTTCTTTTCCAGTACTAGGGATCGAACTTGGGACCTTACACTGGCGAGGCAGGCGTGGACCACCAAGCCACATCCCCAGCCCAACAATGGCTTTTCCTTGAAGGCAATAGCTTCCGTAGGACACTTATTCTTGCTTATATCTGCCAGGAAGGTGGGTGGGTAGGGGTTGCAGCCTGACAATTGCTACCCAGCAGAGCAGGGGCCTTGTGCATCTGCCTGGGGGACATCAAAGCAATCAGAGGTCAAGATGGACCTGAATACATCACTGTTCCCTGGGCTGAATGCATGGGTTCAGGAGCCAGGCTGTGGCGGGGGCGGGGGGGGGGGGCTGGGGGGGGGGGGAAGGTCTCCTCATGGCCCTTGGTCTTCACCCCACCTGGGAGCCACAGTCAAGGGAGCTGTGCCGGGGGAGCTTGGGGTCCCTCTGGCTCAGCCCCAGAAGCCCAAGACCCACAGTCCTCCCTGGGCTGCTCTGGGCTTGGGCCCTGGCTCACTGTTTGGAGTCTCCTTCTCCAAGCCTTGGGCTGCTCGGCCAGCCCAGGGAGGAGTTGGCCCCAGAGAGGTTCTGATCCCTTCTGCAAGCACCCAGAGGTGACCTAGGACAAGACTATGATATTCTGAGTGTCCTCAAAGGGTAGGCTGTGGGGCAGGAAATGGGGTTACATGGAGGGAGAAGCAGCCTTGCTGGATAAGGAAGGGCTTTGTGCAGCGAGAGGGGGAGCCCCTGCAGGGAGCAGCTCCTGTCCCTGGCCATGAGTGTCGGGGTGAAGAAGGAGCCTAGCCCTGGGGAGGGAATCCTGTGACGCTCCTGCTCCAAGCCTCTCAAATGTTATCTCCATAATCCCTGCTGGGCCACATGATTCATTGTTTGTAAAGGATCTTATGGATTTTTAGATGGTTAAAAATTGTGCAAAGGGCACTGGGCGAGTGCCTGCCTTATTTAGCCAAGGTTTTCAGCATGCCCTGTGGTGCCCACGGCTCCTCCTGGCTGCAGCGTGCTGGGCACACCCACTCCATCCCGGCACGAGACAGCGGCAGACACTCAAAGTCCCCCTGGCCCAGGTCCAGGGCCCGGTGTGTGAGCACCTCTCGAAGTGGCCCAGCTGTTCCAGCTTTCCCCAAAACATCTGAGTGGTTTCCGAAACTACGCTTCTAACTCCTGAGACAGCCTCAACTTCCTCCAGAGAGTGAAGGCTGGGGAGTAAACACAGCCTCCCAGCTCGTGGGTAAGTCCAGGGGTCTCCTCGAGGCTGACCCACAGATGTGTCATCACCACTTGTTTGCTAAAGAGACCCAGAGACCAGGCCACAAGCTGCAAGTCGGAGCAACTCTGATCCTTCACATTACCACAGAGCGCCCAAAATCCAGTTGCAACCACCAAACGCTCTCTTTCCCATTGGTGCAGAGTGAGGCCGGGTGTCCGTGTGAGGCCAGGGGCTTTCCGGTGCCCACACCTGACGGGTACAGGGCCAGGGCGAACGGCTCCACAAGCATGGAAGATCGAGGACAGAGGCCTCTGATTCCCAAGACCATGAGGGTGGGGCTGCCGAGCAGTCCAGGAAGGGCCGCTGCTCAGACTCCTCACTGGGAGAAGACCCTGGGCAGAGCAGGGCAGGCCGTTCTCCATGGCAGCTGGTGGATGGAGTCTCCAGCTGGGGCCTGGCACTGAGATGCTGAAGGCCTATAGGCACCTGGGTCTCAAAATCCTCCTGCCGTGGCGACTGCGGGACATTTGGAGACAAGTGCGTGGTTCCTGGGTCTTCCCCAGTGCAGAGAGCCATGCGATGGTGCAGCCCAGATGGTGCCAGCGACAGCAGTGATGACACCTCATCCCTCAACTTCCCTTCTGACTCAGGAGAAAGCCACAAGGCTGGCTTGCAGCCCACTGGGAGCCAGGTTTACAGTAACTGGGGGCTGGCAGGAGGCCAGCAAGGCCCGATGGGCATCACTGCTGAGGCCCAGGGAGAGAGGAGGGCACAGGGGCACACGGGACCGGCCTCGTGTCCCCTCTCTCGGTGAGCACCGGCCCTGGTACTGAGTGTCTGGTGCCAAGTCTGGGCCCAGCACTCTCGGCAGCCACGGGAGGCAGCTTGGCCATCGGTGGTCCGCCGTGGGATGCCGGGGCCTCAGCCCACACTGTGTGGCCCCTGCCCGCCAGCTGGGCAGCTCCAGTGCCACTCTGGCCTGCCAGGACCCCCGGCCACCCTCCCCGCCCCCGTCCAGCCTGGGTCTCACTTCCCACGGGGCCAGGGGTCCTCCTTCCCTTCCTCCTCCACAGAGAACATTACGATGTCCCCGCCGCTGCCCAGGGGCGGCTCTGTCTCCTGCTCAGGGTAGTGGGGGGCGTGGTACACCTCCAGCTCGGCCTCCAGCCCAGGCCCCGCTGGGCCCACGGTGCCCCCGGTGCCCCGGCCCTCGGGCACCTCCGTCTTCACACTCCCCACGATCACTGTGTCAGCCTTCATGATGTAGATCTTCTCTGTAAGGCAAAGGGTCGGCTGAGGCAGGGAGACCAGAGGCCCAAGACAGGAGCAAGGAGACAGCGGAGGGGCCAAGTCCCTCTCCCGCAGCTCCTGCTGTGTGACTCCAGGCAGGTGACACAGCCTCTGCTGCACACAGCCGGGCACCTGCTCCTTAAGGCGACCTGCTAGGCACTTTGGGGGCAGCACAGGGTGGCAACCGGACTAGGGCAGGCAGCAGAGCTGGGCATCGGCTGGGCACGTGTCACTGCCACACACCAAGTCTGAGGTTCTGCCAAGGTTGTCCCCATTTCACAGATGGGAACCTCAAGCCCAGCAAGGTCAAAGGACCTCTCCAAGGTCACCAAGTGAAATCCCAAAGGAAACCCCCACCCTGGCTGGCTGCCCTTCCGGCTTCCATCCACAGGCTTGAAGCAGACCCTGGGTGACCAGCTGTCCCTGCTTGCCTCCCGGGAGCCCCTCAGTGTGGGCAAGCCTGCCTGGCAGGTGGTCTGCAGGTGCCTGGCTCTGCCGAGCAGCAGCAGCAGCCAGGGGCTGGGCCAGTGTTCCGGGGTGTCCTGCAAGCACAGAGTGGGTGCTGGGTCAGTGTGGCTGGGTTGGATGACCCAGCGCTGATGCGGGGGCTCCATCATGGATGTGGATGTGGAGGCTCGGGGGAGACAGGCTACCAAGAAGCCGGAGGGGAGCCTGGGCTGGGGCCAGCGCTGATGCCCACGGACTCAGGCCAGGCTCCAGCTCTCAGCTGTCCTGCCCCGGGGCCCTGGAGACCACATGCGGAAGCTCAAGAGGGAACTGGAAAGTAGGTGTGTGGGGCACAGGGCTCAGGGACCCCTGCTTCTCTGGGTAACCCGGTTACACCCCTCAGATTCAGGACCCTCAGAAAAGATTCCCAGGGGCCCTGGCATCCTCAACCTCATTGCACAATGTCAGCTCTGCTATTTTGGTTTCTGGCTCTCCCAGGAAAGAAAAAGAATAAAAATAACAATAGGAACCCAGGGGCCAGGCAAAGGAAAGGGACCAGCTCAGGGACAAACAGAGACCAGGGAGGGACCCAGGCCTCAGCCCATAACCTCTACACAGGCCTGAGTCCCGATCAGAGGAACTGGGCAAGAGGCAGAGCCAGAGGTCACAGGCAAGGTGTCCGTAGGTGGCGAGTGGCCAGAGGAGGACAGAAGGGGCAACAGTGAAGAGACAGCAGCAAGATCGCAGGGTGTGGGGACCGGGGTGGTTCGGGCGAAAGCCAGGCGGGACCTCTAGCTCTGCCCAATCCTAGGGTCCCCACCCATAGCTGTGGGGTCTTCCAGGGCTGCTAGGCCCTCTGGGGTCCCCCAAGCGCCAGGCAGCTGTCATGATGAGGCAGAGGGCTCCCACCTGGTGCCCGGGAGACCCACACTTCTTCCTGCCTTGGAAGTGGACGGGGTGCCTCTCGGGAGTATCAGGGGACAAGGGGTCACCTGCATCTTGGTGTCTGAGAGGACCCCCAAGGCCTCCCCTGGGTGCCCTGTGCCCCCGAGAGGCTGGCAGGAGGCTGGGCAAGGCTGCCCCACTCCCTAGCCCCATACTCCCAGGCTCTGCTTGGACTCACACCCTCTGGTTAGGACTTCTTAGGAAATCCAAAGGAGAAACCCTTGACAGTATTTCCCAAAATGCATTCTTTTCTAATACAACTTACTGAAAGTTACAATTGCAAAAGTTTGTTCAAGACGAAAGACGCCCTGCAGTTCTGCCCCCAGCGCCTGCAGCAGGAATGTGGGGAACCATTACAAATGCCTCTCCCCACCCACCAGGGGCCAGGTGCCCGAGCAGGTTGGCGTGCAAGGTGTGGACAGGCACACTGCCGGGAGCTGGGGACACTGAGCGGGGGAAGCTGGGCTCTCGGCACAGAGCAGAGGGGCACCCGGCCTCCAGGTGTAGAGAGGCAGGAAGGCTTCTTGGCTGTTCTCGGGGGGGAAGCGGCTCCCACAGAGACGCTGAGAGGAGAAGAAGGATCCACAAATGGGGAAAGCAGACAGGGGGGTCAGGAGGGCTTGGGGCCAGGACAGCTGGCTGTGGCCAGGTTAGGAACCCTGAACCTCATCCTGAAGTCCCTCGTCTGTCTTCCTCCCGTCCCCTCAGGGGCTCCATGTTGGTGACTGGGGGAGGGACTCCGCTTGCTCTTTAATAATAGCAGACGCGGTGCTGTGGATGGCACCCCGGGCTCAGGATGTCAGGAGTCTCCCAGTGGCCCCAGAAGCACACACTCCTGTCCCTCGGCCTGGGCAGAACCTGCACCCGGGCAGGCGAAGCCCACCTTGTGGCCTGGGGCGCCCACATCTCTGTCCCGCTGGGCCCTGGTTCCCGTCCAGGCCCCACACCCCACTGGCTGCCCCTGCACCCCACAAACAGGCCGACTCACCGATCCGGTTGTTGGTGTGCTCTGTGGACTCCCGGGGCTCAGGGGGGTCCCTGGGAGGTGAGGCACCCCCGGGAGGACTGTCATCCAGCAGCAGGAGGCTCTCGGGGCAGGCCGCCCCCACACTGGCACAGGTCTCCTCGACCCAGGGGCTTGATACATTCAGTGCCCCTGTGCCCGGCTCTGTCCCTGACCTGTCACTCCCGGGCCGCTGCGGAAGGAGAGCGGGTGTTGAGACAGGATGTCACCCAACTCCCCACCTCTGACCCGAGGGGGCCTCCCCTCTGCTTTAGAGCTGCCCCAGGCCACCCTGGGTCTGCTGAGCTTTGACAGCTCGAGGGACCTGTGTGGAGTCTCTCTGGGGACACTGGATGCTTTCACTTTGCACAAATGAAGCTGCAGGCAGCTCCTCCTGTGTCTGGCTGGTTCTGAGACACGGACATGTTCACCCTCTCGACCCCTAAATATGACCTGCGTCATACTAGCACCTGCCCCTTTCATAGATGAGGAAACTGAGGCACAGAGGGGTGGAGTAATTCACCCAGAGTCGGTAAGTACCTGCCCGGGACCTGAATGCTGGTGTCTCCTCCAGGCCCCTGCCTTCTGGAGCTTTCCGGCCCAGGTCCCCAGCCCTGACCTCCTCCAACAGAAGCCTTTTATTTTAAGGACCCTAATGTGTTTCCAAAAAAGTGCTGTGTTTAGGAGAGTATTGGTTTGTTTTTTACTCTTACATGTAAATGCAAAGGAAAGGTGGTCCCATACGGTAATAAATAATATTCACTCTCAGTCTTCAAAAGGAGTCAGAGCCGGGTGTGGTGACACATGCCTGTAATCCTAGCACTTGGGAGCTGAGGCAGGAGGACTCCTGTGAGTACAAGGCCAGCCCGAACTACATAGGGAGACCCTGTCTCCAAAAGATTTTTTTTAAAAAAGGAGTTTGAGAGATTCGGAAAGCATATCTACCTATGTAATCATGAATATTCTTTTATAGTAATTTGAAGGCCAAAAGACTGCCCATTTAAATAAGTGAGTAGAATGGGTTGGCCCATGTAGCAAAGTCATATTTTGTTATCTTACAAATCATCAAATATCTTTTTTCATGAAGTTCCTCAGGATGGGAACAACTTGTCAGATCCTGGCCTATTTGAATGTGAGTATGCATCGCTTGAAATGAACTATGGTTCTGTATTTGTGTTTAAAGAACAGGAACTTAGCACAGGAAGGCTAGGATTAAAAGAAAGTAATAGAAAAAGCAATAAATGAAAAAACAAAACAAAAACCATGTGAGCCACACCCGAGAGACAGCCTCACACAGATGCCGTCCCCCAGGATGGTGTCCCTCACCCACCCATCCCTCACCACCCCGGAAGCTGGGCCGGGGGAGGCGCCAGGACCCGCACCCTGCACGCAGCCCACATGAGTGGCTTGAGAGTCACAGCGGCATCTGCAAAGCCACAGCCCCAAGCCAGATGCATGGTGAGCGCCCCATGAGTGACCTCGCAGCTCAGGGGACAGGGCCCAGCGCCAGCCCTAGGGTCCCCCAGTGCAGGGCTCCATCCTAACAGCGCCTCCAGCTCCAGAATCCCTGACTTGTCTGAGCTACCAGCTCCTCCTCTGAAAGCCGAGATAAGAGAGCCAAGCTCTGGGTGTGGAACAGGACCCAGGAAAAGCTTCCAGAAAGCACACAGGTCCCCAGCGCAGAGTAAGTGTTTGATATGTGGGAGTCGATCTTTAAAGAATCGTTGCTACCAATCTGTCACCCAGCTTCGGGGACGAGACTCATAGAAGGAAGGAGGAAAGGGGAAAAATACTACACCGCCTCCTCCCCGACCAGACCTGGTGTCCAAAGTGGCCAAAACCAAATTACCATAGGCAAGCCTTTCTGGAAAATCCCCTGCATCCAGGCCAGGAGCTGGAAGCTGCCCAGGGTGGAGCTGGGGCCCTGGCCAAGGTCTGCTGAGGCCCCAGGCCCAGCCCTGTGCCCATAGCTCTCCACGGGGCTGATCTCTGGGCACAGGGTGGGGGTCCCGGAGCCTCCCCTGCCCCGGCAGCCTGAGGAGCTGCAGATCTGATAGGAGAGGAGTGAGATTTAGGGGCACAAAGCAGGGCCGGAGTGAGGAAGGGGTCCTTACCGTCAGGCTCCTCCTGGATCTGGAATCTGGAAGAAGCAAAAGGACAGCAAACTCATCAAGGGCGGCCTGGCAGCCGCGTCCCTGCCTCTCCCACCCGTCAGCAAATGGCACCCCACAGTCAGGGGTGGTGGCACGGAGCTCTGGCCCGGGGGTCCTCAGCCTGGAGCTCAATGGGCAAGGTGGAGGAGGGTCAGCAGTCACCTCCCAAGCACTCACTTCTCCAGCTGTGGTTGGACAACCAGGAGCCCCACCTCACTCCCTCTGCTACCTGCCGCTCTTCGAGTGAGGGACTACACCAAAGGCCACCAGGACCCCTCCCCAGACCCCCAGCACACGCAAGGCAACTGGTTCAGGAAAGGCACACGCCCCGACCACAGCCCAGGAGGCCTATGTGGGCCAAAGTAGGTCTGCGGCTGCTGCCACCTGCCCAGGGAGCCTCTCGGGGTTGGAGGCCCTGCAAAACTCACTGGGGGACCTCGAGACAGGCGATGGAGAGGACAACGGCCCTCAGGCCACCTCCCTCCCTTCCATGCCAGCCTCTGTGGCATGGCCTTTACCTGCTTGTCTCCAGCCCCTGCCCTCCACTCCAGGACGCCTCAGGGTTACACAGGGGCCAGGTCGTGGCTGAGCCTACAGTGACACTTACCAGTGGCTCACTAGGGCCAGGGATTTAGCTCAGTGGTTCCAGTGCCTGCCTCGCAAGCTCAAAGTCCCGAGTTCGATCCCCAGTACCAAAATAAAAATAAAAATAGTGGCTCACTGGCCGTGCAAGGGGGCAGGGTGGCCCCCTGGCATGAAATCCCCCCAGGCAAGGCAGCCCAGGCCAGGCCCATCCTCCAACACCTCCGGGAGGCCATGTACCAGACAGAGTGTGCAGAGAGCTATGTGGCCACCTGGACCAATCTGCCAGGGAGAGGCCAGCAAGGCCACCGAGCCACCCCTAAAGCTCTCTGCCCCCCGCAGCTCTGGGGAACCAGAAGCCCTGCATCCTAGCTGACAGGTTCACCAAAGATCAACCAACCAAAAAGACGAAAGACCAGGGATGCAGTGTGAACACATTGTGTGGGCCCTCGCTGGCTCTGGGAAGTGCTCATTTTTTCTTCTTTTTGTGGAATTGAGGCTCAAACATGGGGTCTTCACACTGAGCTATAGCCCCTCTGTAAATTTTTTAGTTTTTTGAGATGGGCTCTTGCCAAGTCACTAAATTTCTGAGGATGGGCCTGAACTTGTCATCCTCCTGCCTCAGCCTCCCAGAGTGCTGGGATCACAGGGGTGCAGAAGTGCTCCTAGTGGCATCTTGTCCAAGCTCACAGCAGCCTTGACTGGTGGGGAAAAGGACCAGATGATACTCAAAAGATGAGACACGACTGGGTCACAATGTCACATATGTGCCACGCCTACCACGTGTCCTAGTAGCTGTTGTCCCAACACAGTGGTCACCTTCAGTGGCTGTGGCTTATTCCCTAGAGGCCACCACTGACCACTGCCCAAACCACCACATCTTTAAAAATCATGTCAGCGAAGCTAAATCTTTGTTCTTGGAAAGTAATCTTGAGTTCTGTGGACAGCAAGCTGCATGTGCCAAATCCTCCAACAGCCGGGGGTAAGAAGTGTGTGACAAAGAAACAAGGCAAAACAAATAAAAATAACAAATGCAGAGCACCTCAGAGAGGAAGTGGGTAAACCGTGCAGCAGGCGTTCACAGCCTGGAAACAGGTTCTAGCTTATTGTAAAGAGTCCGCTGGCAACACAAACCTCACGGCCTCCATTGACCCACAGACCCTCTTTGGGGACCACACCCTCAGGAAGTCACCCGAGAGAGGACAAAAAGTCCGTGTACAGCAGAGGTATTTATCAGAACCCAAAACACTGCAAACGAGCCAAAGCCAATTACCAAACAGTGGGGCAACTCAGCAGACCTAGAGGGGCCTCCTGGGATGTGAGACCCAGTGCAGCACTGTCTCTGAGCCTCAGTCTCCTTATCTGGAAAATCAGACCAGTCACGCCAGCTTTGGAGGATAGAACCAGATCTCAAAAGTGCAGGCGGGGCTGGGGGGAGCTCAGTGGTAGAGCACTTTCCTTGTATGCCCAAGGCCCTGGTTCCATCCCCAGACTGAAAAAAGAATCTAGAATTTTGTTTAATATTCTAATTATTATTTACTTATAAATTGGGTAAATTAATTCTAAGTGGGGCTGGGGATAAGCATTTGCTTAGCATGCACAAGGCACTGGGTACTGCAAAAATGAAAGTGTGGGGCCAGGGATTTAGCTCAGTGGTTCCACCGCCTGCCTCACAAGCGCAAGGACCTGAGTTCGATCCCCGGTACCCCCCCCCAAAAAGTATGAAGGTGTTGTGGGCTAAGCCACATTGACAGGAGGTGACAGAATGCCACTGTGCTCTGGTCTCTCTCCCCCAAATACCAGAGTCCACTGTAAACAGGAGAAAAGGATTATGTCATGCCTGGCCTGAAGGAGACATCCACAGCAAACATACCTCTCTCTGCAAACAGGCTACTCTCAGTAAATGGGACAGAGAGCCAGAAAGAAAATTTAGGACAGAGTATATAATTGCCTTGGCACTGAGAAATCCAGTGAGTATCTGCACACCTGCACTGACCATCCTTGGACCCTCAGTCATAAACATTTCTTATGATCACAGCGCCCTCCCAAACCCTACATGAACTTAGTTTTCTTTCACAGCCAGCTGCTGAAATCTGCCCCAGTTTCAGTCCTTGCTCACACCTGGACAAGAAGAAAGCTTTTTCTCACACAAAGCCTGAGTGGTCTCTCACATGCCGCTGAGACAACAGATTAGACAATTCTCCAAAGGAGGGCATCCGGCAAAATACCCGGCCAGCTCTCTGCAAAACTGTCAAGGATCCAAGGCTGAGGGGAATCCGAGAAACTGTCACAGGCAGGCCAGAAGCCCATGCAGACATTATGACCAAATGTAAGGAGCAACCCTGGCACCCAGGGAAAATGCACGGGCCTTCGAGAATAATAAGAACCTGTCCATACTGGCCCATGTATTGTGACAAACGTGCGGTGCTGATGTAGATGTTACGAAAAGAGGGAACCTGGAGAACTCTCTGTACTACCTTCTCCAACACTCTGTAAATGGAAGTCTCTTTCGAATTATTTTTTCACATTAAAATATTACTAAGGAAAGATACCCAGGGTGCTACTAGCGTGTGGTGGGGTGGTGGGGAGCCGAGAGGCCACCATGGCCCAGCACTGAACAAAACCCAGTATTGGGTACCAATGCTTGGAACCAACCATACAACAGCATGAAGGTAAAAAGGCAGAATTCAGAAGGTCCTGTCTCTGCCTGCAGCCCTGGGCCCTGTCACAGTCTTCCAGGGCTCTGATAAAGACCAAAGCAAATCTCATCAAGGGCAGAGGTCAGATTTCACAAGCGCTTTGCCCCTAAAAGCGTTGCTTCAGTCTGTTCCTCTTCATTTATTGGTTCCCTTGCCATTTGAAATAACCAAGATCTTCTCGGAAACCTGGCTGGCACCCAAGACCTGAGCCCGGGCAGTGGAGGCCCTGGGACTAACACACGGTGTTCCAGAGGCTCCTCCGAAGGCGAGCATGTGAGTTCTGACCACACAAGATGCAAAGACCTTGCTCCCTTCCATCCCTGTCATTGTCCCCTTCTAGTCCCTTCCCCTCTGGCTGTGACTCCCGCGGAAGAGGCCCAGAGAGAGGGCTGGGGATTTAGCTCAGCGGTTCCAGCGCTGCCTTGCAAGCACAAGGTCCTGAGTTTGATTCCTGGTACCAAAAAAAAAAAAGAGGCCCAGACAGGCCAGGCACCCCTCAGAATGAAGAAATGCCAGGGAACCAAGGATGGGTGACATCACCAGGACACAGGAGCCCTGTGACCAATGACCAAATCATCTGTGTCAGTGACGGTAACAGATTCTCCCAGATCACAACACATCAAAGAGGTGGAAATCCTGGAGAACAGCCAGATGTAGTTGCACAAGTGCAGGAAATGATGGGTGATAAACAGCAAGTGATAGCTTTTAAAGCAGTCAGTGGTCACTGAAGGGAAGAAGGGAGGCTCACAGTGCAGGAGCCTGGCCCACGCGCCAGGGAAGGAATATGGGGAGCCCTGGTAGGATGCCCCAGGGCCCAGCATCATTTCTGGGATCTTCAGGCCAAAGACACACACCCTGCCAGACACGCCCACAGTCAGGGGCCCCTGCCAAGTCACCAGCCTGCTCCCAAGTGTCAAGGCCCATAGAGCAAAGGCAGGATGGTAGGAGACTCCCAAGACCAGGCAACCAGGGGCAGCCTTCGCTCCTGGCCTGGGCTCTCCTGCTGTGAAGGAGGTTATGCAGACAGATGAAGAGCCCTGATCAGTCCTGGGGACTGGCTGGTGACAATGCATCACCACAAGTTCCTTGGTTCTGATGCTTGGAAAACAGTCCGGTAAAAATCCACTGAGGTATTCGGGCGTCATGAGGCACTGAGTCTGAAAGCACCTCTCGAAATGGTTCAGGGAAAAGTCAGCTCTTTTTGCATGGTGCTTGCAACTTCCTGTGAGTCTGAAATCACTTCCGAATTTCTCAATCTCAATCTTCCTGGAATAACAGTCAAGGCAACACCTCAAGTGCACATTTCAGACGAGTGCTTCTCAGCCAGAGCTAGCTCTCCCCTGGGCCCCTGGGACATTGCCTGGGATATTTTCCATCATCACAGCCGGGGACAGGGACACCAGCATCTACCCCGTGAGCTGCTAACCGACCCATGGAGCACTGTGTCCTCCGTGGCCAAGAATCACCCCTTCCTCACTGCCAACTCTGCTGAGGGTGAGGAACCTTTTTTCAAACATCTTAACAAGAGGGATAGCAAATTCCTATTTGCTAAGCAGGTGGCCTTCAACAGGCATCTCTGTCTTCCTGGGCCTGAGGCTGCTTGGCCGTGAAATGCAGACAGAAGTCTAAGTGCCTCAAGTACAGTGAGATCACCTGTGTGCTTTGCAAATGGCAGCCACCAAAGATACTTGAGGTAAAGTCCCAGCAGTTCAGGAGATGGCGCTGAGCATGCCCTCGCCCCAGCAAGACCCCAGATCCCTGACACACACCAGGGGGGAGAAGGGTCTCCTCACAGAGCTCCTGGAAGTGCCCATCTCATCATCTTTAGCCCCTTCAAGCCACTCAGTCTGAAAGCCAGGGACACACTCTGGGCCCTGCCTGCTTGCTCCTCCAACACTACTCTCCTCGGGCCTGTGGACCTGGACCCCCAGGGACCCCGGAAGCCGAGGGCCAGAAATGACCTGAGAGAGAATGTCTCTCCCCGAATCTCCACACCTCTGAGCTCTTAAGGGAAGGTGCTTTTTTTGTCTTTTTGTTTTTTGGTAACAAAACTGCTCTCATGAAAGTCGAAAGAAAAAAATAAACTGACAGCAATGGAAACTCTAATACTAGAAAAATGTCAAGAAAGCAAATGTCGGTTTCAATGAGACACAGGGCCTGACAGCTCATGGAAACTGGCTTGAAACCATCAAAACAGAGCCCCTCCTCACCGAGGGAAAGCGGTGCTTGCTTGTGAAACTCGTCAACCTCAAAACACCCCTGAGTGGACCGGGGTTTCAAGCCCAAGTCAACTGTTGGCCCCTGCCAGGCTCTGGGGGTCAGGGGGAGGCTCGGTCAGAGGCAAGGAGCTGGGGCCGCAGAGGGGACAAGGGGACAGCTGAGCCTGTGACAAACCCGGTCAGCAGCTGGGCCAGCCTCCCAGGGGACCAGCGTCTGAGCTGGCGCCGCTGCTTCCGGGCTGTGTGGCCTGCCTGCTGTCCACACTGAGACTCGTCTCCTTCTCCGAGTGAGGAGCCACCCGGGAGGGGTCCGCAGACCCCATGGCAGCTTCCTGCACCCTGGAGGGCGAGGCTCGGGCTGTCAGCCTGCTGGGCCAGCACATAGTGGGTGCCGAGGCAGCCCCTGTCCAACTGGAATGGGTGGCACGGGCAGCAGAGACCCTCAGGCGGGTGAAGGCTGAAGACCCCAGCCAGCCTGGGCTGCTGGAAGGCTGGGGGGCTGGCCGGGGGCCACCTGGAGTCTGGGCAGGGCTCAGTGAGGAGGACCGGGGAGTGGCTCCATGGTCCATCCATGACCACAGCCCGCGTCCTGAGCGCTGCTCCACACCTGAGCACTGCAGGCCCCACGGCCCCCACTAGAGGAAACCAAGACCCAGAGGCCTGAGCAACTCGCCGAGGCCAGGTAGTGACTCCTAAGTGGCAGAGCCAGGGTCCCAGGCCTGTGAGCCCACCCTGTGTTCCTACACCCCTCTGCTCCTCTGCCAGACAGCGGAAGCAGAAGGGAGGAAGGGAGGAGAGGGAACAAAGGAGGAAGGAGGGAGGGGAAAGGGAGAGGTGAAGTGAGGAGCAGGCCTCAGGATGGGGACTGTGGTGCAGGAAGGAAGGTGGGTGTGCAGCCCCTGTCCTGTCCCACACATGCCCCTGCCACAGCCGGCAGCACCCAGCACCCGGCACTTACCCGCCCGCTCCAGCTTCGGTCGGAAGGTGTGGGTCGGGTAGCACAGGTGCAGCTCTGCAACGACACCAGGCGGGCTGGGTGCTACCCAGAGAGTGGGGCAGGCAGGACCCTGACCAGGGGCCCAGAGCAGCCACCCCCTGGGCCCGAGGACACAGCCACTCACTCTGGCAGATCCGCGCCCTGCAGGCCCTCCGGAAGCACAGGAGGAAGGAGCCGGAGCCCAGCGCCACGGCCAGCACCATGGCCACCCAGAAGAGCACGGGTCCTGCAACACAGAGCTGCCCTCACTCTCTGCCCCACAGCGCCGAGCCCGGAGCCCCGGCCACAACCACCCAGGACAGCTCTGGCCACACACTGCCTCCTCCTCCTCCTCCTCCTCCTGGGGCTGGACATGCGTGACAGGACCTGGCCCATCCCTCACCTGCCTGTCCTCCCCCACCTGGCTCCAGGAAACTGGCCAACTACTTCAGTTGCGAGAAGCACAAACCATTTTAATTTTAGAGGGTGAGAAACTGGGGTGTGGAGAACTGAAGAGGGAATTGAGGTTCAAAAGAACAAAGTTTGAGGGCGGTGAGGAGGGATAGCGTGGCCTGGGAACTACCGCCACCTAGTGTTGGTAACCAGAACTGCCAATCAGTGTTGTTTCATTAGCGCTTGTAGCAACTCCCCAATGCGGGGTAACACGGCTACTACACACTACATGCTTACGGCCTCCATGGTCTATGCAGTTACCATCTCACATTTGAAAACAACGAGGCTCCAGTGCAAAAGGTAGAAATCAGTGCAAAGGGGCTGGGTTCAATCCCCAGTACCACAAAACAAAACCAAAAAAACCCACTATTTTTCTGAATAGCAGTTACGGGCCACAGGGATGAAGCCAGGAAAAAAGAAAATTCTGCTCAGAACAATTGAAGAATTGTCACTAGCAAGCGACAAAGCCACCGTCTTCACTAGAGAAGCCAGGAATCTGGGGTCGACCTTGGCTCCCCCCCACCCCGAGCCCTGAGCCGCAGTTACCTGGATCCAAAATGGGCTTCCCTGTGGAGGAGAGGGAGACTGGAGCGCTAGTGGAGATGGGCGGCCTGCGGCTGGTTGGGGAGCCCTCCAGGGGGCTCAGCGTGGGGCTCGTGCTGCAGGGAGAGAGGTCACAGAGAAAGGGGACCAGCTGCTGAACAGTTCTCTCCCAGAGAGGGCATCGGCAAAGCCTGGGCCCCTGACCCTCTGCCCAAGATCTGCCAGGCAGTGCCAGGCCGGGGACTGGGTTCCTGGGCCTTCTGCCTTTTCCACGGCTGCCAACACTGTGCCAGACTCGCATTCCCCAAAATGACCCGCGGGCTTGGTGTGGAAGCACCCCCAGGCCTGTAAACCCCCGCCAACCACAGGCACAGCAGGAGAGGAGGGCCTGGATCACCTGGCAGGAGCCTTGCTGCTTTCTGGGGTGCTGCAGTCAGGACAGGCCCCTGGGGGAAGCGGCTTGGAGGTGGCATCCCCGCCAGCCACACCTGCAGGAAGTGGCGACATCCTAGAATCAGGGCCAGGGAGCCTGGCCTCCCCGAGAGACCACCACAGGGATGCAGCCCTGAGGGGGAAGTCTGCAACCGGAGTCCACCCCAGAGTCCACCCCTGCCGTGACAGCCCACTGGGCAACCAGGGCTTCAGACGCTGCAGTCACCTGGGAAGATGACCCTGTGGCTCTAGGCCTTTTTTTTTTTTTTTTTCCTGTGCTACTGAGGATTGAAGCAGGGCCTTTGCACAGAGCTACATCCTCAGTCCTTTTTTATTTCTTTTTTTTCTTTCTTTTTTTTTTTTTGGTACTGGGGATCGAACTCGGGTCCTTACGCTTGCAAGGCAGGCGGCAGAACCACATCCCCAGCCCATTCCTTTTTTATTTCTTTGAGACAGATCTCACTAAATTGCCTAGGCTGGGCTTGAACTTGCAAACCTCCTGCCTCAGCCTCCAAGTGCTGGGCTTACAGGCCTGTGTTGTCATGCCCAGCTTTTTGAATTTACTTAAGAGAAACCTAAAATTGAGCGTTTAGTTTTTAGTTTTGGGGGTTTTTTTGGTACCAAGGATCGAACTCCGGACCTTGCACTTGCGAGGCAAGTGGCAGCACCACTGAGCTAAATCCCCAGCCCTAAAATTGAGTGTTTAAATGTAGCCTCAAGATTTTTGTTTTGTTTTGTTTTGTTTTGTTTTGAGGCTGCATCTTGCTATGTAGCCCAGGCTGGCCTTGAATTTGCAGTGATCCTCCTGCTTCAACCTCCCAGATGCTGGGATTACAGGTGTGCACCACCATGCCCGGCTTCAAATTAGCACTTGCTACGTCCTTGAGATATCTACTCTGTGCAGATGGGGGAGCTCTTTTCCCAATCACACCCCAGTTAATACGTTGAGAAGGCTCCCACCTTCCCAGGCCAGCAGGTGTAACTGAAGGGGCCCAGGGTGGAAGCTGCCTGATCCCAGAGCTCCTGCCTCTCCTCAGTGTGGAAGGTGGGGGCACAGTGCTGCCCGGGCACCTCTCATCCCCTCTCTGGGGGTGTCACACCCCAGCTGTAACCTCCCTACCTCCCAGGGTCAGCAAGCCTCCCCTTTGTCTCCTCCTGTGGGTCAGGAGGTGAGCAGAAAGCCCTCTAGCCCCAAGGTAGAGGGTCCAGTGGAGAGGGAAAAAAAACCCAGAAACTTCTACTCTTACTCTATATTCACAAAAACAAAAACAAAAGTTATTATTTACCAGATAGAAATACTTCTTTTTGTATCCAACCCTTGATACTTAGGCCCTTTAGAATGGTCTTACATCAAGGTGAAATGAATTCTCTTTTTGTACATCTAGCAATTACTTAAAATCAGGTGAATTTTCACCCTTAATTTGGGTGGAACAGTTCTTGTTCCCACCAGGTACGGTGGGACATGCCTGCAATCCCAGTTATTCAAGTGGCTGAACCAGGAGGATCACAAATTCAAGCCTGGCCAGGACAATTTAGTGAGATCTTTTCTCAAGTTTTTAATGAAGGGCTGGGAATGTGGCTCAGTGCTCCCTGGGTTCAATCTTTAAGACAAAAAAAAAAATTTTTTTTCTTTTTAACTTTTTGTTTTCCCTGAAGTTTTCCATTGCCTTTCTTTTTTTCTTTTTTTTTCTAAAGAAAGGAATAATATGCCTCCACCACACCCTCAGGTTATTCAAATGTACTAACTGCGAAACATACTGCTAAGGACCTAGTATTCCTAGACACACCTCCCTGGGGCCCTCTGTCTCCCTGCCTTGATCTGGCTCAACTCTCCTGAGGTACAGCTGCACTCCCGATTTCCTGCCTTGCTCTCCTGTGGCAGAGTCACTGTTTTTTTTCAATCCTATGGCTTCCTCCTTTTTGTTTTTCCTCACCTCATTTAGCTATGACATATCTTCAAATAGCTTTCTAAAAGGGGACATGCAATGCCGGGTGTGGCAGCACACACCTGCGATCCCAGCAATCAGGAGGCTGAGGCAGGAGGATGGCTGCAAGTTTGAGTCTGGCCTGAACTATGTATGTAGTGAGACCCCTCTTTACCAGTTCCATCTATCTAAGGGAATAACACAGATGGGCAAGCAAGTCAAGACAGGAGTCCCCCAGTCAGCTCAGAAAGAGTTTCAGATCATCAGAAATGCCTACCAACAGCCCCAGGCTGGATTTTCTTCCATTTGCTGGGGCAAAACGCCCCATGAGGCAGCTGAGTTTAATGGCGACCAAGCTGTGGGGGAACTGGGGTGGGAAGGGTTCTGTGGGAGGGGCGGAGCCAGCTCACCCTGCAGTCCAGGCCCCGTCCCTGGTGCACAGACTGGGCAGGTGACACAGCGGGCACAGGAGCTGGTGCCAGAGGTGGCACAGAACATGCCGGGCCGGCACTGGCACACACGGGAGGAGTTCCAGGAGCACGGCGCCTTCTCCACGAGGTCGTCTGGGGGCACAGAGGCAGCCATAGGGAGGCAAGGGCAGGGTCCAGAGCCCCCAGGAGATCGGAGGACCTCTGCCCAGTCACCCATGGAAAATAAGGGCTCATGTGGCCTCTGTGGGGAGGCTCTCCCGGCATGCTTAGCAAAATTACGCTGAATGAAATGAGATGGACAGAAAAAGGGGTGCATTCCAGCCAGGTGTGGTTGTGCACACCTGTAACCCTGGCACTCAGGAGGCTGAGGCAGGAGGATCTCTGCGAGTTCAAGGCCAGCCTGGGCTACATAGTGAGACCCTGTCTCAAAAAAAAAAAAACAATGCTAGACAGGTAAAGTGAGGATCTCAAGGTTGAGTAAAACCAAAGCAGGGGCTGGGGATTTAGCTCAGTGACTCTGCAGCCTGCCTCGCAAGCACAAGGTCCCCGATCCCTGGTACCAAAAAAATAAAATGAAACCACAGCGGGCCTCCCAGCCCCAGGTTCTCAACAGAGGGCTCACCTCCAGCACAGCTGACGCAAGCCCTGCAGTGGCCGTCCAGGTCCAGGTAGTGGTTGGGCTCACACTGCTTCCTCGGGCAGTCAGCGGAGCCCTGCAGACAGGGCTGCGAGGGAGACGGCCCTGGGGATGGAAGCAGAGCCGCTAAGCCCCAGACCACCGCATCAGAGCAGGGCCGAGGCCCAGGAGGGAGGGGCGGCCCAAAGCCACACAGGAGAACCATGCCCCCGCCTCCGCACCTCAGCCAGGTGGCCGACCCGCAGCTGCTACACCCAGATCCACTGCCTTTCTACAGGTTAGTTTGAACCATATGAAATCACCAGTTTTGTAAGTCAAAAACAGTCAAATTTTAACAATTTCTAATCATTTTAAAGCACATTGCCAGGCGTGGTGGCACATGCCTGTTATCCAGCACTTGGGGGGCTGAGGTAGGAGGGTTACCGTGAGTTCAAACCCAGCCTGGGCTACATCGTGAGTCCAAGACAAGCGTGAACCACATAGCAGGACCCTGAGTAAGAGCATGGAATGCTGAAAAAGACACCGTGTACATCACCATCAGAGCCCTCAGACACCCAGAAATCCGAGCCGGGGATGTGAAGCCCTACCCCCAGAGCGCAGAACATTTCTGAGAAAGCAGAAGCGGCCCAGGAGGTGCAGGGAAGCTCCTCTCCAAACCTAGAGATGGGGCAGCCCCGGCCAGAACCCCAGCAGGGCCCTGGAGGAATCTGAGAAGCAGATTCTGACATTGGCATGGAAATGCAGATTCCCAAGGACGGCCAGTAGCTGTGGACCACAGCGCTGGGGTGTCGCTCAGCCTTCCCTGGAGATGTATTTAAAGACAGCAATTGCGAAGATAGCGCGGCATTCACCACCTGGAAGAGTCCAGAATCTCCTCTACAGATTGGGGATCCTTAGTCTTCAGCAAAGAAGATGCAGGAAGCACCGGGGGAATGACAATGTGTGATCCAACCAGACAGCATGTGAACAGTTTGAAATAAAACCACTGTAACCCCAGTGTTCTGGGAGGGTGAGGCAGGAGGATCACAAACTCAAGCCCAGCCTCAGAAATTCATGAGGTAGCAAAAGCCTGTCTCAAAAATTAAAGGTCCGGGGATTTAGTTCAGTGGTTCCACTGTCTGCCTCGAAAGTGCAAGGTTCCAAGTTTGATCCCCGTACCAAAAAAACAATTAAAGCCAGGAGTGAAGATGCATGGCTGTAACCCCAGCCCTCGGGAGGCTGAGACGGAAATTTTTTGAGTTCAGCCAACTTGAGCTACACTGCGAAGCTCTGTCTCAAAACCCCAAAATAAATAAATAAAGGCATTTATAAAAAGGATGCCGGGACTGTAGCTCAGTGAAAAGGCCCTAGCTAATTAAAAAAAATAAAAAGAAACTAAGACCACTGACTAAAATTTAATAAGGACAACAGATCCTAAACATGAACAGAAAAGCAATAAAGATCCTAGAAAATAACTCAATGATGCTTTGAGGCTTCACCGGAGAAAAGGGCTTGCCCTGCTGAACACGGACAGCGTGGGAAACGTGGAACGAGCCGGGCGGAAGAGGAGGCCCGGGACGCAGCCAGGGACAGAGGCGCAACCCGGAAGTGGTCGATGTCCTACTAAAAAGCAACCAATCCCAGAGCCCCGGCCCACCCCCGGGACCCTGCAGACTAGGCGGACACGCGGCTCCTCGGAAGTCACCTGGGTCTGCGCCCGGCTCCACCGTGGAGAAGGAGGACTCGGGAAGCCCCATGAGTCGCGGTCGGGAAGCATCTTCCAGCCGGAGCGGGGTGTTCCTGCCTAGGGCTCGGGTCCTGGCATCCGCACTGGCCTGGGGCGTCACAGTTGGCTTGACATTGTGGGTGGTACGGCTGGAGAAGAAGCCAGACACAGGTCTGATGACACCCCTGACACAGCGGGGAGCGAAGTCAGGGATTACAGTGTCTACAGAGAAGGGGTCCCCATAGCCAGGCTTGGTGGCCCAGGCCTGTAAACCCAGCACTCCGGGAGGCTGAGGCAGGAGGGCTGCAAGTTCAAACCCAGCCATGGCAATTTAGCAACCCAGTGAGATCCTGTCTCAAAATTTAAAAAACATTTGTTTAAGGTCTGGGGATGTGGCTCAGTGTGAGGGCCCTGGATTTACAAACCAGTTCCCCCCCCCCAAAAAAAAGCCAAGACAGGGAGAGAAGGGGGGGGCACACTCCTCCCTCAGGCCCCATCCGGGAGGCAGGGCTGTGCTCTCCAGCCTCTGGGTGTCCTGTGCGGGAGGTAGGGCGGGCACTGGAGGGCAGGGGCTGTGGGCGTGGCAGAGAGGCCCCGGGTCCAATGCCTGGGTACCGGGGTGGGGGGGACGGCCTCGCCCCAAGGTCACCTGGAGGGGAGGCAGGGAGGGCTGGACGTCACCTGGCGGGTGTCCTGCAGGCCTCGGGGCTGGCGCAGGCGAGGCTGGTTCCCGGGGAAGGCCAGCCACAGACCGTGTCCGTCTCAGCTGTGCCTGCAGGGCGACAGCAATGGCGTCGGGGGGGCGGGGCGAGGGACACAGGACCCAGAGACTTCAGGAACAGACTCCCCGCACACCTTCAGCAGGTGGGCAGGGGCAGCACTAACTTCCAGGCCTCCCTGTGCTGGGCTCCGCCTTCGAACCCCGGCCTGGCTATGCTGGCTCTGTGCACTTGGGCCACCCGCCTGCCATCTCCGGGCCCCAGCCCCAGATCTGTGGAGTGGAGTGACACAGCCACTCTGGGCGTAGGCTTAGCTGCGAGATCAACCAGAAGCAGAAGTCACTTCCCACTTTATTCACTGCTGGAGAACTGCAGTCCCGGGAGAGTCCAGGGGTCGCTGGAAGCCCGTCCGGCCCCCCAGCCGGGCTCAGCAACCTGGCTAGTGGCGCTATCCAGAAGAAATGTGATGGGAACCACGGATCCCAGCTTAAAACCACTGAACATTTTAAAAGGTAAAAAAGCTGGTTGTGGTGGCGCACACCTGTAATCCCAGCACTCAGGAGGCTGAGGCAGGAGGACTGCTGCAAATTCAAGGGCAGTCTGGGCTACATAGTAAGTTCACAGCCAACCTGGAATACCTAACAAGACCATGTCTCAAAAAGCCTAAATAAATAGGTAATAAAAACAAGTGAAATGGGGCAGGGGATTTAGCTCAGTGGTTCCACCGCCTCCCTCGCAAGCACAAGGTCCTGAGTTCGATCCCCGGTACCAAAAAAAAAAAACCCTACTGAAACATAGATCTAAAACCTATGTTAGTAGGTAGTCATGAAAATAGCTAATGAGATGCCTTATATTCCTCCTGGCTTCGAGGTCGTTGAAGTCCGGGTCGCCAGCATCCAGCAGTGCGGCCCATAGTATTAAAACGTGGTCTCTGGCGCCACCGTGTGGCAGATTTCGGAACAGCGCCCAAGCAACTACACTTCAGGAAAGCGTCGCTGGCCCAGGCTGGACCGAGTGGACTCAGGCAGTTTTTCAGAGAGGAAGAGATTCTGAGCGGGAAAGGCCCCCCGGGACTTCAGGTTACACTCCCTCGTGTGACAGTGGGGAGACTGAGGCCCAGACGTTGCCCTTCCCACTCCACCTGCCCTGCTGTGGGGTGACCAGGTGAGTGGGGACGAGCGGCGGCCATCCTGAGGGTGCCGTGCGGGAAGGTGGGCGGACGCCCTCTCCTCCGCCTCCCAAGTGCAGCTAAAAGCCTGGACATTAGGGACAAAACAAATGGGAGACTGCAGGGTGAGGACAGAGGCAGGGCAGCTGGGGCCCGGACCTGAGGAAGGGCTCGGTGATGGCCGGGAGTTTGCTCTTTGCTTCAGGATCCCAGATGCAGAGCCGGGGCGGGGGAGTCCTCCAGAAACCTGCGCTCTTTTGCCAAAGGACTGTGTCCTTGTCATGAGATTACGGCAGACACTGAGGGGTTTTAGGTGTGCGTGTGTGTGTTCCTGCATGGCAGAAGGATGAGAGGAGCACATCCGGCTGGGGCTGGTGCTGTCTCCCTGGGGTGGGATGCAGGACGGAGAGGTGATGGGGTGAAGTCTGCAGCCCTGGGGGCCAGGTTGGCTTTGGGGGGAGGGCCGAGAGTCCAGTGTCGCCGTGTGTGCGGCAGGTGGAAGGACAGAAAAGGAGGGTGTTGGGGGAGGGCTCACGGCTCCCCTGACTCCATCTCACCTCTCTCCCTGCGCCCTGAGGGGCTGGGACACCCACCCCAAACCGCCATCTCCCTCCGCCTCCCTGCTGAAGGGCCCCCAGTGCCACGCACGGGTTGTCTCTGGCCAGGACGCCTTTGTGTAGAGAGGGCAAGGGAGTTGCCTGAGGTCACACAGCGAGGGGGAACACGAAGCTGAGTCAGCCTCCAGCCTGGGGCCCAGGCCTGGCTCCAAGGCGGGAGAGCAGCCCCATCCCGGGAAGCCTGTGGGGACTCACCTGGGGCCGTGATCACCATCCCCTCGGAGCAGGCAGAGTGCGGGAAGCAGCGGGCACAGGAGTTGGTGGCAGAGGTGGCACAGAACATGCCCGGCCGGCACTGGCACACGCGGGAAGAGTTCGAGTAGCAGGGTGCCTTCTCCACGAGGTCGTCTGGGGGACACAGGGAGGGTCATGGAGGGGCGAGGGAGGGCGAGGGCTCCAGGGGACATCGGCACAGGCCGTCAGGAGCTGAGAGCCGCCTGGACCCTGCTGGTCTCAGCTGATGGCGCCCCACGTGCCCCCTGATCTGGCCGCTCCAGACCCGAAGCCGGAGGAGGGCAGGTGAGGTCTGCGATGTGGCTTCGGCCTCCCAGTCCACATCCCTGGTGACCAGAAAGGGGCAGCAAAGCTACGTTGGTGACCAATTTAAAAACGGGCAAAGCTCTGAACCCTCAAGCCAAAAGTAACCTTTGTGCCTGTAATGCCACCACTCAGGAGGCCAAGGCAGGAGGATTACCATGAGTTCAAGGCCAGCCTGGGCTATGTTGTTAGACCCTGTCTCAAAAAACAAAAAAATGGGCAAAAGAGACACAGAAAGCCAGTCAGAAAAGGAGACACTTTGGGATTCCAGGGACATTCTGGACAAGGTGACACTCTGACGCCCTACAGGGAAGCAGCCAGGGGTAGCCAGGGTGAGGGACGAGGGAGGGACAAACGGGTGGGAAACAGATTTTGGAGCAGTAAAGACTGCGCTGTTCAACATCATGGTGGCAGACACACATCTTTATCTGGTTGTCAAAACCACAGCATGAAGCTGGGTGTGGCGGCACACACTGTAATCCCATCTATTCAGGAGGCTGAGGGAGGAGGGTTCCAAGTTCAAGTCCAGCCTCAGGAACTTAGCAAAACCCTGTGTCAAAATTATAAAAATGTTTGAAAAAGGCAAGAGATATAGCTCAGTGGCAGAGAGGGCTTGGGTTTGGTCCCTAGTAGATCCCTACACACACACACACACACACACACACACACACACACAAATTCACATTCACAAACTGCCCCAAAAAACAAAAACCAAGTGCACAACACTGTGAGGACATCCTAATGTGAAGTAGGGACTTTAGTTAAGAACATATTAACCTTGACTCATCAGTGATAACAAAGATACCACAATGACACAAAATATGAATAGAGGAAACTGGGTAATAGGGTTATATGGGACCTCTCTACTTTCGGCTCAATTTTTCTATAAACTAAAGCTGCTCTTAAAAAAAAAAGTCCATTCATTTTTTTTTTAAACAGACAAGGATTAACCAGACATTTCTCCAGGTACACCAGTGGCCAATAAATGCAGGACAACATAAAAATGTTCAACATCTTTAGCCAGAAGGGAAATGCTAACCAAAATTCCCATGAGATAGCACTTTATATCCACTAGGACGGTGATAACAAAAGACAGACAATAACAAGTGCTGGTGAGTGCTAGGGTTTAGATCTTGGATGTCCAAAGGTCCGTGTGTTGAAGGCTACTGGGATGTAGGGCCTACAGAAAGAATGTTGGGTCACGGGAGCCCACACCCTTCCTGTTTCTCCCTCTTTGCTTCCCAGCTGCCATGATGGAAGCAGGTCCCCCACTATGCATGGCCGCCATGATGTACTGCATAAACACAGACCTATAGCCTTGGGGCCAAGGGGCTGTGGGGCCATAGACTGAAACCATGAGGCAAAATAACCTTTCCTCCTGGTAGGTTATTTTGGGTACTTTGTTATGGTGTTGGCAAGTTGGCACAACAGGAATGCAGGGAAATTGGGGTCCTCAGACACTGCTGGTGGGAAGATAAACCATCCACCATGCACCTTGGGCATCCTAGGACTTTGGTGTGCATGTTCCTGGCAGCACAATGCGTGATAGCCAGAAAGTGCAAGCGATCAAGCATCCATCAAGTGATGAGTAGATGAACACAGGATGTGAGGTGTGTTCTAAAAATAAAGCGATTGTTTAAATATTTTTTTAAATGTATTACAATAAAAGATTTGGAAGTCTTCTTTCGTGTCTTTAGTTGTACTGTAGTAGCTGCCTCAATGTTCTGAGTTGATTCAAAAAGTTTACCTTTCCTGGTCATTTTGACTTTGGGGCAGAGCCAGAAGCCACACATGGATCTGGTGAATGAGGTGGATGAGGACACTGTAATGTGCTTACGAGCTGCCTTTCTGTTAGATGGCACTCGGCAGCAGCATTCACCGTGTTTTTTATCACACCTCATAAAGATACTCATGAAAGAGGATTTCAAGAACTGCTTCAGAAAGTGGCAAGGATGATGGGATAAGTATGTTCAAAGTGAGGGAAAGATTTTTGAGGGGGATTCATGGCAATGTGGAGTTTTTTTACTGTAATTTTTTAAAAATGTAAACATTCACTGTATTTTGATGGCCCCTTGTAGATATCCACGCCGAGCAGGGAAAATCTAGCATAAAAGAACCAACTGCAAGGTGCAGTGAGGCTGGAGAGAGGCAGACTCAGGACCGTACAGAGTGCAGTTTACCATGACTTACGGACAGCAAGACAGTGGCTCCCCACAGTGCAGGTCGGGGCCAGGAGGGACTCACACAGTCCTCGGGATGGACGAGAAACTGCCAGCCTCGGCCGGGTCAGATCAGAAAGCCCCACACACCACTCCGTGGTTTTGTGCATCTGTGCAGTGCTGGGGCACTAAGTGGGGACCAGGCCAGGGCTACTCAGGGACAACTACAGTGAGGACAAGTCTGGATGGTGGCATTCAGGTCAAGCTGGATCCAGACATGCAGTGGCACATGTTCGGCCATGACAAGAATTGACCCCTGCTCTGGCAGAGTAAACCTGGGCACACAGTGCTGGGTGACAGAAGCCAGGCACACAGGCCACTGACCCATGATCTCATTTACATGGAATGTCCAAAGGGCAGCAAGAGAGAGAAAACTGAACAAGGGAAACGAACTGGGATGCACAATATTATCAGGAGAAATCCAGTAAATACATCAGCAGTGCCCTGGGGGCTGGGGATACCTGGAGGGTAAGAAAGACAAGAGTTTTGGCATAAGATTGCATGAACTGCATGGAAAAAAGACAGAAAATAGCAGTCAATGCAAAGTAAAAAGATAATGCATTTCAGTATTAATATTAAAGAAAACTAAAAACACAAAAAACCGAGATGGGCACAGATAACCCAACATAAGGATAACAGAGGGCTAAGACATTGGAGTACAATATATATAAAATATTGTATATGTATAATAAATATATTATATAATAAATATATAAGTATATATATAAAAACATTGACCAAGGATAAAATTCACCGGGGCATGGTGGTGCACACCTGCAATCCTAGTACTCAGGAGGCTGAGACAGGAGGATTTCTAAGGGTTCAAGGCCAGTCTGAACTGTGCAGTGAGACCTTGTCTCTAAATAAATATATAAATAAATAAATAAAATCTACAATAATTTTCCTGAAATAAAAGAAGAACCAAATATCTGCAGATAGAAAACACACACCAGATATCAGTAAGAAATGTTTCCAAACAATATCAAAGTGTTTTCTGGTTACTTGTTCTGAGGAATAAAGAATTATTTTTGTAGTTGCCTACCAAGGAGAAAAAAGGGCTGACTCCAGATCCTTCCAAGCAACTTTCAGCACAAGACAAAAGGACCGATAGACACAAAGTCTTAGAGGAAATGTGTCCCAGGGATTTTAGACCTGTCTAAGTTGTCATTCAAGCACAAAGGCAGCAGGGCTGGGGTACAGTTTAGGGCAGAGCACTTGCCTAGCACGCATGAGGCCCTAGGTCCTGTCCCAGCCCTGGTAAGATAGGCGATTAGGGTGGGGCAGAGCTGGCTGGGGAAGTGGGTGTGGCCTGTTAACTACAAGGTCCCACACACGGGTGCAGAACAGTCCCCAAAGCCTGCATGTGAACTTCTTATGAGAACATGAGCTGGTTTTCAGTAGGATGGCCTGGACCTGACCTCAGCCTGAGGCGTGGGATCCCAGCACCACCTCTCAGGACCCAGATGTAGTTCTCGGGTTCCCTCAAGATTTAGATGGCATAGATGGACATGGACACCAGGAAGAGCTTGTTATTGTAGCTTTCCTTACAACTGCTCAGCCTGTGTCCTCTGGAATGTAATTTTATCTTGGCTTTTCCTCTTTTACTCGCCCCAAGCTCACTCTGCAGAGCCACTTTCTCCCTCATTTTTCTTTTTTTTTTTTCTCCCTCATTTTTCACTTTTTACTTTTTCAAATAAATTTTGTCACTGTTTTAGTTCGTTTTATTCAATGCTTTGTTCAAGATGAGAAGAACCTGGAATCCAACTCCAGGAGGAGGCATGAGCACCACAAAACTCAGTAACATTTATTTGGCAAGCCAATTTCTAGAAGGAACTACCTGGTAACACTGGGAGGGAAGGAAGGAAGGAAGGATTTGAAAATGCTGCAGATAAACCCTTCTTGAAAAGCCCGCCTGCCAATGAAATCTAACCAAGCAAATGATGAATCAAAATGAAAAAGTTGGGAATGGAGAAACCATGGTAAAAGTACTCCTAGTCCACAAGGTGTATATTTAAACAGCAAGGCAAGGGTAACATCCGAGGAACTTACCATAGCAAAAAGGAACATAAACATCATAGACTACGAAAAGTAAAAATATAAGTAACAAAAGTCAGGAAAGGGATGGCGAGGTCAGCAAAATAATTACTTCATTTTTCATTACAGAAAATCAATCTATTCTATACTGTCCAAAAAACGGAAGTAAATAGATTGTGACTTTATGGAAGCAGTTTCTTTTATGATTCTTAACCACTCATTGATTTTCATAACCTCTTCTCTTCTGGGATCAAACCCAGGGCCTCACTCACCCCAAGTACCTACTCTACCACTGAGCCCACACCTCTTTTTTAATTTGGGGAGATTTTTTTGGTTTTTTTGGTACCAGGGATCAAACTCAGGACCTTGCACTTGCAAGGCAGGCAGTAGTACCATTGAGCTTAATCCTGAATCCTTGAGGGATTTTTTTTTAAAGGAACTATCTCTTTTTGATTAAAAAAATACTAATCTGTCTGAGAGTTGACATTTTAGTTTGTTCTTCCCCTGATACACTTGATCGCATGTAATGTAATGATTTTTTTTAAGAGGATGCAGTGATTTTTAAGGTCATAAACAACATGCTGCCATCCTCTTAAAACACTCTTTTTCTGAGTCTGCAGTCTGTTTGGCCACTATCCTACCTATCCCTTCCCTGCAGAGGGATGGAAGCATCAACCATCCAGTGATGACATTAGTCCCTTAAAGATGCTGGGCTCGAAGGACAGCACTGGCTTTCTTCCTTATATTCTGTATCACTCAAATGTCTTGTGGTTAATCTATATAATTTTCATCTAATAAAATACCCTAATTACTTTCAAACTATTGAAAGATATAGCAGAGAAATGCTAGTGTATAGAGAAGGAAAATGACACTGTTCATATCAAACAACAGTAAAATTAAGGGAAAGGAAACTGTAAGAAACAAAGAGGTATGATTCAGGCAGATAAAAGGTTGAAGCCACCGAGCAGACAATATACATGAACACTTATGTACCTAATAATAGAGCCTTGACATATATGAAAGACAAATTGGAAGAATACAATGAAGACCTAATGGATGAAAAGCATATTGGAAGGCAAGATTTTAACATCCCTCTTTCAGGAATCAACACTAAGAATTATAAAAATGAATAAGAATATATATTATTTAACACAATTCACAGAGAACTTTGTATGCAACATACAGTACACATTTTAAAAATATATTGAAGCTAGGCATGCTGGCACATGCCTATAATCCCAGCACTTGGGAGGCTGAAGCAGAAGAATCACTGCGAGTTCAAGGCCAGCCTGAAGTAAAGATCAAGACCCTATCTCTAAAAATATAAATAAATAAATACTGAATACAATTTTTTTAATGTGATTATTAGTCACAAGATCTCAACAAATTTCCCCATCTACCTACCCCCACTCACACACACACACACACAAACACCAGACCATAGTAAGAAATTACCATGAAAGTGCTTATTGAGGTTTTGTTTGTTTGTTTGTTTATTTGTTTTGGCACCAGGGATCAAACTCGGGACCTTGCACTTGCTAGGCAGGCACCGGAACCACTGAGCTAAATCTCCGGCTCCTGCTTATTGAGTTTTTCTGGAAGCAATGAGATCTTAGGAAAAGACACACTCTTGGTTCCCGGCCATCAGCTCAGACTTAAGCGCTAACATTTACCCAAGTTTTCAACTCTGGAAAGACCCTTCACCTCACTAACCCTCAGATCCTTCACTGAGAAGCAAGAGAGGAGAAAAGCATTCTCCAGAAGGCCATTGCAAAGATTAAATTCTGCAACTGTGAGTCCTCCCTTTCAGGGAACATGCCAAGTCTCTCTGAAAAGTATGCATGCAAAAGATCACTGGTGATATCAATTCACAAATCCAGAGAGGTAAACTGAAATGCCAGGGAGCCAGTTCAGATTTAAGCACCAAATCCCAGTGCCCCCCACCTCCCACATCCTCCCCACCGCCCAGAGTCTCCTCTGAGGCCCCTTGGAGCCACTGGAGGGAGAACAGGGTCCTGACCTCTGGAACAGGTGACACAGGCCGTGCAGTAGCCGTCCTCATCTAGGTAGTGGTCAGGCTCACACTGCTTCTTCCTGCAGTCGGAAGGCCCCTGAGGACACGGCTGTGTTGGCAATGACCCTGGGAAAAGAAGCAGAAAAGCTCCAGACCAGGCCACCTTGGTGAAGTCTTTCGCCTCTTCCACCCCTCCTGAAGCCTCTCCCAGCTCCAGCCGCCACCACCTCCCCAACGTATCAGTCCAGCTTTTATGTTATAAATGTGGCAGGCAGGAAGCAGCAGCAGTGTGGGGAAGAGTAGGGCCCGAGATTCCAGGGCTGCTGACTGTGTAGCCCTGACTAACTACCATATCCTCATTCAGGCTAATACAACCGATCTCTTAGTGGTATTGAAAGGATTAAAGGGACCATGAAGATAAATATGTGTAAAGTGCTACAGCAGTCCCTGGCACCCAAAAGCACTAGCTGAGCACTGGTGGTCAGCATTCTGGGCACAAGTCCTGTTTCTCCCCAGAGGAGAAAGACCTTGGGGATCCAATTTAGGCTGAGAGGAATGCAAATCACCCAACAATCCCTGCCTCCCATTGTAAGGGAATGGGAGACACAGGAGTTGACACTGACCCATGAGAGCATGACCCAAATAGACCAATCAGAAGACTCCATCTTCCTCACCACTGTGATTGGTTCAGTATGAGCACATGACCCAAGTAGGCCACTCAGAGTACTCCAACTTCCTCACTACTACTGTGATTGGTGCAGCATGAGCACATGACCCAAATAGGTCAGAGTATGCCATCTTCCTCTCCACTGTGATTAGTTCCCCATGGGCATGTGACCCACATATGCTGGCCAACAGGCCCTGTGTATGTCTGAATTTTCTTAAGCATAATCAGAAAAGAGACTTTGGCCTACTACAGAACTCCTGCTTTGAAAGGCCCCATGTCGTGGCCACTGTAGTGTGAGTGTGGGTGTGAGCAGGACCTACCCAAAAAGGAGGCAGCTCAGAGGCCAGCAGAGGACAGAATTGGAGAGAAATGGATTCCTGAGAATATCATTCACACCCTGAATTTAGGGTGCCCCGTGGACTTCTCTGTTATTAAGCTCATTCTCTTTCTTACGTCTTGTTTAGGAGCCAAACAGAGTTCGGCTTCTTAGTTACAACCACCAAATTAATCTCCCCAATGTTTTTGTACTCCTGGTTATTCTAGGGAAGCTCTAGACACCAGAATCATAAATACATAAACTAAAAACACAGGATTACAAAGGAAGCCAACAATATTGGAATATGGTTATTAAAGCATTAAAAAATAAATAGTAATCTATATGATTCTTTGTAACCTCATTCAGTAACAGGTTATTACTCCCATTCAAGGTAGTATTGAGCCTAAACAATATTTTGTGAGGCCGGGGATTTAGCTCAGTGTTTTAGCCGCCTGTTGCCCAAGCACAAGGACCCAAGTTCAATCCCCAGTACCAAAAAAAAAAAGATAGGTTAAACAATATTTTGTGATATCTGCTGTAACTGTAACATGAGAATCTCTGTGATTTCTACTGATGACAAAGTAATTACTGCTGTGTTTTGTCACCTGAATTCATAATGTAAAGAATTCATAAGGGAATTTTTGTCTTGTTTTGTTTTTCGAGGTAGGGTCTCGCTAGGTAGCCCAGGCTGGCCTCAAACTTGATCTCCTGGCTCAGCCTCCTGAGTGTGCCATGCCTGTCCATAAGCGAATTTTAATCAGAGGGTAATTAAGATAAGAATCCATTCAGGCTCTCGGGCTTCTGAAATCTACCCTACGTGGTGGCACCCTGTTCTAATAACACACAAGGACGTCTCTCAAAACTACAAGCCAGGGGCCGGGGATTTAGCTCAGTGGTTCCGCTGCCTGCCTTGCAAGAGCAAGGACCCAAGTTTGATCCCTGGTACCAAAAAAACCCCAAAAAATAAAAAAACAACTACAAGCCAAGGGGCTGGGGATTTAGCTCAGTGGTGCCACCAACGGCCTCTCAAGTACAAGGGCCTGAGTTCGATCCCTGGTACCAAAAAAAAACAAACTACAAGCCAGAGCCAGGGATTTAGCTCAGTGGTTCTGCTGCCTGCCTCAAAAGCACAAGGTCCGGAGTTCGATCCCTGGTACAAAACACAAACAAAAACACAAAACTACAAGCCTGATGGCTGTCATCCTCTGGCTCAGAAGACTTCAGTAGACCCCCACAAGTTGTGTCTTCACCGCCATCCCAGTACTGGGGTTGAAACTCAGGAAGCACTAAGCTATGCTCCTTTTCATTTTTAAAAATTGTATTGATAAGGGCCAGGTATTTGGCTCAGTGGTTTTGCCATCTGCTGCGCAAGTGCAAGGACTCAAGTTCGATCCCTGGTACCAAAAAAATAATAATAAATAAAAATTGTACTGATTGATTTGATTGATTGATTGATTGATACTGGAGATCAAACCTAGGGCTTTTACACTAAACTACATACCCAGCCTCTTTTATTTTGAGACAGCCTTTTTCTTTTTATTTCGAGAGGGAATCTGAGTAAGTTACGCAGCTTAGCCTCAGACTTGCGGCCCTCCTGCCTTGGCCTCCCCCGTCACTGGGATTACAGGTCCACAGCACCGTGCCCAGGACCCTAGAAGCCTCTCTGAGAGGTAACTCCTTGCCTTAAACTTTCGAAGGCTTTTCATGGCTCCCAGGGTAGAAACCTAGGTCTTTAGCGGGGCTAACACATGCATACACACAGCAAGGCCTCCATCTCCAACCCTAGCTCGGGGAAGCAGGTTAGATCAGGCTGAATACCATCTCCTCATGGAGCTGTCTGGTCATCTGGCCCTGCCCAGATGCCCTCTGGGTCCCTTTAAAATCTGTCAGAGCTGAGAATGTGGCACACACCTGCACTCAGGAGGCTGAGGCAGGAGGATTCCCATGAGTTCAAGGCCAGCCTGGGCTATATAGTGAGTTCAAGGCCAGCCTGAACTACATAAGGAGACCCTGTCTCAAAAGATTAAAAAAAAAACCAAAAAGTAAAAAAAACCAGAAGCTGCCCTAGGGTGAGCATCAGGCAGGTTGGGCTGCAGGAGCTTCACTACCAGACTCAGAGTGGTGAACTTGGCAGTGGGTTCTTTTTACACAGAGCTCACATTTGCTCAAGGTCCCAATTTAGGGGTCAAAGAAGGCAAAGTCCCTGCTCCCCTGGACCTTCCACTCCAGCCTTGGGAGAGAGAGCAGTCGGTACCAAAGGAAACTAGCAAGTTTGTTTCAGTGTTGCTGAAAACTCTGAGGACAATGAAGCAGGAGCCATGAGGGGGCAGGGGTGTGGAGAGAGAGAGTTCAGAGATTGGAAGGACAGAAGGTGACAGCCACACAGAGGCCTGGGGCAAGAGCATTCCAGGCAGGGGAACTGCCTGTGCAAAGGCCCTGAGGTCATGTGTGACTTGTGCAAAGAACAGCCAGGCCACGTGGGCTGGAGCAGAGGGAGCAGAACCGTGGGGTTCACCCATTTCTTTCTCATTCTCTTCCCATTCTCCAGACAGGTCTTTCCCACTGAGTGTCCTCTCATGCTCAGAAACCACAGGGCTGAGGCTCCAGCGTGGCGGAGGAGGTGATCTTAGAACTCGTCCCCAAGGGTCTCTGTCCCATCTGCTCCGCCCACACCCCACACCCTTTCTTGGATCAGCCTTTTCCCGACTCTCAGATGTTCTCCAAGCTTGCCCTACATTCCCATCAGCACCTCTCACCTCTGGCTCAGCATCAGGGTCACAGACAGACCAGGACGCCCACACAGACAGCTGCTCCTTCCAGCATCCGGCCCACCAGCCCCTCCACCTCCTAGCCCTCAGCTCTGGACCGAGGGATCTCACCACTCCCTGCCACCAGCCGCACTGGCCCCCGTTCTGGAGTGGCCCTTCCTTCTCACCTCCAGGTCTTTGCATATTCTACACCCCTAACCAGAACGTGCCCCCCACCTTGGCCTGGGCAGCTCCTGCTCATCCTCAGGGCTTCTTTAGATGCCACCCCCTTGAGGAAGCCACTCCTGATTACTCCAAGTGGCCAGGTCCCCCCCAGGCCATGTACCCAAGTGGCCGCACACCAGACGCAACACCACAGTCCTGGCCTTGGGTAACCAGAGCAGAGGCAAACATGTGGGTTTATCTGAGCCATGCTTTCTTCTTATGCTCTGGATGTGGGGCTGAAAGACGCTTGTTAAGTATCCCTCCTGGTGGGACTGGGGAGGGGCGGGGACCAGGCAGCTTGTCCAGGGTCAGGGAGGGCAGGCCAGCCACTGTGCAGACAGAAGTGTCACAGACACAAGAGACTAAGAGTGGGTCCCTGAGGTTCACGTGATGGAACTTAATCTCCAGTGGACAGTGTGGAGAAACCTTTGGGAGGCGATCAGGTCCCAAGTAAACTCCTTGTCCTTGCAATGTCTATCAGTGTGTAGGGCCATCATGCCCAGTGCTGTAGATGGACTGTGTCTGTCCAAAAGGCCGCTTGTTGGAAACTTCACCTCCAAACTGCATGTGTTCGGAGCCCTCTCCTCTCTGTGTCCTCACAAGGTCTCATCTCTGTGTCAGTGTCCAGATTTCCCCTTCTTATAAGAGCATCATCATATTGGATTAGGACCCACCTAGCAGCCTCATTTTAGCCTAATTGCCTCTTTTTTTTTCTTTGTGGTTTATTGAGACACAGTCTCACTGTGTAGTTCAGGCCGGCCTTGAACTCACAGTGATCTTCCTGCCTCAGCCTCTGGAGCGCTGGGATTACAGGTGTGCACCACCACATCCAACATCCTAATTGCCTCTTGAAAGATGCTATCTCCAATTATAGTCACATTCAGAGGTACTGAGGCTTCACCACATAAACTGGTGCAGGGGACACACAATTCAGCCCCTAATAGTTTACTTCCAGGGAATTCAAAGTATGACACCCTTTTTTCATGAGCAGATAAAAGAGTCTCCCATCTGTATAATACTGAGGCTGAACTAGTGAGGGCAAGGTGGTATCTGCACTCCTGTATGGGACCTGGTAGAGAGGAAATGCTCAGAACATGTTGATCACTGGATGGATGGATGGATGGATGGATGGATGGATGAATCTGTGAATGAATGGATGAATGGATGGATGGATGGATGGATCTGTGAATGGATGGATAGATGGACAGATGGATGGATGACTAGGTGGGTGGATGGATGGATGGTTGGGTGGATGGGTGAATGGATGAATAGGTGGATGGATGGATGATGGATGGATGAATGAATGAGTGAATGGATGGATGGATGAGTGAATGGGTGGAAGTGTAGGGAATGGGGATCTTTAGGCAGGGAGAAAATAGGGTGGGGGCTTCATTAGTTTTTCTAATTTTACTAGAGAAATTCCCCTGGGAACAGTCTCATGGAAAAGGGTAGAGAAAAGGGAAAACCAGAAAGAAAGAAAAAAAGCAAAAGACACAAGATAGCACAGGGGGCATTAGGGACTTACCAGAGAGAGGCAGCTAACAGTTGAGAAAGCCAAGTGCACAAAGCCCAGAAGCTGAGCTACCCATCCCTCCCCCCTCCAATAGAATGCAGGGGAGGCAGAAGAAGGAGGTGGCTGCTACCTTTGAGGAAGGCTCTTATTCAGTACATTCAAATATATGCTCACATCTATATAGTAACATCTGTGCACATGCATTCACTCTACAGTCACTGTACTACTACAAGAGATACACACACACCCTTACCAACTCCAAGCTAACCATGGATAAGTCCCATCCTAACCAACCAGCTGCTCACACTGGAGATAAGGACAACACAAAGCCCACTAACAGCAATCCACACCCAGGCAAGGGATGCCCAGTTTAACCCAAGGGCATCCCAGAAGCCAGTCAGGTTGTGACACATTCCAGGTGGAGAAGGGGCCCTGGCACCCAATAAAAGCAGCCAGTAACAAAGCCCCACTGGTCCTCCATCTCTGAGGTCCCCTGCCTCGGTTCTCAGCAGGGCACCTGAGAACCTCTCCCTTTCAAATAAAGTCTTTTCCTTCCCAAGCTCCATTCCTTCAATTCATTACTGGTGCTCAGTTTACAACAGTGAGGGTGGGACCCCCACACATGGCAGAAGGGTGGATGGGTGGGTGGATGGTTGAGTGGGTGGGTAGATGGATGGACAGACAGACGGGTGGACGGATGGATAGGTGGGTAGATAGGTACAGACCAGCCATCTAGAAGCTTTTCGCCCTCCGAGGCCACCCCTTCTCTGAGCTTTTTTTTTGGAGACAGGGTCTCACTCTGCAGTTCAGGCTGGCCTTGAACTCACAGTGACCATCCTGCTTCAGCCTCCTGAGTCCTGATTACAGGTGTGCACTGCCACACGTGGCTTGAGCTCTATTTGAGCAAGACTCCCTCTGTACACAGTATGCCACTTCTTGTCTGGGGGTAGCTCCTGGGAGCTGGAACCTTGCCTTCCTCGCCTACATACAGCAGTGGCTCTATAAACACTTGTTTTGTTGGGCCAGTCTTAGCCCCTTCCACCTGCTTCCTTCTCCTTTCTCCACACTCACATACTTCCTCCTAAGCATCCTCCTGGCAGAGTTTTTAGGATGAAATAAAGACAACACTGCTGGGCATGGTGGTGCAAACCTGTAATCCTAGCACTCGGGAGGCTGAGGCAGGAGGATCCCCACAAGTTCAAGGCCAGCCTGAACTACATAGCAAGACCCTGTCTCAAAAACAAAAAGAAAAGAAATAAAGAGAACACGGAGGAGACCCCGGAGGGGTGGGCAGGAGACAGCTGGTCACCTGGCTCCAGCAGAGAGGGGTGGGGGATGACAGAGGGGGATGTCACAAGGAAGAATATGCTAGGGCCACCAGGCCATATTCATTCTCCCTTCGTGTAAAACTTTAGTGAGGACCTAAGAGGTACCAAGCCCTGTGCCGGGCTGGGGACCCTGCGGGAAGACAGGTGATGGCAGGGGAGCAGGAGAGAAGCATGTGAGGCCTACAGTGAGGTCCATCCAAGCAATGAAGGGGTCTGGTCAAGACGGCCACACTGAAGCCTTTCAAGGACCTAAGCGGGTAAAGAGCCCAGCCTCGGGGCTGACGCACAGCACCCATCACTGTGAATGGTGGTTGTCTACGGCGCAAGGAGAGCGCTTCCTGGCCGCAGGAGTATGTAAGGGGAGCGCGGGCGCAGCTGTCCGGAGGGCTGAGAAGGAGGGGAAGGGTCCCAAGGTGCCCTAACTTCTGAATCTCTAAGGCCTCCCAGCTTCCTTCCTCCGCCGCCCACCCACGAGCAAACCCTGCCGCACAGCTGAGCACTGATGAGCGGCAGAGCGCGGGCAAAATGTCAGAAATTTCCCCAAAACACGGAAGGAGGGGGTTTTGTGGGTTTTTCGTTTT
The DNA here is from genome assembly GCF_000247695.1 of Heterocephalus glaber. The sequence goes on from NW_004624818.1 coordinate 993,603, forward strand.
TCCTCTGCGGCTTACCCGGAAGCACGGGGTCAATAAAACTCCTCCCATTACGCCACCCGCTCCGGGCGTCTGGTGTCCCCCAGACTTCCCAGGGTCTTCCTAAGTCACAGCTTCTAAGTGAGGGGCCCCGGGAGCCACCAAGGAAGTTGCCCCCCCCCACCGAATCTGGGTCAGAGGGGGTGGGCAGGAGGGTCTGTCTCTCTCCTGGTGGCTGGAACGGGGCCCCGAGGAAGTTACAGAGCACAGGGGACACAGCACTGGGGCAGAAGCGTGTGGGAACCACGCTCTTCGTGCTGAGCTCCAAGGAAGGAGGTGGGGACAGTGGACCCTGGAGAGACAGGCACGCGCATGGGCCCAGAGCCTTGAAAGGACAGGGCAGAAGGAGCTGGAAAGACACCAAGGGGCCTTGCTGTAAGAACAAGCAGGGAGGCTGGGTGTGGCGGCGCTCACCTGTAATCCCAGCACTTAGGAGGCTGAGGCAGGAGGATCGCCATGAATTTGAGGCCTGACTGGGCTACTTAGCAAATTCAAGGCCAGCCTACACCACATAGCAAGCAAAATAAGTAAGTAAGTAAATAAAAAATAGACAAAAGCAATGAACATTTTGTTTGTTTTGGTACCGGGGATCGAACTGGGGTCCTTGAGCTTGCAAGGCAAGCAACAGAACCACTGAGCTAAATCCCCAGCCCTGAACATTTGCTGGAAGGATGGTGCAGGGAAAAGCAGATGAGAGAACAGACAGGAGCAATGTAGGTAGAGGGATGGGGGATGGACGGGGGGACAACGGGAGGGGGACGGGAGGGGGATGTTCTAGACCGAATGCTGCCCCCCATCCATGTGATCGAACACTAACCTCCCATGTAACCGTATTCAGAGACAGGGATTTTAGGAGGTACTGTGTAAAGTTAAATGGGGTAAGAGAGTGCAATCCTAATCCACTGGAAGTGGGGAGTGAAACACAGAGACAGAGAGACAGAGTCAGAGAGACAGAGACAGAGATAGCTCCCCACCCTGAGTGACGGAAGAGGAGAGACAGCAGCCAGCAGCAGGGACGACAGCCTCACAGGAATCAGACCCTGCAGGAACCCTGACCTCCTTCCAGCCTCCAGACGGAGGGTAAATAACGCCTGGTTTGCACCAGCTTCAGTCTGATGGCAGGAGGGTGGGGCAGGGCTGGGGGACCATTAAGTTCCAAGCCCGGAAAACAGCAGGAATCTGAAATCAACGTGAAGCCATTCAAAGGGCAGGAAAGGCCAGTAGAGCGCTGCTGTCCCCCTCCACTCCTGGGCCTCCTGCCTGGAGACAGAAAGTATCCAAGCTTTTCTGCTCCCCACTCCTGGGCTCTGGTGGCTGGGGCTCCACCCACATCCCCGCAACATCGGCTCCCAGTGACCTGCGTGTCACAGCCCGTCACCTCCCTGGCCACAGCAGGACAGGAGCGCAAGGCTGGACAGATGTCCCCACCCTACCCTCTCAGGAAGCCCTCCAGACGCGCTCGCCCACCCCCGTGTCCCGCCAGGCTCAGAGCCGGCCACACAGATTTCCTCCCACCTCCCCTGTCCCAGCGACTGCCTCTCCTCCCTCAATGACCTCTGTTTCGAGAGACCGGAGACCACAGCACAGCTTGGTCTCGGTCCTCACCCCTCCACAGCTACTGCATGGCCCTTGGGACTTTTGATGATAACCACAGGGGACCAGAATGCCTCACGACCTTGTTCTCTTTGCTCACTGCCTTGGGCCTAAGTATCATTTGGAGAATGTTCCAGAAAGCTTTCCTGGCCCCTCCCAGGCACCAGCGTTAGCCTGGGGCTGGGTGAGCATCCAGGACTCTCCTCTCTCCCAAGAGCTCTGCAGTGCAGAGATGGGACAAACACTAGTTCTGGGCTGGAGCAGATGAGAACCGCACAGGGTTTCCAGGCCCAGAACAGAGGGGCCCTTGGGGGACGTGGGCTGTCCAGGCCCTGGGGCCATGGGGTTCCGGCCCCAGCCAGCTTCACACGTCCCAGCTCTGGGACCCCAGGCAAGTTACTGAACCGTGCAGGGGGCGCCCAGCAACCTCAGCTGCAATATGAGACTGAAAAAGGTAAGGGCGACTGATGAGATGACCCGCTGCTCCTGACGTCCCGGATGAGTACACTCGGCGAGTGTTCACAAAGAGGCAGCTGTGAGTTAAAACAAAAACTCACAGAGAGGGACTTTTTGGCAGCAGTTGCAACAAACCCAGCCTCCTGATTCGGCCGACCCTACCCTTCCACGGTCCCAGACCTCTGACTTCAGAGATGGCTCTCAGAACCTACCAATCTCTCCTACCATGGAGAAAGATCTTTTGCAAAAGGGAAGGGGACCGAGAGATGAAGGGAGGGAAAGGAAAGGGATGAAAACAGAATTGAGATTTGTTACATGCGTGGACCGACTGCCCACGAGGAGTGATCACTATCCACTGCAAACATGCACTAATAAAAACCCTGTCGCCAACTCTGACGATGACTGTCAGGTGTTTTCCGCACTCACCAATGCCCCCAGAGGGTCATAACCTGAGAGCAAAGATCCCCCTGTCCCCACCCCCAGCCCCCACTCACCTGTCGAGCAGCGGTAGCAGCACTGCCCTGCAGCCCTGTTGTAGTAGCGGCTGGGGTCTCCCGCGCAGGTGGCCACAAGGGGTCGATCCTGCAGGGCCAGAGAAGCTGGTGAGACCCGGCACATCCCAGACATCCACCCTCCCTCCAGCCAGTCCATTGCTAGAGGCCTAGTGTCCACCTGCTGCCAGGGTCAGGCCTGAGACCCAGTGCACGTTACAGAAGGGCAATCCAGACAAGAACTCCCAAGCCTCCGAGGCCTCCAGCCGTGCCACCCCGGACCATCAATCCTACCGGGCTCCAGTCACTATTCCCTCCCCTGGATTAACATGTGCCACGAAGGTCCCCACTGACCCAACTTCCACACAGCAGATTGGTTTTGTCTGCTTTTGTACTTGCCAGAGAGCAAATTATAAAAGCCTGTTCTCTTGCAACCAGCTTCTTTAATTCAACCTTATATGGTGAGAATCATTTGCACTGTCACAAATGGCAGGTGGCCAGCCGAGAGCATAGCTTTTGTGTGCGTAGTTCAGGCTGACCTTGAACTCACTCTGCAGCCCAGGCTGGCCTCAAACTTTCCACAATCCTCCTGCCTCAGCTTCCCAAGTGCAAGGATCACAGGTTCGAACCACCCTCCCCCAACTTGTATGCTAAATTTGTATGCCAAATTTTTTAAAAAGTAGGTTGTCTGACCTTCCTTGTTACTGTCTTTGTTCTGGGTACAAACCCTTTGCTGGCTGCACCTACTGGAAGCAGCTTCCTCCATTCCCTCCTTTCCATTTCCTTAATGGTATCTCTTGATAAACAGCTGTTCTTAGTTTTAATACCGAACACCTCATCAACCTTTTCTTTTTGAGTTAATGCCCCTTTTTTTGAACTCAGGTTTTCGTGCATGCTAAGCAAGTACTCTGTGACTGAGCTACACCTCCGGCCCTTTTTATTATTTATATTCTGAGACAGGGACTCCTTAAGTTCCCGAGGCTGGCCTTGAATTTGTGATCCTCCTGCCTCAGCCTCTCAAGAAGCTGATGCCCTTTATATCTTGTCCTAAGAAATGCTCTACGTCATTCAGATGGCCCCTAAATGATCTTCTAGACAGTATGGCTTCAGCTTTCATATTCAGGAGTCTTTATGGGGCGCAATGGAGGTCTTGGGGTTTTTTTTCGGACTCCCCAACATGTTCCTAGGGCTCTCTGAACATTGAACCCCATCATTAGATTCAAAAGCGGAAGTTCTCTGTTGGGATCCCAGGGAGGAATTGGGTTCTTCCTGGGGAACAACAGGAGAGAGTACCAAAGCTGGTTCTGGTTCGGGAAGACCCAAAATGGGAAACTCTGGGAGGGGAAGGAGCTGGGCCCCAGGCCTAGCGCTTTGTCTTCCGCATCCAAGGCACTGCCTGGCAGAGAGGAGGGGCCTCCTGTGGGATGTGGGGCTCTTCGTTTGGGGGAGCAGGAACCCCCCCCCCATCTGGTTTAGGGGTCGCCTGGCTCAGCTGAACACTCGGGAGAAGTGTGGAGACTGAGCTGGACCCTGGTGTAATCAGAGAGCAACAAAGGGGAAGATGGGCCAGAAGGGGGGTGCGTGGGCGGTAATTACATCATTCTTTCTCTCTCGCTCTTTTTCTTCTGTCATATCCATTAACTTAAAACGATAGCTATAACCCAACATCTGGGGTGGGAGCTGCAGCTCAGCGGTAGAGCTTTATCTAGCATGTGGGAGGCCCTGATTCTATCCCAGGACCGCAAAACACAGGAACAGCAACTTGACGTGCAAGGCACAGTCTCCAGGCATTGGTGCATCTCTTCTCATTTCCCGGGAGCCCAGGGCTTTCAGCCTTCCCAGGTCATCCTGACTCCCAGGGTCTCTCAGGGCAGGGAGCTGCCAGGACCTTCTGCAACCCCTGGACCTGCAGCGTCTCCCAGGAGCAACCCTGCTAGGCTGCTGAGTGGGGGAATTCTGGGCCCTGCCCTGGGCTCCCCCTCCCCGCCTGGCCCGTCAGCTCATTGACAGCTACAGAGCCTGAGGGGGCCATGGCTCCTGGGGGGCCTGGGGCCAGCTGAGGGGGATCTGCTATGTACCCCAACCTGCCACCGTGCCCTGGGCCATGGCAGGGTGGAGAGACAGAGAAGAACTGGTTTTGGTGCTTGCTTTCACCCAACTCCTCTTTTATGCGGTGCCCCAACCCTGCGAGGCCAAGCCCCCATGTTACAGATGAGGAAACTATCATCTGCCCAAGGCCACACAGCAACTACGTGAGAGAGGAGAGTGGAGCCCCATTGTGTCCCCAGTTCTCACCTCTCTCTAGACCACAGGCTGATTATCTTTAAAAGGCCTGACGGTACTGAGAAGGACACCATGTCCCCTCTGAGGTTTTCCTACCCAAAGCCCATAATCTGGATCAAATCCAAACTTTCTACAAAACAAGTGTCCTGAATTCTTTTAAAATGTCCGTGCATAAAGAGCCGAAGAATGCTCTAAAATGGCGAGAACAGAGCAGTGATGGCTGAATGGGACATGGGAGTCGGATCCTGAATGGAGCGAGGGAGGGACCGCCATGATGGACACCGTGAGGAGAGGAGGGAAGGGTCGGCAAAATAAAATAACAGTGATAATGTGTATGCGTGAAGGGGGCAAGAAATACAGCAAGTATACAAAACCACGTGTGTAAATAATGGCACCCCCAGGACCCAGGTGCTGGGCAGCAGGTGGCAGCTCTTCAGCACGTCTGTGACCGCCGCCTGCCACCAGGGGGCGCTGTCTCATTGTCCCTTGAGGCTGAGGGGGCTCAGCCAGGGTGTCGCATACCTGTCCCTCGGGGTCTCCCTGAAGCCAGTAGAGGACTGGGGACCCCATTTTCCATCATGTGAGACATGGAGAGGGGCCCAGGTGGGGACACGACTCAGCCCCGTACCCCAGTATCCACCCCAGCCCTCCCAGGCTGCAGGACCGGGCTCCCCAGCAGCGCCACTGGGGAGTTTTTGTTGTCTGTGATGTCATCGCTTTACAAGAACCCCGAAAACGGGGTCAAGTTCATTGACACCTGCTGTTGTGAAACCCAGCAGCTCCAGAAGGCCTTGTTACTGTGGCAGCCAGCTCGCTTGGCAAAGGTCCTGCTTGGGCTCACACTGTACGGCCAGGTCAGGATCTGAGCATGCTCAGCTGGCCTCTGACCATGACAAGAGGGACACCCCTGCCTTCCCAGGGCACGCCAGGGTGTAAACTGGAGGGAGGTGGCACCCGGGGCTCTGGGTTCACCCCGGCTCATGGCTCCTCCTGCTCCCTGGGAAGAGAGAGGCCACTGAGAATTGGCTGAGGCCCCTGGCTGGGAGGGAGGGGTGGGAGGGGGAAGCCCGAGGCCTCCAGGGGGGCTTTTGGGTGGGGTTCCCCACAGGCTGGAGGCAGAGGGAGGTCTCCACAGGGGGCTGCACTGTCCAGCCACAGCTGGTGGCCCAGCCTGAGCAGCACCGAGGCGAAAAGAGCAGCCCGAAACCTAGCACCTCTGGGCCCGATTTCAGGTGGCTTTGGTTTTCCCTAGGAGCTGCTAAATTTCACTTTCAAAAAGCCCCACTTGCTCTCAGCCGCTGGGCCACACCTGTGGGAAACCAGCCCGCAAGGTGAGTCAAATGCAAACCCCCACAAGGAGCCAGCGCTGGGCAGGAGCCAGGGCTGGGCATACAGGGCCCGCCCTCCCCCCTCCTCCCTCCCCAGTGCAGACAGCTGGCTGCTCCAGGTGAGATGCATCCTGGAAATGTGGAAGCTAACCGAATGGGAAGCTGCATTTGACAAGATCCCAGAAGAGTCACAAGTCTTTTGAAGACTGGGAAGTGCTGAACAGAAGGAAAAGAAAAGAAAAAAGTATAAATGCTGCATTGTTTGCTTCTGGCAGGAAAAGTAATTCTAATAACTGACAACTATTACCCCATTTTATGGATGGAAAAATCAAGACACAGGGAGGTTAAGACAGTTTGCTTAAACCAGGCTTAGGGGCGCACACCTGTCACCCTAGCACTCTGACAGGCTGAGGCAGAAGGATTGAAAATTCTAACCCAGCCTGGACAACTTAGCAAGACCCTGTGTGAAAATAAAAATATATATAAAAGGGCTGAGGATGTAGCTCAGGGTGGAGGTTCTGGGTTCAGTCCCCAGTATGACAAAAAAGAAAGGAGAAAAAGAAGGAAGGAAGGGAGAGAGAGAGGGAGAGAAAGGGAGAAAGGGGGGGGGGAGAAGGAGGAAAAAGCTGCCTAAAGCCCCAACTAGGCCACAGCAGCAGGCTTTGGACCCATCCTGCCCTCCGTCTTCTTGCTGGGCTCGCTGCTCAGGCGGGGGCGCTGCACCCAGTGCTGTGGGACCCCTGCCCACACCCCAGACACCGACTGCTTAAATGCTTCCTGGCTCCCACCCGGTCCCTGGTTCTGCCTCTGCCTTGCAGTTCTCCCCGCACCCACCGGCTGTTTCTCCCTTCCCTGCCATGCGGGTGTGACAGTGGCCGTGTGAGGGTCCCCTGCCCGCGTCCCCCCACATCCCACTCTGCTCTCCTCCGCTCGGTGGGAGACACTCATGGTTTCCAACACGACGATCCACAAAGCCGCGTCCTGCCCGCCCACTGGCCCTGCCCCAGCATACCCCTTGCTCCATCCAGCCGCCGAGCAGACCCCCGCCAGACCCCCGCTCACCCATTCATCCTTGGGACTCCCTCATGGGCACCACTTCCTAGAGAAGCTGCTCCAGCCGCCCCGCCCAGCTCCGGTCTCAGCAGCTAAACTCCAGGTGTCCCAGGACTGCGCACGTCCTTCCCCAATGCGCTCGGGTCCTGGAGGATCCGGTCCTCTACGCTTCCAGCCCTGGTCCTGTCTCCTTGCTGCTGGCCAGCGAGAGGGCGGTGCCAGCCTCCTCCAGACCCCAGACCCGCGGCCCTGCTGTGTTCGGGTTGTGGGTTCAGTGTGTCCCCCAAGCATTCATGTGTTAGAAGCATGGTCCCCAGGGTGGCAGGTAGGAGGTGACGGGAGATCAGAGGGACTAAAGCTTCTCTTGTCCTGCGGGACCAGGTGGTTAGGAAAACAGCAAGTCCAGCCTCCTGTGCTCTCGGGTGATTGGAGTGATTGGATTATGGGGCTCATTGCCGACTTGCTGTTTGGAGGCCGCACCTGGTCAAAAGAAGCAGTCGTGGGGGCATGGCATGGACCTGTCCATCTCCCTCTAGGCTCCTCCCTTCGCTCCCCACTTCCTTCCTATCCACCACGAGGTGAGCAGCTGTTCCTCCGCCATGCACTCTGTTCCCTGCCCTCCTTCCTTGGAGCCAGCTGACTGCACAGAAACTGAGCCAAAATAAACCTCTCCTCCTTTGAGTTGCTGGTGTCAGGTATTTTGTCCCAGTGATGAGGAAAGTGACTAAGACAGAAGACTTGTGTGATTAGATTGGTTCCACGCTGCCAACCCTCGACCATATCCCCATCCCATGCTCCTTACATCCACCAACTCCCGTTTGGCCATGTTAAGGTAACACAGGCTTGAGGATCGGGGTGTAGACACTTAGGTGACTAGGATGCTGCTGACTCACTGTGCTAGTGAGGGAATTCCACCACTTACAGGGCTGTGTCATCTGATCCTAGGGGACCCCGGACCCCTCTCTCACCCTGAGCTCCAGGCCAAGCAACACCTAAAATTGAAGTCATCCTGGCCGGCCCTGAACACACTGCAGGTTCACCATTTGGTCCCGGGTCCAGACAGCTCCCTTTGGGCTCTCTTCCCTACGGGCAGGAGCCCTGTCATGTTCCCCCACCTGTGGTCAGCAGAATGGCACCCTAAAGACGTCCACCCCCAGGATCTATTCCTATGCCACCTTTCATGGCAAAGGGGGATGAAGGTAGCCAATTGAGTGGAGGCTGTTCATCTGCTAGCCCTGAGATGGCCCTGGGTTATCTGTGTGGACCCAGTCATCAATCACAGCAACCTTAAAAATCCAAGAGGAGGGGCCAGGGCTTTAGCTCAGTGGTTCCGCTGCCTGCCTCGAAAGTGCAAGGTCCCGATTTTGATCCCTGGTACCAAAAAACAAAACAAAACAAAAAAACAAGAGGACCTAGTGTGGTGGCACTCTGGAAGGCTGAGGCAGGAGGACCCCAAGTTTGACCCCAGCCTGAGCAGCATAGTGACTTAGCAAGATCCTGTCCCAACGTTAAGAAAACGTTTTTTTGTTTTTTTGAGATAGAGTCTCACTATGTAGTCCAAGCTGGCCTGGAATTCACAGTGATCTACCCACCTCAGCCTCCCGAGTGTTGGGATTACAGGCATGCAACACCACGCCCGCCCCCCACAAAAAAAATTTAAAGGCCTGGGAATGTAGCTCAGTGTAAAGAACCTGGGTTCAACCCCAGTACCATGAAAAAAATTATTTTAAAAAGCAAAACATAAGAGAGAGGTAGAAGAGAGACTCAAAGACTCAGAAAAAGAGATGTGGATGGTGACAGAAACAGGGTCAGAGAGAGGCTGTGTTGCCCGCTGTGGAGGTGGAGGAAGCAGCCTGAGCCAGGGAATTCAGGCGGCCTCAGCAGCTGGAAAAGCCAGGTGAAGGACTGTCCCCTGATTGTCACAGGAGTGCAGCCCTGCTGCACCTTGCTGAGCCCTGTGACAGCCATTTGGGACTTGCAAACAACAGAACGGTAAGAACTAAATTTGTGAGCCCGGGATTTAGCTCAGTGGTTTTGCTGCCTGCTGCGCAAGCGCAAGAACCCAAGTTGGATCCCCAGTACCAAAAAAAAAAAAAGAACTAAATTTGTGCTGGTTTTTTTGGGGGGGGGTACTGGGTTTTGAACTTGGGTCCTTGCTCTTGCGCAGCAGGTGATGAAACCACTGAGCTAAATCCCCAGCCCATAAATTTGTGTTGTTTTAAATGACTAAATCTAGTCGGGTGTGGTGGTGCATGCCTGTAATCCCAGCACTGGAGGGGCTGAGGCAGGAGGATTGCCACAAGTTCAAGGGCTACGTAGTGACTTCAAGGCCAGGCTGAACTACATAGGGAGACTCTATCTCACATACACACACACACACACACACACACACACACACACACACACACACTTGAGTCCAGCCCAAGAGACTTAGCCAGACCCTATATCAAAATTAAAAAATGAAAAGGGTTGGGGATATAGCTCAGTGTGAAGGCCGTGTGTTCAATCCCCAATACTGGAAAGAAAAAAAAGGGGGTGGAGCCTGGGTCCCCAGGGGCCCTCTGGCTTTCCAACCCCTAAGGCGGGCCTTGGGTCCCTGCACAGGCTCAGCCCAGCCACCCAGGGGTCGGTGTGTGGCCTGATGTTTCCTCCAGGGCCTGCGCTCAGGGAGGGCCATGGGACCAGGCCTTTCCAGAGGGAGGGGACACTGGGCTACCACTGTGGCCAGGCCCTGACTACTCAGCAGCCCAGAGCACAGTCCCATGAGAAGGTGAAGGTTCCGTTAGGGCTTTTGTGGTCCTGGAGGGTTGGAGCCAGGGCTGCATCTGGCACATAGCGGGCAATCAGGGATGTAAGGACCAGGCAACGCCTCCCGGAGCTCTCAGCCCTAAGCAGATCAGAGGACCCCAGTGGAAGCTGCCAGGAGGAGGGCAGATGTGGCTTAGAGCCAGAGCCCTAGCCAGGCAGGCATGGGGCCTGGGTTCCATCCCCAGCAAGGAGGAAGGGGCGGGAGATTTGTGATTCTCCCACCTCAGCCTCCCAGAGTTCTGGCACTGTAGACACGCAAGGTGCCTCTGGCCCCCGTCTCTCCCGAGGCCTTGGTGGAGCTGATGAGGCCATGCCGCATGCGCAGTGAGAAGCCACAGCATAGGCTCTGCTTGGGTTCCAGTGTGTGCCCCAAAACGCATGTGCTGATCTCAGTTCCCAGCACAAAAACTACGACAGTGTCAAGCACTGTGGCCTCTGGGAGTGATCGGGCCATGAGGTCTTGGGCTTCACCAATGGGTTTCTGCTGACAAAAGAGGCCAAAGATTTTTCTGTTTGTTTTATTCTGAGACAGGATCTCCCTAAGTTGCTACATTTCTCAAGCTGTCCATGAACTTGCAATCCTCCTGCCTCAGCCTCCCAGGTGCTGGGATTACAGGCATGGGCCACCACACCCAGCTTTAGGCCTCTCAGTTTGATCTCCTGTCCTCCTTCTGGCCCTCTTTGCCCTTCTGCCACAAATGATCAGCGAAAAGGACCTCACTGACTTTCCAGCCTCCAGAAGTATAAGAAATAATTTTTTTCTTTATAAATTACTTAGTGTGTGGCATTGTGGTTGGTTTGTTTGGAGAGAGAATCTCACTGTTAGTGCAGGCTGGCATCCAGCTCACAGCGATCCTCCTGCCTCAGCCTCCCAAGTGTTAGAATTACAGGCATGTGCCACTTTGCTCAGCTATGGCCCCATTTTGTGCATGGAGAAACCAAGGCACACAGAGGCGACATATGGTGTCTGATGAAACACAAACTGAGCAGCCTGACTAAAAAGTCTAAAACCCCGGCTTGGTGCTGCACCATCTCCCCAGACAAAGGGCAGATTCAGCAAGATGCAATGCAGCCTCCCAGAGATGTCACAGCCTAGAGTTCAGGCTCAAAGGGCGTGGTCATGCTGGGTTATCTGTGGATCCAGGCACCACAGGCCTTTGCTGGAGGCAGCCAGAAGCCTAGGGCAAGAGAGAAGGCGCTGACGACTCTCCGGGAGGCGAGGCCGGGCCCAGGACAGCTGCAGCTCCTGGCTGCTGGAAAAGGCACAGAAACAGACTTGGCCAAGAGGGGACTCGGCCCTATCGGCTCATTTTATTTGTTTTTTGGTTTTGGGGGGGTACCGGGGATCGAACTTTGTACCTTGCACTTGTGCAGCAGGCGCCAGAACCACTGAGCTAAATCCCCGGCCCTCTATCAGCTCATTTTAAACTCCAAGCCCCAGAGCTATAAGACAGCAACCTACATCGTGCTTGCTCACCCCATTTGTGACAATTCGTCTCAGCAGCAACGGCTCCTGGGCTACGTTAATGGAAGTAGGTGACTTGCATACGTGAGGCTGGCGTTGCCTGGAATTCTGCGCTGGACTCTGGTAGCAGAGACGCCACATCCAGGGGCCACACTGGGTGGGAGGGCACTTTTCTCCCAAACATTGCAACCAGATGCCGAGCCCCAGATATGGACCCCTCTTCCCCTGGCCCCACCCCCAACCTGCTTGGGCATCCTGTAGACGCTGGCTCCATCCCCCCAGCACAGTGGCCTGGCAGCTCCTGTCCTGCGGCCCCACAGTGCGTGTGTCACTGGATGTCACTTCCCCACCAAAATCCTCGCCACAGCACCTGGGGTCTCTGTGACCTACCACTTCCCTGCCGCCTGCGCCTCCCTCGCTCCACCCGGACGCTGGCTTCTCCTGCTCCTCAGCTGCTGGAGACCTTGGCTCCTTTTGCTCCTCGGACTCTCTGCTCGTCTCCCACACATTGGCTGATGCGCCCCTCCATTCCCTGTGTCCCACCTCCTCTGGGCATTGTCCTGCCTCTTGCCCTACTGTGCTGGGCACGGAGGTACCTGCAGCACCAGAGTGCCCCCTGGCCCACAGTAGGTGCTCCATAAATGTCTGGGGAATGAATGCATGGGTAAGAGCAGCTTCTAGCCCATGCCACGTGATGATACACACGGGAGGACCCGGTCAGGGCCTCCCCTCGCTGAGGGGTGTTTCTGAGGGGAGAGGGAGACACTGGCTTCCAGGACCAGTGGAGGCTTTGAGGAAATAGATTTCAGCACATCCCAAAGAGCGAGGGTCGGAGCTAAGCCAGGGTGGCATAAGCTGTGCTGGGAAGGAGTGAGCCCCTCGTCACTGGAGGCAAACACCCAAATGATTACCTGGGATGGGCCTGGACAGAAGCCTGGAGGAGCTGCACCTGGTCCAGGGCAGCTGCCTATTGAAGATTTACTGCATGGCTGGATGGTTGGATGAACGTCACCGAAGGACTTAGAAATGCAGTGAGTAACCAGCCTGAGTGGTGCATAAAGTCCCTCCCCAGCCAGGCTTGGTGGTGTACATCTAAAATCTTAGCATTCAGGAGGCTGAGGCAGGAAGATCACCAAGAGTTCGAAGCCAGCCTAGGCTACACAGTGAGTTCAAGGGCAGTCTGAACTACATAGGGAGACCCTTTCTGGAAAACACCACAAACAAAAAATCCCTCCCCACCAGCGAGGCCACAGAGAACCCTGAGTGAATTCCCATGGAGATTCTGGAACAACCCCCCACGGGCACCCGGCATCCCCCAGGGCGGTGCTGGGAGAAAAGAGACTGACGGGATCCACAGCTGCCTCCTTGGACCATATGCGCATCCTGTCTGGGACTGGAAGTGGGGACTGTGATCCTGGGGACAGGCACCGCAGGGTCAGCCCAGAGGCCACACCGGTCCAGCTGGGACCAAACATCTGTGCAAGGACCCCTGGCCCCATGTTCCTCCTGACGGGTGTCTTAGGAGAAGGGCTGCAGCCAGCATGCCCGAACCTGGGGATGAATCACAGCTACTTGAGAAGCACCCGTCTGGGTCAGATATGAGTGGGAGCAGCAGAAGCTTCCAGTAAGGGCTGCCCTCCTCCCAGCACAGGCTGCTCTTGGGCTGAGTAATGCAGCTCCCCGGCCCCAGGGTGCTCTGGCTGCCCCAGCCCCACGGCAAAGAAGGGGCCCTTGATTCAGACCAGCCAGCACTATGGGCCTGGTGGCACACTCCAGTTATTCCAGCTACTCAGGAGGCTGAGGCAGGAGGATCACAAACACAAGCCTAGCCTGGGCAATTTAGCGAGACCCTGTCTAGAAATAAAATAAAAATTTAAAAGGGCTGGGGATGTATCTCGGTATGAAGGCTCTGGGTTCAGTCCCCAGTACTGCCCCAAAAAAGAAAGGGAGGGCCGGGGATTTAGCTCAGTGGTTCCACTGCCTGCCTCGAAAGTGCAAGGACCTGAGTTTGATCCCCCGTACCAAAAAAAACCCCAAAAACAAAAAAAGGAAGGGAGGGAGAAAGAGAGGTCGGGAGGGATGGAAGAAGGAAGGAAGGAAGGCAGGGAGGAATGAAGGAAGGTGTCAAGCCTGTACCAACTTCCACTCCCACCTTCCGGTCCTCCATTCTTGTGCATCATGTGGGATTCCTCTCTGTGGCCCCAGAAAACCCACCTTTCCCAAATAAAACCAGAAAGCCTCTCCTGCCCTCTGGCCAAGACTCCAAAACTCACTGTGAGCTGCCACTGTGCAGGGTGACTGGCTTAAAGTGGGGCACCGGGCTTCATGGAGTCCCCAGCACAGACGCCTTCATGAGAGCCCCCCCACCCCCACAGAGCCAGCTCCATTCAACTAAGGGAAGGATCCGAAGCTCCCGCCCAGCTGGAGAGAAGACATTGGGGAATTCTAAGTCCACTGAGTTCAAGTTTGCAGAAAATCACAACCTGTCCCCATCCCAGGGTCCCTGAAAGAAAAGGGTGGAGGGGCAGGGAACAAATTCCTCTCTCCTGATTTGCACCAGAGTAATTCCCAGGCTGGATTACAAAACCACTGCTCAGGAGGGCGGAGATGGGCAACATCGAGTCTCTTTCTCAGAAAGAGCACATGCCGGCCTCAGACGCCAGCTGCAAAAAGTCAGTCTCACCAGATCAGCTGGCGCTGAGGGGAGGGCTGAGAATTCAAAGAACTGCAAACCCTGAGTGGAAGTTCTTAAGCATAGGCTTAGAGAAGCTTCCTGGAAAGGGGGAGATGGACAAGGCTCGAGGGGCCTCAGGGAGAACCAGGCAGGCAGCGCCTCCCCAGTCACCTCCCAGAAGGATGTCGCAGACAGGTGCCAGCCTCCGGGGCGGGGGGGCGGGGGGGTGCAAACAAGACAGTAAGGACAGATGGGTGTCAAGGTCACCAGATACAAACTCTGATAAGATCGAGTGTCAGTTAGGATGTGGGGAAGTCGCTGCCCTGGCACGTTGTGGGAAGACACTGTCCAGCCCCCCTGGAAGGCAGCTCGAGGCGTCTTCTTTTGAATGAATTTGCATTCAGCACTCTGAGTGTGCTCTTCTTCACCCCTTCTCTCAGAGAAAGAATCCCACACATTCCCCCAAATCGTCCACACCGGGCTGTACATTATGAGAGCAAAGTAACAGAAAATAATGTGATCCCCGGGCACTGTGGTGCACGCCCGTCATCCCAGCACTCAGGAGGCTGAAACAGGAGGATTACCAAGAGTTCCCGGCCAGCCTGGGCTCCATAGTGAATTCAAGGTCAGCCTGGACTACATAGTGAGACCCTGTCTCAAAAAAAAAATAATCAAAAATAATAATAATGAGGTGGCACCCATACCACTCATTCATCAGGGCTATATTTTTTTAAGTCCTCAATTTGTTTGACTGTTTTTTAATGCTGGGGATTGAACTCTGGATCTTGCATGTGCCAGGCAAGCTAGCTTCTACCACTGAGCTACAACTCCTCAATTTGGGAGAAGACTCTACTGCATCTTAAGTTAAGCAGAGGATCTATAAGTATCAGTGGGGAACTCATTCTGAGATATATTGTGGAATTTTAAAAGCCTAATAAAGTATCATATGTATGGCAGGTTAGAGTTGATGGAACATCCCACATATTCCTTCAAAACCATAGAAATGTGGACGTGCATGGAAAAGTTCTCTGAAGGAAACACTAAAGTAATGAGGGTGGTCACATCTACAAAGGAATCCGAATAACACAGTGTCAAGGAACTTAGCTTTTATCTGCAGCATTTATACTTTGTGGCTTTTAGGATTGATTCACATATTTTGTAATATTAAATAAACAGCATTTTTTTAATTCAAAAAGGGGGTTGGCTCTGCTGAAAGGAAACACAGGAGCTGCAGCCACCAAACACCAAAGCCTCCATCCCAGCACTTCCAACATTTCTCTGTCCTTTTATTCCCCCCAGTCCCTGGCACCCCAAACTCGGAGTGTCCCCCAGACATGGGCGGGGCGAGGGGATCTGGGGTTCTCTACCCAGGGCCCTGCCATGGGGTCCCACACTGCCCCCTGGCAGATGGAAGGGGCACCTCCCCCTCATGTCCCCTTCCCCACAGAGCGACTCCCCCTGCAGCCCGCCTGCCTCTCTCTTCCCCTGCACGAATGGGACTCAATTCAGAGCAGGCCCCCTCTTCCCTCTTCGCGTAGGATTAGAGGGCTGCTGCCCCCCAGCACCTGCTGCTCTTCCTTCCCTCCCTTGGCTCCCCAGGTCCCCGGGCTCCACTGCTGTGGTAGATCACGGCTGAGCAGTGCGTGCCCCCCACCCCTGCCACTGTGCCCAGTTCAGTGCTAGCCAGTAGGACGTAGTGGGAAGTCAGGTTTCCTAAAGCACTTCCCAAACTCACTTCGAGGCTTCCCCTGACAGGCCCCAGACCCTCACAAACGCCTCTCTCCTCTTTCTCTCGCCCTCAGTTCCATTAACATCGAATGAATGAATCCATCCCAGCAACCGCGGGTTTGGGGGCTCAGAGCCCTTCAGCCAGCCTCCCACCTGGGCCACACGCACCTTGCCAGGCCCCGGCTGGTCACCTGCGCCCGCTCACCCCAGCAGGGTAAGGAAGGTGGTGAGTGCCCTGTCCTCCGCGCTGCTCAGGCGCCACACTCGGGGACTCTAGACCCCTGGCGCCTCCCCAGGTTCCTGTCACCCCCTTACCTGCGGGAAGGCTCGGAGTGTCCCCAGGAGCGACAGTGCCAGGGCAGCGAGGAGAATGTGCATCCCTGCAAGGTGGAGGAGGCCCGCACGTGCCTCGGTCTGGAAGCTCTCAGACCAGCGCCTGCAGCTGCCTCCCTCCACCGCGCCTCTGGCCGCCGGCCGCAGGCACGCCGTGCAGTCAAAGTGGCAGCCCTTCTCCAGATTCAGCCTTAAACCTTCCTCCTCCGACCGCTTACCACTACCCAGGGCGGCTTCCAGGAACAAACGAGGCCAGTAGCTGCAAAGAAGAGAGGGGCCAACACGTGCAGAATGACTCAGGTCAGCCGCCAGCCCCGAGGCGCCCCCTCGCTGTTTGAATGGCCTGCCCCGGATTTGATGAGCCAGTCCCAGCTCCAGGGAGTTTGCTGCTGGCCCCAGGAGGGCTGGGGGCGGGGAACACAGCTGGGCCCCAGAAATGGGGCACCCCTGGGAGATTAGAACCCCCCAGGGGTCCTGAGGACCCCACCCCTCCTGTCCCAAGGGAAGGTGACACAGTAGCAGTTTCCTGACAGTGCATTAAGCTGAACGTCTCCCATGCTCTCGGGGTTATTTGCAAGGGACTAATGGAATCAGAAGACTACAGAGAAAGCAACCACCACCCACTTATCCCTATTCATAAATATTTGCTGTAAAACGTGTTGGTGGAAGGAGGATGGATGGATGGATGGATGGATGGATGGATAATGGGGGGGGTGAGTGGGTAGGGTGTGTAGGTGGGTAGATCCATGGATGGGTGGAGGGATGGATGGATGAGTAGGATGATGCGTGGATGGGTAAATATGGGTAAACAATGGGTGGGTGGGTAGTTAGGTGGATGAGTACATGGATGATGGGGTGTGGGTGGTAGACTGTGGGTGGATGAATGTATGGAGCAGTGGGAAGATAGGTGATGTATAGGTGGCTGAGTGAGTGTGGCGTGCAGATGGGCAGGCAGATGGACTGACTACTGGGGGACTGGTGAGCACAAAGAGCCTTTGGTTGTCAGCCTGCAGGTGTTCCCCTGCCCCCTGAGACTTTTCTGCCTGGAGGAAGTGGCTGGCATTGTTATCAAAAGAAAAAAGCACCTAGGTGTAGCCGCACACGCACGTCAACCCAGCACTCTAGGAGACAGAGGCAGGAGGATCCCAAGTTCAAATCCCACCTGGGCAACTTTGCAACTTAACAAGACCCTGTCTCAAAATAAAAACTTCAAAGGCTGGGATGTAGCTCAGTGCAGAGGCCCTGGGTTCATGACCCAGTACCACAAGATAAATAATAAAAGAAGCAATGCACAGGGCTGCTATCCCATTCCAGGGCTTCCCGTCCCGAGGTGCTCTCTTTTCTCTTTTCATTCTACTTTGAATTCGTATTTCTACTATGTATGCACCGGTGAGGTATAGGTCAAGGGTGACCTTGTCTGCTTTTTATGTTTTCAGACATGGAATCTGGGGCTCGAAAAACAGGAGAGCAGTCCTATGTGCTTTAAGTAAAGATGAGGCAGAACAAGGCATGGTGGCACAGGTCCCTATGATCCCAGCGCTTAAGAGGCTGAGGCAGGAGGGTTGTGAGTTCAAACCTAGCATGGGCTACATAGCAAGACCCTGTTTTAAAAAATAAATAAATAAGCCAGGGATTTAGCTTAGTGGTTCTGCTGCCTGCCTTGCAAGCGGGAGGACCCGAGTTCCATCCCCGGAACCATAAATAAATAAATGGTCAATTATTTTCCCTGAGCCCAGAATGGCCCAAGGACCATCCAGCTTCCTCACCTTGATCTGCCCTGTAGTGTCAGCCCCCTGTCTGATGCAGGTGGCAGAGGGTGGCATAGGGGGGCAACAAACCCCTCACTAGAACCATTCAGCGAAGTCCCCACATCTGACCACCCAACATCCTGCCTTTCTTTGGCTCCCAATTCCACTTGGAAAAACTGCCTTTGGAGTTCCCTCCCCAAGGGCTCCCCTGGACTGTGATCTTGGAAGTGACCCACCCATGAGAGTCACAGACCTCAGTAGGGAACAAAGGAACCCAGGAGGCTTGCTTCCTGGGCTACACTTCCTAGTACAGAACAGCTGGCGTTTTGAAGAAATAAATGCTTGTGAAACACACAGAGAGCAAAGTAATTTATACACAAAATAGCTTACACAGTGGGACACAGTAGGACCTCCTATAATCCCAGCTACTTTTGAGGCTTAGGCAGGAGGATTGCAAGTTTGAGAGAGTCTGGGTTCCATAGCAGACCCTGTCTCAAAATAAAAAATAAGGACTGGGGATGTAGCTTAGTGGTTGAGTGCCCTGGGTTGATTCTCCAGGACTGCCAAAGGGGGGGTGGGGGAAGGAGGGAAAGAAGGAACCAAGAAGGAGGAAAGGAAGGAACCAAGCAAACTGATGTAAGGGGAAATACAAATAAAAATTAATTACAAGTTATAAAAGTTTAATCTTTCATGTACTCAAAGATATGCAAATTAAAGCAATCTTTGATACTCTTTTAAACCTGTGAAATCATCAGTGGGGGTTTTTTATTTATGAAAACAATTTTGGAAAAATCTAACCCCAAGATTGTGGTAAAACCAGAATACTCATTCATACTATGCTGGTAAGCATTTCAACCCTTTTCAGAAAGTAGCATGACAATTCTTAGCAAAAGCAAAAAAAAAAAAAATGTTTACAACTATGGCTGGACAATTTCACCAGTCAAAAACAAACCAAGGGAAACAGTTCAACTAGAAAAAGCAAAAAGTAGCTTGGAGGTGATGGCACATCCCTGTGATCCCGGCACTCTGGGAGGCTGAGACAGGAAGATCACGACTTGGAGCCCAGTCTGGGCAACTTAGCAAGAACCTGTCTCGAAATATAAAACTGTAAAAGGCCTGTATAAAAGGCTGATGTAGCTTAGTGCAAAGACCCTGAGTTTAATCCCCAGTGCAAAAAAAAAAAATCTGAAGATGTGAAGATCTGTCTCCTTCCCCTCTCTTCCTCCAAAGGACTGTCAAAAGGACCTTAAACAATACGCGCATCTCTCCCTGGGTCATTCCTACACACAGAAGCCTCAGAAAGGAAGGTACACTGCATGGGGGCTGGGTGCTAGCCACCAGAGAATTTTTATTTATTTTTAGGGGGGTACCAGGGATCGAACTCGGGACCTTGCAACTTTTGAGGCAGGCAGCAGAACCACTGAGCTAAATCCCTGGCCCCTCAGAGAATTTATTTTTAAGTAACAATAATGATAATAGTCGTGTGTGTGTGTGTGTGTGTGTGTGCGCGCGCGCACGCGCGCGCTGGGGGTCTGACCCTGGCCTCATCCATGCTCAGTGAGCACTCTACCACTGAGTCACACCTCAGACCTTTTCATTTCCTTTGAGACAGAGTCTTCATAAATTGCCCTGACCTTGAATTTGAAATCTTCCTGCTTCAGCCTCCCAGAGTGCTGGGATTATAGCCTTATGCCACCGAGGCCAGCTGCTTGCTTATTTTGGGATAAGACTGTTCAAGCCTGGGTTCCTTGAAACCTCCCAGAATTCTCATAAAGAAAAGCCTACCTGGGGGCCCATTCTTCCAGGGAGGAATGAAGGCCCAGGGGCTGAAGCCCTCCACCCAAATCTGCCCGGGTCAAGGGGTCTGCGGCCTGGCTGGGCCCAGCTTCTCCCCACCAATGCTCCACTGCTGTGCCCACGACGGTGCCCTGCTCAGAACACACCGCCGACCCCTGCCCAGTGCCAGCTTCTGTTTGCAGTTTCCCCTCCCCCAGCCATCTTCCCAGGCAAGCGGCCGTTTCTGTCGTTTTTTGGTACCTCAATTCTAGAATTGATCTCATCTCAGCATAACCGTAATGACTGGCTTGCTATCCATCTGCCCAGGCGACCACGGCCAAGGAGAGCCAGGAGGCCCTGGGGGCCCAGGACAGCACCTGGCCCCACTGCTTCAGGGCCTCCAAGAGCAGGGCGGGACACAGCCCTGGCACCCTCCTTCTGTGGTCCCAGGCAGGTCATGATCCCCCTGCAGGTGTGAAAGTGCTTTGAAGGGGGTGAGGGGAAGTCCCTCAAGCAGAGCTCTGTGAGGTGAGCAGCGGCCTCATTTGGGACAGAGCCATGGAGGCCAGGCGGGGCCAGCACCCACCCCGTGCAGCTGCCTGCAGCCAAGGGAGAGGGGGGCAGGTGGACAGGAAGCCCTCCTAGGGAACCAGGAATCCTGTCACTTGAAGGATGCTGAGCAAGACGCACAGTCCCAACCTGGCTCAGGAAATTCAGGGGCTTCCCCTCAGCTGGGAACCCCAGCCCCGAAATACCCTCTGGGGACGAAGGGATCTGAGCCTGGGGCAGCTCAGCCAGAGCCCGGGACTTTCTCTTCATCCTGCGTACTGTGTCGTTCTTGGACCTCTTAAGTGAGGTCCCCGGGAGGGGTGTCCCTGGGTCTCCTTTGGCCACAGCTGGGTCCCAGGCACAGATTGCCATCGGGGTGCCTGCAGCCCAAGCCCCTGCCAGGGTTGGATGTGGTTTGGGGTCCCCCAAAGGTCCTTGTGTTGGAAGCTGGGTCCCCAGTGTGGTGATGTCGGAGCTGGTGGGACTCAGAAGAAATCCGGAAGCAGAGCTCCGGGCCGAGGAGGGCCAGGGCCGGCCAGCCAGAAGCTCATTGTGTGGAGTCAGGAGCAACATTAGGGCTCCCAGACCCCCGTCCATGCACGCTTATCCCCGGGCCCCACAAATGCACACCCCTGCCAGGATTCCCATGAGCAACCCGGCCAGGTGCCCACTGCTGAGCCTGGATAGAAACCCAGCCCAGGTACTGTGAGTCTTTCCTTGGTAACAGAGAAGACCCCTCTCTTCACAGTGCCACCCACCAGACACCTGCTGTGTGCCCAGCCCTTGTTCAGGCATTTAACCCCGGCACCAGGATTTCAAGTCAGGACCGCTGTCCCCACTGTATGGATGAACAAACTGGGGCTCGGAGGTGCTGAGTAACTTGTCCACAATCACAGGGCTTGAGAGGAGTAGGGCTGGAATTTGGTTCCAGCTTCGCCTGGCTCTCAAGCCACAGTGCCTTCTCTTCCTTCCTTAGCCCCCCACGCCCTGGCTTCATTCAGGAGAAAGCACCAGGTCAGAGCACTGGGGGACCACATGGGAGGAAAGGTGGCCTTGAGTTTTCCCCCCGGCCTCAGGGGATGTCAGGTGGGCGCCCCTCCTGTGGCCTCAGGACTGGCCACACTGCTGGCCACACTGTCGCGGTGTGGACACTTCCTCTGTCTTCTGGCTTTTGAAGAGGCCCAGCTCGCCTCTATAAAACAGGCTGGAGTTCTGCTCTGCTGGGTCCCCTCAGGGGGCACCCCGGAGGCTGAGGAAGCAGGAGGCTGGGTCCCCATCTGCCACGCACCGTGGGCCCCGGCCGAGTGACCCAACCTCTTCATCCCTGATGCGACAGAGTCAGTGTGAATGGCACTGTCCGCCTCCCATGACAGCCGGGCTCCGGGCTCCAGGTGCTGTCCCCCAGGCCTCGGCCTTGAGATCGAGGAGACTGGTAGCTGGGCTTCCCCAGGTCCAACATTCCTTCCACTGCCCAGGGGGACGGAGAAGGAGGCTGAGAGGGGAGGGGAAAGAGACCAGACTGAGCCCACAGCACGGCCACCGTGACTGAGGCTGAGTGTCCCCATGAGGGGGCCCTGGCCCCCACTCCACCTCCCCGCTCAGTGGGCGACTGTGGATGGCGGTGAGTCTCTTAGATGCTCAGGAAACCCAGGTCCAGAAGGAAGCAGAACAAACCGGCTGCCTGCCACAGTGGTTTTGGGAGAGGAGCAGGCAGGGGGGCGGAGCAGGGCCGGGAGCCTCGGTCCTCGAAGCGCTGTCTTGGGAGCGCTGCCCACCCCCTGGGGAAACAGGTTGGGGTCTGCTGACTGTGTGAGTGCATGGGGAGCCACCAGGACAAGGCTGCTGTGCCACGATCAGTGCCAGGCACAGGTGGGCATTCGGTAAAAGCTGCAGAGTCGGGCCTGGGGCTGCTCAGAGGAGGGCCAGGAGCTCAGCACTAACTGGGCTCTGGTTCCACCCAGCACCACACATTCACACTCACAAATACAAGCTAATGAATCAAAGGCACTTGAAAAGGTAACTGGCCCAATAGCCCTGCAAAAAGATCATTTTTATCTTTTTTTTTTTTTTTTTTGCAATACAGGAAATTTAGCTCAAGGCCTTTATACTGAGCTACATCCCCAACCCTTTTCTAAAAAACAAAAAAATGTGTTTTTAAATTTTTGAGACAAAGTCTCACCCAGGCTGGGCTCCAACTTGCAATTCTCTTAGACCACCACGCCCGGCTACAGAGATAATTTTTAAATTTTTTTTTTTTTTTGTACCAGGGATCGAACTCAGGACCTTGGGCTTATGAGGCAAGCGGCAGAACCACTGAGCTAAATCTCCGGCCCACAGAGATAATTTTTAAAGCTCCATGGGAAAACAGACACTCAGAAGAGTAACTTGCCCAAGCTACTCAGTAAGTAAGGTCTAGGGCTGCAATTCGAGGCCCAGTCCCTGGCTCCGGGGTGGGGCTTTATGCTCTTGAGGACGAGGCTGCCCTTGCTGTAACTTTCTTTTCTCAGTTTTTGGGGTTTTTGTTTTTTGTTTTTTGTTTTTTGTTTTTTGGGGGTTTTTTGGAGACAGTGTCTCGCTATGTAGTTCAGGCTGGACTTGAACTTGCAGCGATCCTCCTGCCTCTGCCCCCCGAGTGCTGGGATCACCGGCCTGTGCCACCATGCCCAGCTACTGTAACTTTCCCCCCTATAAATACTTCCGGCTCAAAGGCCAAGGGCCAGCCCCGTTCCCTGGTGTGGGGAGCCTGATCTCTGCCCCTGAGACCTCTGGGAAGGGCTCTTCCCTAGAGCTGGCCTGCTGTCTCCTGCTCCGCACGCCCCTTCCCCTGGCCAGGCCACATCGCTGGCAGCCAGGCCGGGAGGCTCCCAAAGCCTGGAGGATCTGAGCAGCTCAAGGGCACCCCGTGTTTCAACCGTGATTTGCAACTTGGGATTCTCAGGAACCCAGCACTCCGGGCTGTGGCCGAGGCTGGAAACACAGAGGCCTGAAGCAGCACTAACCCACGAAGGCGCTGTCTCCATGAGCCGTGACTCACTTCTTGGGGTCAGGGCACTAAATGGAAATCATTTCTCAGGAAACCACTTACAAAGGTGCCAGCGGATGTCACTGCCCCACATGGGCTGTTTTCTCCCTAGACCCTTGGGAGAGAACCGAACCAGGAGGTGCTGGTGAGGGGCATGGTGGGCGGCTCACGCCAGTCCAGAGGGTATAGAGGAAACACCAGACTCAGGCCTGAGTTTCCCTCCACCAGGAAACCCCAGGTGGGGACGTGACCTTGGCCCCATCTCGTCCCACATTGGACTCCGTCTGTTCCGAGTGCCGAGACCACAGGGCCTTGGCACTTGCTGGTCCCGCTGCCTGAGACCCTGCCCCTAAGCTCTTCAAAAGGCTGCTTCTCCAAGAAAACATCCATGGTGATGGGCACATGCATTATCTCAGTCAGGGGGTGGACAGTGACCTATGCCCAAAACCCTAAAACCCAGTACCCTAAACTGGTCGTATTCCTTGTATGCCAGTGATACCTGTATACAGCTGTATAAGAACAATTCTGTGCGTGTGTGTGTGTGTGTGTGATACTGAAGACTGAACCCAGGGCCTTTGCCCTGAGCTACTTCCTCAGTGTTTCTTAAATTGTGTGAGATAAAGTTTCACTAAATTGCTAAATCCCCCAAGCTGGGCTCCAACTTGAGATCCTTCTTCCCCAGCCTCCTAGAGTGCTGCGATTACAGGTGTGTGCCACACACCCAGCTGTGTAAGATCAAATTTTACAAATGCTGCCTTTGTCATCCTTCAGATTTTGGCCCTTCCTGACTACTCTGCTGATGTTACCACTTTCGGTCTCATCACGACGTTCCTCCCTCCGAGGGACCCTCCTTCATCTGACACTAATAGTCTGAGCGCCTGAGTTCCCTCAGGACAGAGCTCGGTGCAGTTCCCGCTGTCCCAGCAGGAGCAGAGCTTGGCTGGGTATCGCTTGGGCAGCTGAGTGACCAAGGACAAGGGTCCTAGGAGGCGGGGCAGGTGGCAGACTGGGGCTCCCATGGGGCACTGCGGGGAAGTGGGGGTCACTGCTTGGCCAGCGCCGCCACCTGTGTCACCAAGGTCACCACGGAGTTCGGGGTTCATTCAGAAAATTCCTCTGGGATTTCCCGGCTCAGCCCGTGTATACAGCCTGAGGAGGTCTTTCCCACCCGAGACCGAGGTCCCTCCGGGCAGGGACGGGCCGCCAGGAGGCCTCTCTGGCCTGAGCTTCCAGGCCGTGAAATCCTGGGGGTCTGGGGAAACTGAGGCATAGGCACCTTTCAGGCCTCAGCTGGATCTGAACCTCCTGGCGACAGGGAGGGAGGCCTGGGTGAAAAACTCCCGCTGGTTGGGACCTGTCACCCCCAGCAAGCTGTTATGACTTAACCACTTTCTGGATTGGATCAGAAGTGGCCCAGGGTGAGAGGGCCCATCGGAGAGAGCCAGATGCCTGGCAAGGCGGGGACCTCAACCCAGTCCCTCCTGCGGGAGCTGCTGTCCTCTGGCTACTGTGTCTCAGCAGCCTGAAGTAGCAAAAACAATCAGGCTCAGGGATGTTTCTTCGCTTGTTCAAGAGTGAGCCACATGGACATCTGAGTTCACTCAGTCATTCAACAAACACCACAGGAATGTGGGTATCAGTGGATGAATATGGGGGAGACACAAGCAAACAAGCAGCTGAATCCCAGCCTTGACAGCTAGGGGAGGGGAGGGGAGGGGAGGGGAGAGCAGAGGCCATTATAGAGGGCTCCAGGGGCCGGGGATTTAGCTCAGTGGTTCTGCCACCTGCCTCCCAAGCAGAAGGACGAGTTCGATCCCCAGTACCAATAAATAAATAAATACATAAATAAATAAATAAATAAATAAATGGCTCGAGAGAAAAAGAAGGGGAAAGGAAAGCGGGGTGGGCTGGGGCAGATGGGTACACACC
The DNA here is from genome assembly GCF_000247695.1 of Heterocephalus glaber. Next base: position 1,018,875 of record NW_004624818.1, read on the forward strand.
CTGATAAAATGGTCCGAAGGCTGGGAGTATCAAGCATCTGGAGAGTTAGCATCCAAACATACAATGTCTTTACTAAATAAAATGGTCCACAGAGGCTTCACTGAAAAGGGCTCTTGAGCAGAAGCGTGAAGGAGGAGAGAGAGAGAGCCAGCAGACAGTGTGCAGAGGGCTCTCCAGGCCTTGGGCTGGGCCGTGCAAAGGCCCTGGGGTGGCAGGAATCAGGCCTGGGGTGGTGGGGAAGGAGGGAGAGCAGAAGAAGGTGAGGTCCCAGGTGGAGCCAGTCGGGCTGTGTCTGAGGCTATGGCTCCTCCTCTCTGGGAGGGGAGCAGGGAGGTGGTGGCTGCGTGGTCTCCAGGATCCTGACGCTCCAGGAGGGCACAGTGGGGTGACCAGAAGAGGTCAGCAGGGGACAGAACAGCCGCAGCTGTGGGTGGATGGGGTGACAGGGAGGCGGGGCGGCCTCAGACTGGTGGGGAGGGTGGTCAGGGAGGGCTTGTCGGAGGAGGGAGAGGCCTGGGGGAAGGACAGCGGCAGCAGAGAGGGCTGCCGGGAAGCCCTGGAGGAGGGCGGCTGTGGGGACTTCCAGCGGCCTCAGGGGCCCTGCGTCGCTGAGCGCGGGCAACGAGCGCCAGAAAAGGCCAGTGCGGTGGGCAGGCCCGGCCGGGCTGCTGAGTCAGCACCGAGAAGGAAGGAGGCCGCCGGCAGCAGCTCAATCAGATCTAGAACAGGAGATGGAGAAATTGCAGCGGCTGAGTCATCTCGCGCCCTGACTGCGCCGCCTCGAAGCCTGAACTCACCTTGGACTCCCTGCCCCAGAGGGGCCCTGATTTCAGGATGACCAGGTCAGGCGGAGGGGCCTCGGGGCCAGGACGACTTGCAGCGCTGCGTGGCGCTCACACACAAGCAGCATTCCCAAACCTACCTCGTGTGTGACCTGTGCTTCAAAGCAGAAGCCTGTCATTGGAGATCAGTTGTTTATTTTTGTTTTGTTTTATTGTCTGTTACTGTCTCCCACTGAGCTACAGCTCCTTTTTTTTTTTTTTAATTTTGCAACAAGGTCTCACTAAATTGTTAAACTTCCCAGGCTGGACTCAAATTTGTGATCCTCCTGCCTCAGCCTACAGAGTAGCTAGGATTACAGGCGTGCACTATCACACCCAGCACCAGCCAGTTGTGACAAGATCTTGCCCTATGAGGCCGAAGATGTAGCTCAGTGGCGCCACGCCTGCCTGGCAAGCACAAGGTCCTGAGTTTGATTCCTGGTACCAGAAAAAGAAAATCTTGCCCTATCGTCTAGGCTGGCCTGGAACTTATTATGCAGCCCAAGCTGGCCTTGAACTCAGGCCCTGGGCACACATCTAGGAGACCCAGTCTCATAAGGCACTGCTGCAGGCCCAGTCCCAGTCCCTCCCAGCCCTGAGAAAACACTGTGCTTCCTGTCCTGGAATCGAGATCAGCTTCAGAGAGGAGGGAGTGCCCTGCAGTGTGTGTGGGGTGGGGGTGGGGAATTGGCTCTCTGACCAGCAGGAAGCGATGTTTCTGGTTTCTGAGGTCATTCACTGACAAATGGCCACACTGACTCCATTTATTGAGCAGCTGCTATGTGTGTACGTGTCACAGAGGGCAGTGTCCCTCATCTGGAGCTCTTAAAGCCAAGATGCTCCAAAATCTAAACTTTTTTTTTGGTACTGGGGATGGAACTCAGGACTTTGCACTTGCCAGGCAGGCGCAGCACCACTGAGCTACATCCTGGCCCCTAAATGTTTTTGAGTTACAACACAAGTGGAGAATTCTGCACCTGACCTCATGCGCTGGGTTGCAGTGAAAACACAGGCACACTCAAAATAGTGTAGAAAATTACCTTCACTGTACGTGAGCCAGGCATGGTGGCACAGGCCTATAATCGCGAAACACTCAGGAGGCTGAGGCAGGAGGATCACCATGAGTTTGAGGCCAGCTTGGGCTACATAGTGAGTTCAAGACCAGCCTGGACTACATAATGAGACCCTGTCTCAAAAACAAAAAACAGAAAAACCCACCACAGACTGACCGGGTGGCTTGAACAACAGAAATCTGTCTTCCCACACTTCTGGAGGCTGGAAGCTGGAGATCCAGGCATGGGCAATTCCGGTTCCTCCGGGGGCCTCCTGTGTGCCGCGGGAATGCACCGCTCACTTGTCTCACGGGGCTGCTTTTGTGTGTGTGAATTGCTGGGCTCCCTGCCTCTTCCAACAACCTCAAGAATCCCCGTCCCCACCCCCAAGAGCTCTTTTAACCTTAACTGCCTTTGAAAAAGCCCTTTCTCCAAATACATAGGGAGGCAGAGGGGCACCCTTCAGGCCAAAACAGCTGATCTCCCACTTATTCCCTTCCACATCCCAGGAGATGGGCCTTATAAAGCCCACTTTATAGAGAAGAAACTCAGCTGGGCGCAAGCCTGTAATCCCAGCTACTTGTAAGGCTGGGGCAGGAGAATCCCAAGTTCAAACCTCAGCCTGGGCAACTTAGTGACTGAGACACTGTCTCAAAACTAAAAAGGGCTTGAAGTGTAGCTCAGTGATCCCCGGGTGTCCCCAGGAAGAAAATGGAAGGCAGGAAAGAAGGGAGGGACAGAGGGACGGGGGAGGGAGAGAGAAAGAGCAGAGGGAGGGGTCTGGCAGGCCTGTGATTCCAGAGCCCAGCTTCCTGCCTCCCCTCAGGTGACTGAGAAGGAAGCAGACGGGTGCAGTTTGGGGCTCGGAAGCTCCCAGCAGGTGCACTCGGGTGATCCCAGGTTGTTCTGAGACTCTGCCCTGCACAGAGACACTGCACACCTTTGAGTCATCCTCTTTCCAGGAGAAGCGACGGCAGCACTTTCAGGCATGACTCTGCCAGCAGTGGCCGAGCTGGACTTGGCCTGGGGCACAGGCCCCTCGAGATGTGGAGCCCACAGGGAGACACGGCCCCGAGGACGGCAGGGGCACAGGGCAGGCACCGCCTGGGCGGCATGCTCAGCGTTCTATAGCCCGCCCGCCGCCGCCCGCCGCCCGTGGTCCTCAAGCCCCTTCCTCCCACCCCTCAGCAGGGAGGTCCTGGGCCTGCAGGGGCGGGAGGCTGGGGTTTGAGTGACAGTTGTGGCACTGTGTGAAAGAGAGAGAGAGAGAGAGAGAGAGAGAGAGCGCACATAGTCAGAATGAAAAGTGAGACAGAGAGAAACCGAGAGAGGCCCAGGCTCCCAGAGGCTCTGGGAGGCCATCGCTTCTGTGAAAAGCACGCAGCCTAGGTGGGGAGTGAGTCCTGGGCCTGGGCCTGGTGACGGTGACAAGGCTCCTGTGGCATGTGCGCGTATGTGCACGTGTGCTCCAGAGTGCTGTGTGTACGAGTGTGTGGGCTTCGGGCACCCATGAGGCTGAGGGTGAAGGGGTGCGTGTGCGAAGCTGCTTGTGTGGGAAGATAGGTGTCGGGGCATTCGTGTGTCTGCGTGCACACGAGTGTGCGAGGGTGTGGGGCAGTGTGGGTGTCAGCAGGTGTGTGCTTTTGAGATCATGTGTACATGCACAAGTGTGCATGTGTGTGAGGATGTGTGTGCTTCAGGTTGTGTGCAAACGTATCGGGGTGTGTGAGGGTGAAGCTTGCGTGTACTCGTGTGAAGGTGCGTGTGAAAGGGCACGTGCTGTGTGCGCTGTGAGGACTGTGTGTGCGTGGGTGTGAGTGTCACACGTGCAGAGCTGCCTCCCAGGGTGATGGGAGCCCCGCGGCCGCCCAGGCCGAGCTTTGCACACGCGCAGGTCCAGAGCTGGGTCCCAAACTCCTGCTGAGTCCACGGGTGCTTACAAGATGCTTCTGCTCCTTGTGAGGAGTTGACACATGGACACAACACATCTTAATTCTTTTTCCACACCCTGCTCCTTCTTTCCCTTCCCTTCATCTCTTGATCCCTTGTCCCATTTGACAAAGAGCTATCTCCCTACTTCCTGTTAGCTTTTATTTTGCTCTTTACTTATAATTTGGGTTTCTCATATGAGAAACTATGTGAAATTTAAGCTTACATGTCTGATTTATTTCACAAAACATTATGAGTCGGGCGTGGTGGCACATGCCTGTGATCTCAGCACTCAGGAGGCTGAGACAGGACAGGAGGATTGCCAGGAGTTTCAGGTCGGCCTGGATTACAAAGAGTTCAAGACTAGCCTGAGCTACACAGCAAGACCCTGTCTCAAAAAATAAAAAAGGACTGGGGATTTAGCTCAGTGGTGCCCCGCCTGCCCCACAAGCGCAAGGACCTGAGTTTGATCCCCAGTACAAAAAAAAAATGGTCTCAAGGTGCATCCATTTTCTTACAAATGATTCAACTTTATCCTTTATAGCAGAGTAGTACTCCACTGTGTGTAAATATTACATTTTCTTTATTCGTCTGTTCATCGACATACACACTGCTTCCAAGATTTAGCTATTAGGAGTTGTGCTGTTATAAACATGGGTATGCGTGGATCACTGGAATATGATGTCTTTAACTCTTTTGGGAAGACACTAGAAGGGGAATAGCTGGGTCAAATGGAATTTCTACTTTTAGTTTTTTGAGGACTCTCCACACTGATTTCCATAGTGATTGTATAGTTTACATTTCCACCAACAATGTACAGGGTTCCTTTTTCCCCATATCTTCACCAGCACTTGTTACTGTTAGATTTTTTGATCATAGCTATTCTTTCTGGAGTAAATGGAATCCAGTGTTGGCTTAATTTGCATTTCTCAAATGCCCAGCAACGATGAGCATTTCTTCATGCGTTTATTGGCCATTTGTACTCCGAGAAGTGTCTATTCATTTCTCTTGCCCATTTTTTAATTGAGTCTTTTATTTTGGCAGGGTCTAACTTTTTGAGTTCTTTATATATTCTAGATATTAGTCCCCTGAAGTTGGGAATTAATTTTCACGGGAAAGGACAGCCTCGGTGTTAGGACCCTGTCTTTTTTTTTTTTTTTTTTGGTACCAGAGATCGAACTCGGGTCCTTGTGTTTGCACAGCAGGCGTCGAAATCACTTAGCTAAATCCCCGGCCCGAGCCTTGGTGTTAGGGACTGACTTGTGTCCCCCCAGATTTATGCACTGAAGCCCTTGCCTCTCAGAATGTGGCTAGGCCTGCAACAGGGTCTTCAAAGAGGAGATTAAAGCCAAGTGTAGTGACTCATGACTATAATCTCAGTATCCAGAAAGCTGAGACAGGAGGATTGCTACGAGTTCAAGGCCAACCTGAGCTATAGAGAGACCCTGCTACCCCCTGCCCCCAGAAAAAGATCTAGATAGAGATTCAGGTAAAATGAGGAGTTTGGCCTGAGCCCTGTGCCAACATGACCTGTGTCCTGGAAAAAAGGACTGGAACTAGGCCTCAGTCACCTGGGGTCCTACCCAGGGCGACAGTGAGAGGCCTGACAGGGCTGTGGCGTATCCTCTCAGTTCTGAATGCTCAAGTCCACAGTCATAGTGACTATGCTTGCTCCTGCTGTTGAGTACTGGTCACCCCAGTGTCCCCTGACCCGTGCCTGTGTCAGTCCTGCCTCTGCCTCCACTGCCCCACCCTCTGTGTGCCCTGTGCCTTCTCCTTTCCTATCTCGATGGGGACACCATGCCTGGCTTTCGGGGCCTCCCTTATATGGACGACCACCTCGACTCCATCAGCAAAGACCCTGCTTCCAAACGAGGTCACACTGGAGGTTCCAGGCAGACTGGTCGCTGGGGCCCGTCCGAGCCCCGTCATGTACTCAGAGATGTTGGCTCCCCCCATGCCAGCGACCATGAGATCTCTGAGGGCTGGGACTCAGAGACACTCACTTGAGAGCACCAGCCCTGGCCCAGAAGCAGGGGAAGATGAGGCCAGCGAGGTGGCCCTGGGTGGGACGGGGACACCAGGAAAGGTTTGGGCAACAAACGGGAAGAGAGAGAGTCACGCCCCCACTGCACACCCTGCTCTCTTCCAAGCTGCTGCACACACCCGTGTCCCCCGGATCTCTGACTGTCCCCCAGCTCTGTGCCCCGGGCCAGGACTCTGACACCACAGCTGGCACTGAGCCTGCAGCAGGGGGAGGAGCACTGGGCTGCTCCTCATTCGCTGGGTGGCAGGATGTCCCCTTGGGCTGGGCTTCTCTGGATCCTCAGCCCCGGGGACAGGACAGCTCCCACAGGCACAGATCTGGGACCAGGATGCTCTGGAGCTTCCTCCTCGCCTTTGGAGCTGGGTGCTGTCCCCAAGATGGAGTCTGGGACAGTTTCTCCCGAGTCTGAGGCTACTGAGGCCCTGGAGACTTGGAGGAGAAATGCTGTCAGCCCTTAGCCGCAGACACGGAGGCCTGACAGCATCTGTGGTCAGGGCCAGCTTGGTGCCACGCCAGGGGATGTCCCCAGGGGACACCCGAGCTCCCAGCAGGCATGCCGTCACTGAGGACCCAACCTCAGGTGACTGTCACCACCCACGGCAGCCTGGGCTTCCCCTCAGGACTTCTGTACACCTCAGCCGTCCACCGCCACCGGCCACTGGTCACCAAAGCCCCCTCCCTCCCGGGTGACAGAGCCTGCAGGGCAGAACTGTGAGACCTTGCACCTGGACATCACCAAGGGGCGGAAGCGAGGGTCTAAGATGGAAATGACTCTGACGTGTCTTTATCCTGTCTCCTCCTGGTTCCCCCGGAAGGTGGGAGTAAGAGCGAACCCCAGGTGGCGCTGACTTCTGGGTGACACTGATCTCGTTATGGTAAACAAGGCGCCCAAGGCCACACTGTCAGGATGGGACAGAGCTGGGGTCCCTGAAACCCCACGTGCCCTCCCTGCATTACCTTCCACTAGGCTCTCCCCACAGCGGCTGAGAAGCACATGGCAAGTCTACAACCAAGGTCGAGAGAACTTTGGTGGAACAAAACGTAAATTCTCAGGGCCGGGTATTCAGCTCAGGGGCACTGTGCCTGCCTCCCAAGTGCAAGGTCCTGAGTTTGATCCCTGGTACCGGATCAGAACTGGATGTTCCACAGGCACATGGGGAAGTCTTTCCGGAATCTGTGATTTCTGCTTTCTGGGGTCAGATATGCTTCACTTCCACAGAGGAGCAGCTGCCAGGAGCCGCTCTGTCCTTTGGAGGGATCCTCAAGAAGCTTCCTTTGTGGCCTGTGGTCACAGGAGCTGGGACCCGTTTTGAAGAGGCTGGAAGTAGCTTCGATTTGTCTCCATACCCCTGTCATCTGCACGCCCGGGACGGGGCCTGCAGCTGCTGACAGACGAAGGACATTTCCAGGAGGATGTGCCAGCTGTCCCCACCCTCCCTACGCCTGGAGGTCTGGTGCAAGAGCAAATCTCAGCCCCGAACACTTGGTCCCGGTGCTGTCCGCCTCTGTATTCCCAAGGCTGGGGCTCCCTGCCTCCATTACTAACACTCTTAGCTAGGTGCGGTGGCGCACACCTGTAATCCCAGCACTCAGGAAGGGAGGCAGGAGGATCTCCAGGATTTCGAGGGCAGCCTGAGCTACATAGTGAGACTTTGTCTCAAACAAAACAAAACAAAAATAAAAATAAAACAGAAGATAAGTCTTAGCAAAGATGGAGAAAAGATCCTTGTGTATTGCTAGTAGGTAACCAAATCAGTACAGTGGTTCTCAAAAGTAGAAAACAGAATAACACAGGAACCAGCAATTCCACTCTAGGTTTAGACCCAAAAGGATTGAAAGCAGGGTCTCAAAGAGAGCTCTGCACACTCGGGTTCACAGTGTTATTACCGCTGCAAGGGGAAGTGACCCGCACGGCATCAATGGAAGAGTGGATAAACAACATGGCATCGATCCACACAATGAAATATTACTCGGCCTTAAACAGGTGGGGTTGGAGTGTGGCTCAGTGGCAGAGCACTGGCCTTGCATATGCAAGGCCCTGGGCTCAATCCCTGCACCACACACAACAGGACAGAGGATACAGGGCCTTCCCACTGAGCTACATCTCCAGACCATTTTTTTATTTTGAGACAGGCTCTCATTAAGTCCCTAAGTTGCCCAGGCTTAAACTTGCGATCCTCCTGCCTCGGCCTCCCAGAGTGCTGGGATTATAGCCTGCACTGCCATGCTCAGCTCCCTGCTGCTTTTTACCTCCCTCTGGCCTGGGCCCCGCTCTGTCTTGGACCCTCACAGTCTGCAGGGCGCCACCTGTGCAAGACGCCGCAGCCAGTGACAAATGCCCAGCACCAGGCAGCCCGTGTCCTTCCCAGGGGAGGGGAGGGCGGCTGAGGCCAGGCCGCCGAGGGCATCAGCAGGACAGACCCACACAGGCAGGAACAGGAGCGGGGCTTTATTACAAACTCATCCCCAAAACCACTGGCCCCACCCCGAGACCCCACTCTGTATCCCGAGGTGGGCAGGGGCTTCCTCCTCGTGGCACTGCCTGCAGAGGACGCTGGGGCTGACAGCGCTGCCGTCCAGGTGGCCAGAGCTCAGGGCTTCACTGTGGGGCCCGTGGGACTTGGGGCTCTGACCACATCGGAGTGGGGCGCGGGGCCTGCTCTGGCAAGGCCTGGGCAAGGGGTGGGAAATGTCAGGCTCACTGGGGTCCTGAGTCTTAGAGTCTGGCTCAGCTTCCGGGGTCGGGCAGGGGAGGCGGGGAAGGGCGCGAGGGTGCAGGGGACAGGGCCTTGTACCCCCACTCCCGTCCTGCCCCTCAGGGGACTCTGCCGCCCCAACTGTACCAGGTGAGAAGGGCTGGCGGCCAGCAGCTTCCGGTGCTGGGCCGCAGAGGAGACCGAGGACCAGAGGTCGAGACTCCTGGGGGCCGAGCTTCTCTCGGGCTTTGGAGGGGCAATGTCCCAGCCCAGCAGACAGTGCTGCAGAGCGCGGAGTGAGGGCGGCACCCGCTCAGGATGGAGGGGCCCCAGGACAGGAGCCTCTCCCAGGCCTCCCCCTCCAATCCATCCTGGTCCGGCCACCCGGGGGCCCCGGGGCTGAGACGGAGGCGGCACAGGAGCCAGCACCTCACCACCCAACACTAAGACGGCACCGTGACCTCCTCCTTACAGGCGAGCCAACTGTCCGTCCACTCCCTCTGCTCCCAACCCCACGTGCCCGGCCTCAGGTGGGAGGCCGCTCCAGGAAGCGACTGTCCCCAGGCCTGCACACATGGCACCCGAGAGCTCTGTCACGGGGCCACCTGCGGGTGCCCGGGTACAGGCTGGCACCTGTCCTGGAAGCCACGGCGGACATCACCCCTGACCCCAGGACCAGCCCAGCTCGGCTGCGGGAGAAGACACTCCAGGGCCTGTTCTGTGCCCGCCCTCAGGGACCCCGAAGCCCTCCCCGGGCCTCCAAGTGCCTCTGGCCCTCCCACGTGCCCGCCCAACCCCTGGCCCGCTCACCCGAGGCAGGGCCAGCGTGTTGGAGGCGTCGAAGCTCTTGCGTCGGTGGATACGGTACCGGTGCGGGGGGTCCAGGACCGAGGGCGGGACGCTCACCCTGCACAGGGGTGTGGTGAGGGCACAGCCCACCTCTGCCCCCTCGGCTGCCACCTCCGCTGCGGGGCTGCCCCCAGGGGTCCCGGTGTCCCAGCCACCACTCACTGGACCTGTGCAGGCTCTGCCAGGGTCTCGGGGCCCCGCTGGTCCCGAGGGGTCCCACACAAGCGGCAGGGGACACCAGGGTCCGAGGGCACCAGGAACAGGCGCCGGTTGACACGGTAGGAGAACACACCTGTAAGAGCCACGAGAAGCACCAGGTCCCTTGAGCTGGGGCCTGGCTTTGCCCAAGCACATGGGCTCCAACCCCTCTGGGAAGCAAGTCCAGGCCCAGGGTGGGGGTGGCACACAGGGAAGGCCCCATTCCCGTGAAGCCCCCCAAACAATTCGGGGTCCCCCAGAGCCTTGACACTCACACTCATGGCCCTTCTCCGCATCCTCACCCTGCCGCAGGCCTTGGAGGTGGGGCCTGCGGGCACAGAGAGGAGGAGTGGGAGGAGGGCTGGGCCCCGCCCCTCGCCGGGCCCCGCCCCCTCGCCGGGCCCCGCCCCCTCGCCCGCCAGCTCACTCGTGGACGCGGCCGATGCACTCCTCCCGGTGGGCCTCCCGGAACTCCTGCAGCTCGGAGAAGAAGGCCTCGGGCTTGCTGCTGACAGGTGAGCTGCTGTCCAGGGACCCTGGCAAGGGCGAGGCAGGGGAGTGCTGAAGCCGGGGGTGGGGGCCCGGCCGGCCCTTAAGGTGCCCGCTGCACCCCATGAACACCAGCAGGGGACCGTCCACCTGCGTGGGTTTTGCTGAACCATGGCATGGTCTGGAGCCCCCCCCCCGCCGCCCCCCCCCAAACAGGTCGGCGGGAAAAGCACAGGGAGCAAAAGGCCCCGCCCCATGAGGCTCTCATTCTAAAGTGATGACAGACGAACTGTCACCAATGAAATCCGTGAGACAACACTGAATGGTGATACCCACCGGGGCACAAGAGTGGGCCCAGGCCAATGATGGTGGCAGGTCTACAGTGCCAGGGGAGGTGACAGCCAAGCAGAAACCTGATGACCCCATGTGGACACCTCAGGAAGGGCCCCGCAGGTGGGTGAAAAGGCAGATGCAAAGGCCCTGGGGCAGGAGTGTGCTTGGTGTTTGGACAACACCCAGGAGAGGGAATGAATGGCTGGAACTGAGGGGTAAGATGGATGAGATGGGGTTAGGAAGCCCATCATGGGCTGGGGACAAGGAGTGACACAATCAGCTCAGCCATGGATGTCTACAGGACTCCTCCTCTGGCTGCCACTAGATGAGGGAAGCAGGGCCACCAATCAGGCCACGACAGGGATCCATGTGGGAAGCAGCAGTGGGAGTCCAGAGAGGTACTGAAGGGCGCTCGACAGAGGTGCTCATGGACCGGGCAAGCTTGTACAGAGGGGGACAAGCCACCATGGTGAGGCGCATGCCTGTGACCCCAACACTCAGGAGGCTGAGGCAGGAGGATCACCAGGAGTTCAAGGCCAGCCTGGGCCCCATGGTGAGTTCAAGATTAGCTTGAACTGCATAATGAGGCCCTGTCTCAAAACCTATGGAAATAAACACATGAAGGGAAAGAGGGTACAACACACACACACAAGGCGACCAGAGGCAGGCACCTCTGTCTTTCCAGAGACAGGAAGCAAGGAGCGCAAGGTCTGTGTCCCCACAACCATGGGGCCACAGCACCCCAAGGACACTAGTCCCAGTGCCTCAGCCTCCTGTGCCTCAGTTTTAGCCTTTGTAGAATGGGGACCCAAACAGCACCAAGTGCATAGTTCACTTATTCACTCAACTACTGTTTGCCACAGTCCTTGGGCTTGGGGAACAGGGCAAAGACAAGATGGCCGGATGTCTACTCTGAGGCTGCCGCTGAGGAGGAGGAGAGCAGTTCTGAGAACGTCTGTCGGGAAGACAGTTCCTGAGAATGCTATGCAGAAACCTGGCTGAGGGCACAAGCAGTGGCATGGGTGGCGGCCCTGTGACACTGCACTCAGAGAAGATCTGGTGACAGAGCTAAGCCCTGCACAATGACAAGGGACCAGTGGGAGCAAGCTTGGGAAGTGCACACCAGACAGCAGACACAGCAAGTGCAAAGGGCCTGGGGTGGCCATGTGCATGGCAGGCTCAAGGATCACCAAGGCCAGCGAGGCCGGAACAGAGAGAGGTATCAGTTAGCCCGAGGTCAGGATACAGCAACAGCAGGGGCCAGATCCTGCCTTGTGTCTGGACAGGATGCTAGGATTTACAGTCAGGGAAACCTCTGCGGAGAAGAGCAAGGGAGGACCTTCTCTGACTGCCACATTTAAACACTCATTCACAGCGGGGCCTGTTGGCACAGGCCTGTAATCCTGGCACTCAGGAGGCTGAGGCAGGAGGATCACTAGGAGTTCGAGGCCAGCCTGGGCCACATAGTGAGTTCAGGGCCAGCCTGAACTGCGAAGTGAGACCCTGCAGAAAGAAAGAGAGAGAGAGAGAGAGAGAGAGAGACAGAAAGACAGAGAGAGGGGGGAGGGAGGGAGGACAGACACAGGAATTTCTACAAGAGAAAGTTCTTGGGCCGGGGGTGTAGCTCAGCGGCACTGTGCCTGCCTCGAAAGCGCAAGGTCCTGACTTCGATCTCTGGTACCAAAAAAAAAAAGAAGAGAAAGTTTTGGAGGGACACGACAGCCGCACAATAACATGCCGTGCTCAATGCTACCACACACGCTGTGCTTCTAAATATGGTGAAAATGGTAAATGTCAGCTTGTGCCTATTTTATCTTGAAACTTTTTTTTTCAGTATTGGGAATTGAACTCAGGACCTTGTGCATGCCAGGCCAATGTTCTACTACTGGGCTATATCCTCAGCCCTTGTTATGATACACACACACACACACACACACACACACACACTTTTTTTTTTTTTGAGACAGGGTCTCATGGCGAAGCCCAACCGACCTCCAAGGCTGTTTGACAAAGTTCCAGCTGGGGGAAAGAAGGTGGAACACATCGTACCCTCATGTTTTATTTTTTCTTGCCATAATGTTTAAAATTGTTACTCTGGTCACTGGAGTCACTGTGTTTGTGACTCACAACAAACTCTCCATGAGGCAAATTGGCAATGATATATTGAAATCTGATCTGGCTCAAAAGTCCCAAATTCCAGTTTCTCTTAGTTCTATTGCCACATCCACTTCTAAAGAAACCTCTCCTGAAACTCCCTCTGTTTTCCCGCTACTATAACTCCCCCCTCTTATTGCTGACCTTCTTATTACTAAAGGGGTCTTATGAAGAAAATAAAAGGACAGACTTTAGATGTAAGAAATAGTGGGAAATAAGAAATAGAGAGAAAGATGAGACAGGTAAATGCATTAAGGAGGCAAGTTACTCAATATTTCTCACAGTGCTGAAAATATCTCGTGCTCATGAACTATGAACCCAAATGACAGTTAGTTAAGATAAACAGAGGTATAGAGAGGTAGAGAGCTAATAGCAAACTATATTAACCGTTGTGCAGTTTCTCAAGGGCCAGCTGGTGACCACAAGTTTGACATTTAATTAATTAAATCTTGCTCGTACCCCCGCTGCTATGGAGATTCTAATTAAGTTACCCTCTGGAGACTTTGATTAAGCTACATTCTGTTCTACCTAGGTATGGGAAAATAAGGGGACAATTGTGATTTTTAAGAAATGTATTCATGATGTTCAATGAAATGAATCAGCTTAGAAAAATATATTGTTTAGTAAAAATAACCTTTACCTCACTAGACGCTGCTAAGGCAACCTAAAATGTAAACATGTTCCTCCCAATGCTCCCTCGCTAGTGCTTAGAGATATAAAAATAAATCAGACCCTGAGACTTCTCAGAGGGAACCTGCACATTGCTTGCGACGGTTCTTTTCTCACTCGCCGGCCTGAGACCTCTCCCCTTCCTACCCGACATCGACTGCAGCTGGTCTGCAGCAGTCTCACTATGTGCTTCAGGGGCTGGCCCTGAACCAATGGCGCTCCTCCTGCCTCAGCCTCCTGAGTGCTGGGCCTACGGGTGTGCACCACCACACTGGCTACTGGCCATTGTGTATATCTTAACACACTCACAAAACAGACAGTAAGGAGGCAAAAGGAGCTGAGGGAGATCGGCCAAGAAGCCACTGAGGCTGCTGGGGGGAGCGGGGCTGGCAAGTGAAGCAAGAGCTCAGGAGGGCCTGGCAGGTCCCGACCGCCCCACAGCACAGCAGCTCGGACTTGCTCACTCATCCCGCGGCTGCACTTTCTCTGCTTGAAGCCAAGGGCAGCGCCAAGGGGTGCCACCTCCGCCTCCCATGCCAGGTGGCGACAGGCGCAGCCTCACCTGCGATCCAGTCGTAGCCCAGGTAGGGCCGGAGGCGCCAGCTGCTCTCGGGCACTGCAGACTCCTCGCAGAAGGTCACTCGGGGCTGAGGAGGGAGGCCAAGGGGCTGGGTCTTTTCTTTTACCAAAGTACTGGGGTTTGAACCCAGGGCCTCTGCACTGAGCTCCATCCCCTACCCTTTTTATTTTGAGACAGGATCTCTCTAAGTTGCCCGGGCTGGGCTTGAACTTCCGATCCTCCTGTCTCAGCCTCCCAGAGTGCTGGAATTGCATCTGTGCACCATCACACCGGCCAAGCACATCTGGATCTGGGGCCAGGGCTGTTTGGCCCCATCTTACTTTTGGCTTTGAACAGGTCTGAGCTCTGAGCCTCAGCCTTCCCATCTGGACCACGAGCTTGGAGCTCGGTGCCTTTCTCCCAAACCCCTGTCTGAAAAGCTAACAGTAATCCCTGCTTGAACACTTGGGCTGCCCCCAACCCAATACACCACGGCTCCCAGAAGCCTCTGGGCCCACACAGGGGCTGCCCCTGGGCACATCTGTCAGACAGGGAAACCGAGGCTGGAGGAGCCGCATCCCCGGGTGCCCAGCTCTCCCAGGTTACCTTGGACGGCCTGCTCCGCCGGGCCAGCATGGACTTCGGGACCTGGGCGTCCCGAGGCCCCGGATCATCGGGCCCCGTGGATGGCTCCCACAGGTCACTGGAAGCCAGCAGGGGCACCGAGTGAGGCCTCGGAGGGCCCAGGGCCCCGGGACGCTGGCACTTGGCAGGAGGCAGAGAGGACACCCTGGAGCGGGCCCAGGCCGTGTCACAGGGGTGACCCCGATGGGTGTCCAGGGGGGCCCACGCGCACCATTGGTCCTGTGAGCAGGAGGTGCTGGGGGAGGCCGAGGACGTTTCTGGGGTCAGTGGCATCTCGGAGTCACAGCTGCTGCTGCTGGAGTCCACGCCTGACTGCAAAAGAGGTCCAGGTCACCAGCCAGGCTTAGGTCCTGAGCCACTGCGGCCTCAGTGTCCCAGCTCGGTCCCCTCCCTCCCAAGGCCTCAGTTCTGCGTCCTTGGCAGAGTGGGCACGTGAGGAAGATGCTCCCACAGCCAGGATGCTGTCCTGAGGGTTAGGCTGTCCCTTGCTCTCCCCTGGGCACACACCTTGGACACTGCCCGGGCCACCGCACACTGCACAGCAGCCTGCCCGGCCCACAGCTGCCTCAGAAGCCCCAGGTTGTGCAGCCGGAGGCGCATGAGGTCTTCAGTCTCCACCATCCTGGGCGACTCTGCCTGAGGTCAAAACAGCGTCGCACGGGGCTGAGGAGGAGGCCTGGGCGCACACCCTCCCTGGATGCCCTTAACTGTGAAGTCTCGGGCAGTTCTCCAGCCTCACTGGGCCTCAGTCCTCATCTGCTAACACGCAACAGTATGAACCTCACCAGGTTGTCTTAGGGCACATAGGGCGATGCATGGCGACAGTTACCCAGCAGATAAATGTCTAAGGGTCTCGCTCTATAGCCCAGGTTGGCCTCAGACTCACAGAGCTCCTCCTGCCTCAGCCTCCCAAGTGCTGGGATAAAGGCATGCACCACCACACCGGGATAAATGTCTCTCACTCCTAAAAGGACCAGGCTTCCTTACCTGCTCAGTCAGATTCCCCCTAAAAGCCTCGACTGGGAAATTAGGTTAATTTGCAGAAAGCAAATAGTCCAAGTCTGCAAATACGAAGCTTCACTATTTTTTTCAAACACAAACTTATCACTTGAGACTCCAACCTAAGTCAGGCTTCTGAAGGGCTTCTCCCCTTCTTCCAGTCCTCTTTCTTCCCCTCCACGATTTTGTTTTGTTTTGGTTTCTTGGTGCTTCGGATTGAACCCAGGGCCTGCAGCACGCTAATGGTGTGCTCTGCCACTAAGCTCCCTGCCCCCACGCACCGGACCTATTTCCTTTATTTTCACACATGAAGTGCGAAGCTCAGAGAAGTTAAGCAACGTGCCCTGAGTCACACAGCTACTCAGAGGCAAGGCCAAGATTGGAACCAAAATCTAGGTCGAGGGTGCAGGGTCAGAAGGACTTTTCATAGCAGGGTGGAGAGGGGACTGTTAGATAACCTCTTCCTCCTCCTCCTCCTGCCAGCCCTTCCGTCCGTCCTCAGGAGCCCGACTCTGGGACACACACGCTCCTCTGGAAGCGATTTCTGCAAACACCCGCCATCCCGCCCCGCCAGAGCCCCACACCCACACCTCACCTGGGGACACCCCAGGGCCTGCGCCGAGCTCGCAGGGTGCGGGGAAGGAGACGCGCGATCACTCGAGTCCAGGGGTGCAGACCAGAGAACGCCAGGCCCGGCCCGGGTCGCCCTTCACCTGTCCGGTGCTGCTGGGGCACGCCGCACCGAGGTCTCTGTGTCTGCCGCTCCCGGCCGCCCCCACTGGACGCTGAAAACGCGAAGAAGCGTAATGTAGGCGACATTCAAAAGAGACGCAGCAGTAACGGAGCCAGGGCAGGGGACACCGAGGCGCCCAGCGGGGGCCCCGAGCAACCGGATGTGGGACGCATGTGGTCCTCCCGCCGACCACGCCCTCGACTGGCCCCGCGCTCACCCCCTACCCTTGGCAGCTCCAGAGCCCCCCAGCCAGCCGCAGCCAACCTGCGCAGCTCCAAGTTCCGCCTCGTCCTGACTTCCCGTGCGCGGCCGGGGGAGGGGCCCCAATGGCTATTCTGATTGGTCGAAGGAGGGGTGGGACCCCCCCGACTCCCAGCCGCAGAGTTACTTACATTACTTACTTGGCGTCCCAAAGCGGCAGTTTCAATCTGTGGGCGGGGCTAATGAAGGTCTCACAGCCAATTGGTCAATTTCTGCTGCCGAGGGGGGGATTAGAGACCCGGAAGCGGGATTCCGATTGCTCAGAAGCGGGCCTACGACGCGTTAAACAGGGGAAGTCTCAGCCTCCGAAAAACGGAAGGAGGAGGTGGATGAGACAAGAACATAGATACCTGTGCTACCGCCTGTAAATTATAAACGAACTTAAAGTGCGTGGCGACTGTATGCCAGGAATTTGAGCCCAGTCTTTTCCATATGCCAGTGCATTCTGGCCTCATAAATATGCGTGGAGTTATTTTTGTCCCATTTTACAGAAAAAAATAAAACCTCATGAGACTGTGAGATGAAGGAACTTTCAAGAACAGTTTGGAATAAATATATTTCACTATAGTAACAGCATATGGGTGGATAGTCACTAAACAGATAAACAAAACCTCGGTAAATGCACTGACCCTGTTTCTGACTAGTTGGAAATGGGAGGAGGTACCACAACTGTCTTGGATCATAAAGAGGCGTTCTAGCATTTGACAATCCAACATCCATTTCTGATTTTTAAAAAATTTCCCAAAGCCAGGGACGGTGGCACATACCTGTAATTCCAGCCACAGTACTTGGGAAGCCGAGGCAAGAAGATCCCATTGGAAGCTTCCTTACCTGCTCAAATTCCCCCTAACAGCCTCAACTGGGAAATTAGCTTAGTTTAATTTGCAGAAAGCAAATAGTGCAAATCTGCAAATACAAAGCTTCACTGTTTTTTTTCAAACACAAAGCTTATCACTTGAGACTCCAAACTAAGCCAGGCTTCTGAAGGGCTTCTCCTCTCCTTCCTGTCCTCTTTCCTCCCCTCCACGCTTTTGTTTTGGTTTGGTTTCTTGGTGCTGGGGATTGAACCCAGGACCTGCAGCACGCTAATGGTGTGCAGTTTAGCAACACCTTGTCTCAAAATAAAAACTAAAAAGGGCTGGGGATATAACTCAGCTCAAGAGCACTTGCCTAACATGCAGGAAGCCCTGGATTCAATCTCATTCCACAAATATAGATAAAAACGGAAAAACTTTCAACAAACCAAAACCAGAAGGGAACTTCATTCTGATAAAAGGCATTCATGAAACACCTAAATTAGCAGCATATCCCATAATAAAAGCCTGAGCCCAGGCTTGGTGGGGCAAGCCTGTGATCCCAGCACCTGGGAGGCTGAGGCAAGAGGATCACCATGAGTTCAAGGCGAGCCTGAATTGCTTTTTTAAGATCAGGGATAGCCGGGGATGTCTACTTTCAATGCTTCAACTGGAGTCTTACCCAATGCAAAGGGAAAGAAAAAAAGAAAAGAAAAGGCATTTAGATTGGAAAGGAAAAAGAAAAACTGTCTTCATCCAGATACACTAGAAAATCCATAGAATTTACAAAAACGTTACAGTTCTAGAATTGTTTTGTTTTGGTTGTTTTTAGAATTGTTAATGAGTTTTAATAGGTTGCAGGATAGTTGGGGATTTAGCTCACTGGTTCCAGCGCCTGCCAGCAAGTGCAAGGTCTAGTTCGATCCCCAGTACCAAAAAAAAAAAAAAAAGAAAGGTTGCAAGATAAAAGCTCAGTATACAGAAATAAAATGTATTTTTTTTTTTTTTTTTTTTTTTTTGGTACCGGAGATCAAACTCGGGTCCTTGCGCTTATGTAGTATTCAGCGAAACCACTGAGTTAAATCCCTGGCCCAATAAAATGTATTTCTAATTGAAAATTTTAAAATGTCATTTAGAAAGGCATCAAGAAATATGGAAATGAAATACTTAGGGAAAAATCTCAGCTGAGTCTGAGGCAGGAGGATTGCCGTGAGTTCAAGGTCAGCCTGAGCTACATAGTGAGACCATGTCTCAAAAAAAAAAAAAACCTCACAAAAGATGCACAAAACCTACCATTAAAAATTATCAAAATTTTGAAAGAAATTGAAAGGTTTTTATTTTTGTTTTTTTGAGACAATATCTCACTGTGTAATCCAGGCTGACCTTGAAATCCTTATGTAGCCCATGTGTGGCCTCCAACTCGAGGTGATCCTGCCTCGCCCTCAGAGTGCTGGGATTACAGGTGGGCACCGCCATGCCCGGTTTATTTTCCTTGTTTTTTGTGTGAAGGTCTTACACATTGCTTGTTCAGTATACCCGAAGCTGGTTTCCCTGAATTTATTGTAGTGCCAAAGATTTCCCAGGTGTTCCCAATGTATATTAGATGTCTTTAAAAACATTCCTTTATGCTGAAAAAAAATGTGGAGGAATCTCAGAAACTCGTGATCCCCTGGCCTCTGCCTCCCAGGAGACTGGGAAGGCAGGCTGGACATGCACAGTTTAAAGGACTAAAACTCGTAACAACCCAAGCTTTTAAATGAGCAAAAGTGCTGAATAGAATCTCACCAAGGAAGAGATACAGATGCCAAACAAGCACATTAAAATGTGCTCAGCATCGCCGACTCTTCTCCTGAGGCCGGCCAGAGACACCAGACACACAGCACCTTTGCCCACTCGGGCACCTCCGGCACCAGCTTCTGTCCCATCTGCAGTGGGGAACCAGCAAAGGCACATTTAGGTCTAAGGTTACAGCACGTGGGGCTGGCGGATGTGGCTCACTGGTAGAACGCATGCTTGGCATGAGCAAGGCCCTGGGTTCCATCCCATCCTCAGCACCAAAAAACAAAATAAAAATTAGGGTGCATAAAAATAACCAAGTGTTGGTGAGGATAGGAAAAACATGCCCACAGGTGCTGTTGGCAGGAATGTAAAATGGTACGAGTACTTCTGAAAACAGTTTGATAGTGCCTTAAGAATGTAAATATTAGCCAGGCATGTTGGCACAAGCCTGTGATCCCAGCACTCAGGAGGCTGAGGCAGGAGGATTGCTGTGAGTTTGAGGCCAGCCTGGGCTACATAGTGAGTCAAAGGTGTGCCTGAATTACACAGCGAGACCTGGGCTCAAAAATCAAACTAAAACTAAACTAAAGTAAAATTGGATTGTGGTGATAGCTGCACAGGTTTTGTAAGTTTACTAAAATGGTTGAAATTACACTTAAAAACTAACTTTCCTGTGATTTTTCCCACAGTTATCTGCCCAGTATTTGATCCAGTCATTCTTACTGCTCAGCACTTGTCTGAGGCCAGACACTGTGCCCACAAACACTTACAGATGTTCACAGCAACTTCGGCGCAAATCCCAGCGCCTATCAAGAGGTGAACGGATAAACACACGGTGGTGTCTCGAATGGCCTTTGGGCCCAGGACCGGTCACCTCTGCATCCCCAGTGTGCTGCCTGGGGTGTGGCCATCAACTCCCAGCCACCCCACAGTACCCCAGGACCCGGTGAAGTGTGTTGCAGCTCACGCCACCCCTCCACTCACGCTTGCCAGGGGCACCTGGCCTGGAAGGCGCTGCACGTCTGTCCCCACATCCTCCTCTTGCTGCCTTTTCTCCTCCTCCCTCCTCTTGGCCACACCGCCGTCACTGTCCCTTGAAGAAGCAGCAGACTCCTGCCTCAAGGCCTTGGCACGCCGCCCCTGCCCAGCCAGGCGCCCTGTCCCCTTCTTGAGTCTTTCTCCAGATGTGCTTGTCTCAGCGAGGCCTACCCCAGCCACATCTCCGTGTCCTCCGCAGCCCGAATCTTCTGACCTCCTGCCTCTTTACCCGATTAATTTTGCCCACCGCCTGCCTTCCACAGTAGCAGAGCAGCCCCATGCAGGCAGGGCTTTTTATCTGCCTGCTTCACAGCTGTACCTCCCGTTCCGGGAGCTGTGCGAGGTGCATAATGGGCACCTGGCTCTTCTGCTGAATTAATGAACTTCATTTGTGCAAAAGGGGAAAAAGATCATCGGCCTGTCGAGGGCATCCAGGTTCATGCACAAAAATGTGACACTGCTGAGCCCTTGGTACAAGCTGATGGCTCTTATCTTCAACCTCAGTGTGAAACTCCAAGACAGGAGACAGGACAGTGC
Source organism: Heterocephalus glaber (assembly GCF_000247695.1). The sequence continues at coordinate 1,039,457 of NW_004624818.1, forward strand.
CCTCGAGGACAGTAACCTTGGCCAACATCTGCGACTTGGGCCCTGCTTCAGAGAAGCCCTGTGAAACAGATGTTCTCCGGGATCAGGCTTCCAGGGCCATTTGCCCACGCTCAGAACTAAGTGCTCTATTCCTGGTCACATCGTCTGTGATTCAGTGGGGACATTGCCACTGGAGGGCAAAAATCCCAGCCTCTCGGGTTCCCTGGAACTTCTGTGGGCAGAAGCAGGAGCCTGAGAAACCACAGGAACAAGTCTGGCCTCGAGCAAGAATAAATAAGTAGTGTTGGTGGGAAGCAGCAAGGCACGGAACTCCTCTTCCAGCTTTGTGCCAGCACCCAGGCCCGGCTGGCTGCCGGAGAATCCAGTGGGTCGTAAATAGCATCTTGTTAATGACAGACACTACTTGTGTGCTGCAGAGAAACGGTGAGGATTCATTTTGTTTGTTTTTGGTTTTTGAGACAGGTCTCCTTATGTAGCCTAGGCTGGCCTCGAACTCACATGGATCCTCCTGTCTCAGCCTCCTGAGTGGTGGGATCACAGGCATGTGCCACCACATCTAGCTGATTCATTTTAAACACTTTGCTTCACTTACATGTATTTGTGTGTACCGGATTACAGTTTCTAACTGTGGGTCCCAGTAAAAAGTTTGAAAGTCCCTGGATGTTAGAAGTTAAGATTGAGGCTTCAGGGCAAGTTCCATCAACCCATTCGTAGTTGTTGGGATTTGAAGGGGCCCTGACCCTCCCAAGCCTGTTTCCACAGCAGAGCTGAACACGGCGATTGCTGAGTGCAGGATACTTTCAGGTCCCTAGAACTCTGCCACTCCCTGGCATTTTAGCTGTGGGCCAATGCTAGAGGCGGTTCGTGTGGGGACTCTGCTGTCGGGATAGGAGCATCCATCCAAATTTTACAGGGCCCCGATTCCATGCCAGGCCCGGGCTGGATGCTTGGTCCTGCTCGGTCAGCCTAACACCCAAATCCCAGCCTTGGAAGAGCTCATCCCAGCAGATAGTGTTAGGCGACAGCTGGGGGGGGGGGGGCATGTGAGTATCCATAATGTGATGCATGCAGGCGACAGGGAAGGATGGGCTAGTTTCAACAGGGTCACTGGGGCCGACCTCCCACAGCAACAGTTCAGCAGCCTTTGGGGTAGATGGAGTGCCTGGGCCCCACTGGGCGGGAAGGAATGTGCTTGGCAACTTCAAGGAATGAAGAGGGCCAAGTGTGGGCCCGGCAGAGGGAGCAGGGTGAGGGGTCAGATCAGGGGCGCTGCAGGACTTGGGCCAAGACCCTGGGGGGCCACAGCAGTGCTGAGAGCAGAAGTCTCCTGAGCTGAGCTCCAGATGAGGTCACACTGGCTGGTGCCCAGTCACATGAGGAAAGAGGGGGTGGGGACAAAGGAGGCAGGGGTCAGAAAGGGGTCAGGGTCTAGGTTTCCAAGGCAGAAAGTGATGGTGGGCAGGAGGGTGGTACCCAGGCTTATGGCCTGGGGGTCTGGAAGGAAGAATGAGGCTGCTGTCAGCGGAAATGGAGCCTCTAAAATGGATGTGTGGGGAGGAAGTGGGTGCCCAAAGGGAGCCCAGGGACCCGCGTGGAGGGGAGGGAAACCCACCAATCATCCTTATGTACTCCCAAGGGGCCTTCAAAGAAAATTTTTAAAAGAATAGAGCAATAGGTCACAGCCAGATTCTCAGGCCAAGTGGGGGCAGCAGTCTGAGTCATTACTTTTCAAGTGAATGATGAATGGTTTGAAGTTACAGAGAAATCTGAGGAAATCGCTCTAGATCTCCTGGCCCTCCGTGCTCCTGAGCACACGGGTTCCCTGCAGGGGTCTGGAGGGCCCACTCGAACCCCTCAAAGTGCAGGCTCTGCCCCAGGATGCGGCAGTACCAGCCGCTGGTGGGGGATGTCACACAGGGTTCCAACTGGCTTTATTTTAGTTTCCAATGTTATCAGCAAGGGTAGAGGAGTAAATCAGGTAGGGACATCACCTTAAATACGTCAGGGAGAAACTGTCAAGCATGTCTCGTGCTCCTGCAAATGAGCATCAACACAACAGAGACAGCAGCATTAAATTAAAGTGCTTTCTGCCACACTTCTTTCAGAAAAGGTCTCTCTCTCTCAGTGGTACAAATTTAATTTTACTTGTTCTGTAAGAAGCTCAAAATTTCATTCATTCCCTAGGGGCTATGGTGAAAAAAATTCATTCCCCCCCCCCCAAAATTGGGATTGGGTGACAGATTTTTCCTGACATGCTGTGAGGTGACCCCCATCTGTCCTCCCGTTACACGATGTTGCTGGCCTAGCCGGCCACTCTGTCCCACATGGGGGAGACTGAGGGTCTGAAGGAGTGAGCACTCAAAGGCGGCCCCCGTGTGGCCACCAACCTGGTTTCCCCAGACAGGTGACAACCGGATTAAAACCCAGCAGGGCCAGCTCCCCGTGCTGAGCCCCGCCCTGGGCCTTCTTCCTGGGAGGCGGCTGCTTACTTCTACAACATTCTGCCCAGGCCCTGCTCTTCCCGGTTATCACCATGGGGACAGAAACTTCCCCCACTCTGACTAGTAACAATCCAAAAACTCAACAGGAACCAGTTCTCAAAGTCAACACAAGGCCAGATTTGTCCAGGGAGGCTCTGGGGTCCAAGAGAAAAGGGGGAAGGGGTCCACTTTCCCACCATGGCTCTGCCCGATGTGGATCGCTGGCACGGGAAGCAGTCCGAAGGCCCAGAGGCCCAGGGTGGCTTGGGGAAGTCAGGGGGCTGGGGGCTGTCAGGCCCGTGTACCCCTCACAGAGCAAGGTCAAACGGGGGCCCTGTTCCGTGCCAACTGCACTCTCTAGCCATCCTGAGTAGGGCCAATGCCCCCACCTTCCGCCTTCCTCCTTCTACATCCTTTGACCACCCAGGCCAGACCAGCCCTCTCCACTACAATGCAAGTCTGCACAGCCAGACTCAGCCTTTCTGCAGCTACTCCAGATGCTTCTGGGAAGGGAACCCAGCCACGGACAAAGTGGCTGCTCTATGGGTGTGCTGGGGTGCAAGGGGGACAGTGTGCAGGGCCAGAGGAAGGCTGCCATCAGTTGATCTGCAAGGTGGACATCGCGAAACCTTTGCAAGCAGACACATGACTTTCAGTGACTCAATGAGCAGAGCAAGGCCTGGCAGGACTCCCGGTACACTGTTGTCGGGCCGTCGCTGAAGCCTCCTCTGGGCCTGGCCAGAGGTCTTCCTGCTGGAGCAAGGGGCAGGGGGCACGAGACAGTGGGTGCTTTCATTCTTGAGGTGGGGGCCAGGGACCGGAGCTGACGCCCTGGGGGCCACACGTCACCGAGGGCAGGTGGCACTGCCCTCCTCCATGCAGGTCTGTCTGCCATCCACTATCTGCTGGGCTGCAGGTACTGGTGCGTGAACATATTGAGCTCACTGTCTAGCCAACCGGCCTTATTCCTGCAAAGACACGGTCACTTTGTACCCACAGGGGCTGCTGACGGCCACCGCTGCCGCTGGTGACAGGTGCTGCACTTAAGCCTCCACTAGCCCTATTTACCCTATTTTGGAGATGAGGAAAAGGGGGCCCAGAGAGGGGAAATAACTTGCCAAGTTCACAAGGTGATGGAGAGGACAACTGGGGATTTTTGCTTTGCTATGTTGCCCAAGCTGGCCTTGAACTCGCGATTCTCCTACCTCAGCCTCCTGTGTAGCTGGGATTAAAGGTGTGTACCCCCAGAATCGGGCTTTTCTGACCCTCAGGCCCTGTGTCTGCTTCACCAGGGACTGGGGAGAGCCCTGACTGGGGTGCGTTTTCCTGCTCATCTGTAGCCTTTCCCAGGCTCAGCCCTGTCCCCGTGGCTGACCAGCACCCGGCCCTGTCCTGGGAAGTCCCAGTGGGGAGCAGTGGGCCGATAGGAAACGGCCATCCCAGCGGTGGCCTGGGAGCAGCGCATGGCTCTGACCTGAAGGGGAAAGTCTGTGGGTCTGATGAGGGACGGGAGTGAAACCCTTCCGCCTGGCCTCCTGGGCTCTGCCACCCTGCGGGCCTCTGACGTCAGGGGTGGAGGCAGGAAGTCCAGCTCCCTGGGTGCTGATGTTATCTATCATGGGCCAAGCAGGATGAGGACTTCCACACAGCACCATCATGGAGTCCCACTCCCACCTCACAGAAGAAAACGAGACACGGGGAAGTCGAGTAGGTGCTGGACCGGCACCCAGGACTCAAGACTCCCTGATGCCCAGCAAATTGCTCCCGGAAGCTCTGCATCTCACTGAAGCCCCTGGAGGTGAGGTCCCAGTCCTGTCCCTGTGGGTGGCAGGACTCAACGCACGGAGACTCCTCCCTCGCCTGACCCTTTCCTGAGGCTCAAGCAGGGCGCTCCCCCTCTGCAGGCACAATGTTCCTGCTCGGAGAGGAGCTGCTAGCTTGCCTCCCAGGTGGTGAGGGCTGAGGGCCAAGCCTGTGTGCGCTGCGGAGCTCGGGAGAAGGTGCCTGTGAGTTGCAATCTTAGGGTTCTGTCATGCTTGCTTCTAGGGTGTCACCATGGCCCCAAATCAAGGCCAGGGGCACCATGTCTCACTGGGCTAAAGCTCTGGCACCGCCTGCCAGCCAGCAGTGCCTGGTGCACATCTAACAAAGCGCAGAGGTCTGTGCCACCCTGAGCCACCCAGCGCCCAGCCACCCTCACCTGAGCAGTTTTGCTTTGCTCTGAAGGGAATCGAGAACTTCAATTTTCTTGTTCATGGCGGCAATTTCCTGCTCCAGGTTCTCGCGGGTGACGTCCACTTGCTGGCAGAGGTGAGCAAACGTCCCAGACAGCTCCCTGGGTGGAGGAAAGTGGGGCCACCATGTACAGGGCCACTTGGCAGGATGTCACGGTGGCTGAATCCACCATAGTGGGACCCAGCCACACCCCTGCTGGTAGCTCTGCCAGTGCCAGTCCTGGCTTGGTGGGGTCTTTCCCACCACAGCAAGAAAAGCAACAGCATGGGCAGCGCAGCCCAGTTTGGGCACAAAGCCAGGATTCAGACCCTGGCACCACTACTCGTTGCCTGAGTGGCAGGGGATGAGACACGGCTCATTCTCCAAGGCTCAGTTTCATTTTGAAAAAAGGAAATGCCAAAAAAACACCTACCCAAAGATGGAGAAAGTGAAAAGCTAGGTGCCAAATGGCTGGCAAAAGTCTGCCACACAGCAATAAAGCAGCGCTTCCAACCCTATACCCACAGCAGGCAACAGGTCCCCTCCTAGCCTGCAAGGTGGCACAAATGGGCTAAGACCCAGGGTATCAAAGGCCACACACAGTGCATGCAACCTTCAATGGTCTAGCAGGCACATCCCTGTCTCCAGGGCCCGGCCACCACCCAGGACACAAGGTGTCCAATGCTGGCATCCCACAAAGGCCCAGGGTTCAGGATGCTCCAGGCCAGACTGGGAGGGAGACGGGTCTGACCCACCCAGAGGGGAGACCCCCAGCCCAGGCCCAGTGGCCTGCTCACTGCTGGACTTGGTGGCTGCAGTTGGAGCCCGTGTAGCTGATGATGAGCTGCAGTTTCTCGCTGGCATACTCCACAAACTGCCTCTTGAAGGCCCTCTCCTTGGCCTTGGTGGTCCAGGTCAGGCGCTCGTAGACGTAGAGGAGGCCATAGAGCCCGAAGGAGAGGGCGATGAGCCGCCAGCCCACCGCCTTCCACACCTACAGAGGTGCATGGTCAGTGGGTAGCACCTCTCTGGGGGCCCACCTGCAGCCTCATGGCTCTGTCACTCCCAGGACAGGCAGGAGTCCTACCCCAGGAGCCTGGTGTTCCACTAAGGGCCCCTTCAGTGTCTCCTTTGACCTCACTGAGGCCAGGGGCAGGGCCTCTCTCTAACTGGAAATGTGAAACAGAGCTGGCCGTAGGATATGACTTATGCACAGTGTAGGGGCGAGGACCAGGGGCCAGACCTAAGAAAGCAGACTGGGGGGAGGGGTGGTAGTAGGGATTGAAGCCAGGGCCTTCACACTAAGTTAAATCCCAAGCCCATTTTAAAATTTTGAGACAGGGTCTCACTAAGTGGCTAAGTTGCCCAGGGTGGGCCTGAACTTGCGATCCTCCTGCCTCAGCCTCCCAGAGTGCTGGGATCACAGGCATGCGCCATCATGCTCAGCTAAGCACAGTTCTTTATTTTTTTTAGTGCTGAGGATCCAATCCAAGGCCTCCCACATGCTAGGCAAGGGATCTAACACTGCCCCCCCCACTCAACACCCCAGTAAACAGAACTCTTGAAGCTGGCACATTCTGAAGCAACACCTGCTAACGACTGACTGGCAGAGTTCTGAACATCACTGCTCAGCAGATGGCTCCTTCTGTTCTGCATAACGGTCTAGCTGAAGGCAGCACAGTTATAGCCAAAGAGCAGGGCTCAGAGCCAGACAGCAAGGCTCTCACACTGCCCACTGTGCTGCCCGTGTGACACTGGCCAGTGTCTTTACACAGGTTTCCTCATTTACAAAAGAGGCCCAGGGTAGCCAGGTGTGGTGGTGCACACCTATAATCCCAGCTACTCAAGAGGCTGAGGCAGGAGGAGTGCACGCTCAAGACCAGCCTGGGCAATTGGTTTAGTGAGACCCTGTCTCAAACAGGACTGAGGTAGTAGCTTGGAGGTAAATCGCGAGCCTAGCATGAGCGAGGCCTGAGGTTCGATCCATAGCACCCCCTAAAAAAAGTCGGGGTCCAGGCCACAGAGCTCCCCAAGATAGAAAACACTCACCCCACTGAAGTGCTGGGCCAAGGCAGGGACCCCCAGCACTGAGCCCTCAGGCCCCTCCCACCACCCCGCTCGCAAACAGGACTCATCACTGACCACGCCGCCAACCACGAGGATGCCCATGGAGGTCCTGGAGGTCAGAGAGGCCAGGCCGGTGACCATGGAGACCATGAGCTCCTCCTGGGTGAGTGAGCCCTGCGGCAGGGGCGGCATGCTGGGGTTGGCAGGCGTCAGCGGAACAGGACGAGGTACCTGTGGAGAGGCGACGGAGGGGTGAGAAGAAGGTGGCACGTCTCTCGATGAAGCAAACCCTCAGGGATCCCTGGGGCAGCTGGGACAGGGACAGAGACACGGAGCAGCTCTTCAATCTCCCAAGAGCAAAAAGAGCGACAACAAGCTTTGCGTGCAGCACCTCCTCTACTGTGTATAAAACAAACTCAAGTCCAGGCTGACCTGTGGCAGCAATGCTGACCGTGCTGTACTGTGGGGTGCAAAGGCGCGGCTGTCGCCTTAGGGAACCCACTGCAGAACGCGCGCGTGTGTCTGGTGGCGGGGTACAGACTGACCTCCCATGATGCCCTGGGGAGGAACTGTGCTTGCCTGGTCATTGTAGCCCATCAAGGCCCGACGGCTGTTCTTAGGGCCCAGGAACCTATTCACCAGCATGGTCCATCCAAGAGAAAAATGGAACTCAATGTCCTCCTGAAAGTCAGCACACAGCTTGTCACAGTTGAGGTCGTAGCTGAGGGAGAAGCACTGGCGAGGGACCAGCATGTCTATCTGATTCCGCACAGACACAGGAAGGAGGGGCTTCAAGCCATCTGTCAGGGACACAAAGCAGGAGAAAGCATGAGTGGGGGCCTGTGCCCCACCAGTGCCAAGCCTCAGGACAAGGGCCATGCCGGCTGCAGTCAAGGATGCCGAAGCTTTGCCCGGAAACTACCCTGTGGGCAGCTCTGGCTGTGGCAGGTGAGCTAGCGCTCCTCAAGGGGACACCAGTGAGCCTGAGAGTCCAGACTGCTGACCCCTAGCCTTGTGTGGGTTACAGAACCAGGCCAGATTCTCAGGGTGTAACAGTCCTGTGTGGTAACCCAGGACGGGATCCCCAAGTCTACGTACAGAATGGACTCACACACACACACCAGGACCCGAGGTACTAGGCCAAGTCACAGTCAGAGGGGACAGATAGGGAAAGGTCATTATTTCTCTAGAGTGGCTCTGACTCTGACCTTCAGGCAGCCCGGGGTCCTGGGGCCCCAGGACCCAAGTCCCGTGTGGCACTCACCGATCATGTCCTGCTGCATGGTCTGCAGGGAGTTGGCAATGGCCGTGGAGCAGCGGTCAGACATGTTTCTGCCCAGCCCTTCCTCTATGTGGCGGTGCAGTTCCTGCAACCAGGAGAGGGAGGTAAGAGAAGCAGCGGCCACCCGGGGTGCTCGGGCCCACTGAGTGACCAAGAAGGCTCATGTCCAGGCTTCCACTCCACCGAGGAGGCGGCCCGGCCCAGAGCAGCCGGGGCTGAACCGCTGTCTGGTGGTGACTCCATCGACAGCCACAGAGAGCAAAGTGGGCCCTGCCAAGAGCACATGCTGCCTGGGAACTCACATTCTTGTAGACCTTGAGGACGACCGGAGAAGGGTGGAAATCCAACTGGTACTCGTCGACCAGCACAGAGAGGCGCCTGATCTCCTCAGCCATCGCAGTCGACACCTACAGCCGAGGGATGCATGCTGTTAACACCGGGAGGCACGGGGCCAAGCCTGTGGCACGAGGCCGGACAGACTGTACCCTGAGACGGTGGGCGACCTGTGCTCGGCTGACACGCAGAGGGGCCTTGCCCAGCATCACACAGTGGGAGCCCAAGGGGAAGCTCCGTATGCTTGAATCAGGGCCACAACTTCTTCCTGGAGGCTGAGGAGGCCCTGGAGGAGAGGCGTCTGCCCTGTCCCTTTTCCAGCACCCTGGACTCCACATCTTCCCAGAGTCCTTCCTCCTGGCCTCTCACCTGCCTTTCTACTTCCTCCGTGATCTGCTTAATCCGCAGTTTGTAGTCCTGAGCCAAGAGCTCCAGCTGTTTGTCAATAAACCGCAGCCGGTCCTGCCGCTCTTCGCGCATCTCCAGGCAGTAGACCCTGCGAGCGGGAGGGCTGGTCAGGAGAGCACAGTCCCACCCATGTGCGCAGGTGGGGGGACACGGGGAGCCTGCGTGGCCACCCCGCTATCCTGCTGGGCAGGTTCACACAGGCACCCAGGGGACCCCCGTCCCTCCGCAGGCTGTGGCTGACAACCACTCACTCCTCGGTCTCCCGCTCTAGAGGGGAGGTGCTTGGGGGGGCTTAGAAAAAGTTCTGCCAACTGACAGGGGAGAAAGCAAGCTCAGGCTCACCAGGGCCCCGGGAGATGACATGAAAAAGAGCCACTCCTTTGTCCCCAGGGGCCTGGGAAGGGCCAGGTCTGAAGCTGTGGCGAGCACTGTGGCAACGGGAGTTCCCACAGGCAGTGCTGGGGGCTGTGTGGGGTAAGCTGCTCTGGAGAGCCACGAGCAAAGCTGAGCAAAACCGAAAACACATCTACCCTGAGGCGCAGCAGTGGAACCTCTAGGAATTAGTTCTGAAAGACTTACAGAGGTGCGCGAGGAGCCACAAGCAGTGCCACTGCCAGAGGGCAACAGTGCGAGAAAAGCCAAGACGGAAAATCAGCTGGTAGGAAAATGGGCTCTCGTCACCATGGAATCCTCTCCAGCGGTAGATACACGACAGGGGCCCGGTCAGCAAGGCTGGGAGACGATGTTAACAAGAGGCGGGCGGGGCGCGGGGCCCATGCAGGAGGGCACCATGCCCAACAACTGCACACAGGGCCATTATGTGCGCACCAGGGCTTCTGTAAAAAGCGCTTCATAAATGGGTCCCTGGACTACACAAAGTCATGGTCACAGGCTCTGAGGAGTGACAGGGTCAAAGAATCAAAGGGTACCTAACACCTCTTTTGGTTGTATTTTAACTTAATATAAAGCAAACGCTGCCAATTCTGGGTGGCAGAAGCAAGGTTCTTTTTAATATTACTTGCTGTACTTTTCTATATTTAAAATTTCTCCAAAAGGAAAGAAAAAAAAAAAAAGAGCGCAGGCTCTGCAGGTGGCTGGGTGGGCAGGGTGGGGCCCATGCTGCACAGGAGGGTGGGTGACCCACTCCCGCCCTGGCGCCCCTGCTGTCCAGCAGTCTGTCTGGCTCTGAACCCAGAGACTCAGACGGCCCAGGCAGAGCGGCAGTGTCCAGTCAGCACCCTCCCACCCTCCTACCGCTGCTCCTGGGCCGAGATGTGCAGGGAGTCCATGATGAAGCGAACGGCCTCCACGATCTGCTTGGCCCGGACTGTGTGCTGCTCGAATTTGGTTTTCACTGCGGACTGGGAGATGCACTCCTGGAACACACAGGGGTGCTGACGGAGGCACCAAGGGCCAGGCTCGGGCTTTCCCTGCTGGGTACCCGGCCAGTGAGAGCTCAGCAGGGCAGGATCGCAGGATGCACTGGGACCAAAGGACTTACCTCAAATCTCCTCTCGAAATTCTGAAACTCAAACATCCTCACTTGAAAGCCTTCTGCAAGAGCGCCACCTAGGAGAATTGCACTGCATTAGCTCAGACACAGCTGCTGTCAGAAGAAAATGGGGAGCTCCCCAGCCATGCCCAATGGGCATGAGGAGGAGCTGATGGACAGCTCTCACCCCAGAACTTTCTCACTGCCTCTCGCCAAAACCATCTCCACTGAGTGACACAGTGCATGACCTGACACCTTGAACCCAGGAGAGGAGGACCTCTGTTCCCATGGTTACCTCCTTCCGGCATGCCCTGGGCTTTCTGGATCCTGGCATTGAGCACCTCCTTGGCAGACACAAAGAAGATTCGGTCCCCGGCCTGGGCTCGATCCACCACGTCCAGCTCATCAACCAGGAAGCTGGTGCAACGCTCCATGTGCTGCCGCCGCACCTGGAACCCATGCAGATGGGAGGCTGTGACCAGGCTGGGGAGCTGCCCACAGCCCCCAAAAGCCTTTTTTCCCCTTAATGGGTCATCTATGCAACATGAGTCGACATTCAAAAGTGAAAGGTCACCGGCCACCTCTGGTCTCTAGCCACCATGCTTCCCAGAACTTCCATCATGGGGATTTCTTGGGGGCTCGGCCCAAAGATGGCTCATGCATACAAAAGCAGAAAAGCTCACACAGGGGCCAGCCAGCCTCCTTAGGGCACACTGCAGAGCCCCAGAAGGACAGGAACTGCAGGGTTAAGAATCCTAAGCCTGGACTCTATTCTCACAAGCCCAGTCGTCCCAGGGCCTCATTTATAAAATGCATGTGCACCATTAGAAGCCCCTCCCGGCTCTACTGCTAGGACTGGGACAGACAACAGCCTCCTATAGACACCCACCCCGTCATCCTCTCAGCAAATCTACGAACTGAACCGGTCCCTCCGAGAGGACACTAAGTTATAAGACAGCTGAAAGAATCTGCCGCAGTCACACGGCCCAGAGTCAGCCAGGTCTGGAGTCTGGCCTGCCAATTGCAGACTTGATAAAATGAACCCAACACTGCCAATGTGTTACTCCTCTCTCACTTCACACACATCGAGAGTTGAGTTGTCACTGAGAACCAATTATTCTGCACTTTGTCTTTCAAGCTTCTTTCTCAGTTATCTTCCTAGAGCTTAGTCTGTTCTCTGTTTATTTGTTATCTATAAACCAAAATGAGCAAGGATGACCCCAAACAAAGACACACAAATGTGGTGGGGTGCCGGGAAAGGGAAGGGCCGAGGAGAAGGAGTGCTTTTAAAGCCATCATAAGACACCACAGGGAACACCTGGCAATCTTTGGCAATGACACTAACTCAGGGAAGCCACCAGATCTGATGCCTCCAGGGAGAGCGCAACACAGCTTTGGGTGTGCACAAGACATGGCAGCCCCCAAATGTCAAAAAGAGGGCCTACCTCCTCCATGTACTCAGGCTCCGAGGCGGACGCATCCCACCGGTTGTTCAGGATAAAGATGTTTGGGCGGGAGAGCCGCTCGCTCACCTTGTGGAAGAATTGCTTCTCCTAGACAGGGGGACAAAGCCTCAGGAGGAGGGGTTGTGGCAGCCAGGGCACCACCAGCCACCTGCGAAGCCAGGTCCCGGGAAAATACAGGGAAGGAGGTACCGTCTGCATCAGGGTGGACTCTGAGTTGGCCACCAGCACAAACACATCAGCGTCCAGGCAGAACTTGTCAATCCAGCTGTCCAGCTCGGTGGTGACGTCAATCCCAGGGCTGGAGGTGACAGGGGCAAACCAGCGTGGTTGGGCAGAGACCACAAGCCCTGTTCTTACAGTAATGAACAGACCTGGGGCTTGTGAGGCAGCCAAGCCATGAGGCGGGGAATTGGGCCTGCCCCTCGTGCGGGCAATTTTACTTCCCACGTCACATCCTTCTAGAGCACCTGGAAATGTGTAGCTCTTAGCACACACATGCACCACTTTCATAAAAATGTAACGACTGGTACTTTCACTTTAGGCCTAAATAAATAAATAAAGTCTGAATTTATTTATTCTTTTGAGACAGGATCTCACTACGCAGCCCAGGCTGGCCTGGAACTCGTGCTGATCCTCCTGCTTCTGGCTCCCAAGTGCTGGGATTGCAGGCGTGTGTCACCACAAGGCCTGGCCCTACAGTCTGAATTTATGTGAGTCCAGTAAACGCGACAGTAGTGTATCTCTTGGTATAATTGTAACCTGTCCACAAAACAGGCGGCAAAGTGTTCCTTTAAGAGGAATAACACAGCTGGGCGTGGTGGTACATGCTGCTCAGGAGGCTGAGGCAGGGGGACAGTAGGTGTGAGGCCAGCCCGGGCAACTTAGAAGACTCAGTCTGAAAAAAAATGTTTTTCAGTCTCAACTGTTTTGGTACCGAGGACAGAACTCGGGACCTTGCGCTTGTGCGGCAGGCTCCGTTCAGTCTCAAATTTTAAAAAGAAAGGACTGGGACTGCAGCTCCCTGGTGCAGTGCTTGCCTTGCATGTATGAGCCTGGGCTCCATGCCCAGTACTGCCTCCCCCCGCAAACAACGGGGATAAAATACGGCACGCCCTCCCGTAACACACGTCCCAGGGCAGGGGAACGAGAGGCTCCCCTATCTCCCCAACAGCCCAGCCCTGAAACATCTGCAGGGCACTGATGCCAGTGGCTCCAACAGCCAGATCTTGGAGGAAACTCAAGAGGAGGAGGACTTAGTTGAGCCGTCTGAAAGGTGGCAACATGTAAGCCGAGCACGAGGCTGGGCACAGCTTCCAGGCACAGCACTCGCCTAGGTGTGCAAAGCCCTGAGTTCCAGCCCCAGCACCACGAAAAGAAAAAAAGAACAAAAAGGCAGAGCAGGGCGGGGTCATCCAGATGCAGGTGGAGACCTGGCACTGCCTGGCAGGACTCCTAGGGAGGCACCCTCACCTGTCCATCAGCACCAGGTCGTCCTTCAGCAGCGGGCACTTGGAGTTGGGCCACATCACGCTCACCAGGCTGCCGGCGTGTAGCTGCTCGTCCTGGTGCAGGGCATGGGCCAGCTGATTCACAGTCTGCCGGGCAGGGGAGAGAGAAAGGTCAGGCCAAGGGCACCACCCAGCCAGATCCCAGGATGCCGGCCACGAGTGGCAGCTGGGTGCGGCCGCCTGACCTCCTGCCCCTTTTCTTTCACCTCACACATCAAGTTAAGGGCTGGGAGCTGTCGATAGGAACCAACTTTCTAGCTGGGCATGCTGGTGCATCCCTATAATCCTAGCACCCTGGGAGGCCGAGGCAGGAGAATCACAAGTTCCAGCCTAGACTGGGCAACTCAGTGACTAAGCAGGACCCTATCTCAAAAAATTTTTAAAAAAGAAGGGCTGGAAATATAGCTCACTCCAAGGACCTTGTGTTCAATTCTCAGTACTGCTTAAAAAAAAAAAACCAAACCAACTTTGTTCTCTTCCTCTTTAAGGCTCTTTTCTAGACATTATCCTAAAGCTGAAATTGCTCTGCATTAATTCTTTTCTTTTTTTTCCTTTGAGACAGGGTCTTGCTATGTAGTCCAGGCTGGTCTTGAACCCACTATGGAGCCCAGGCTGGCTTTGAACTTGCAGTGATCCTCCTGCCTCAGCCTCCCAGGTGCTGGGATTACAGGTGTGCGGCACCAGGGCTGGCATTAATTCCTTATGGGTCTAGAGAAGCACCAGGCCCCAAGCTAGAAGGCAGCTGCCTCTCAGAGAAATGAAAGCGTGTGTGGCGGGTCCCAGCTGGTGTGCAGGAATCCCAGGGCGCGCAGGACCCTCGGCTGTGACTAAGGAGGATCGGCGCTCCTTACTCCAAGCACGTCATGGGCCCGCTCAGCCCTCATGAGGACCACCGTGCCTCGTTCTTGGCTCCCCCACTCCCCAAACACTCACATCCTCAAAAGAGCTCATCCGCAACAGGGCCTCCCGCCTTCCACCGCAGGGGAGGTGGGGTCATCCTGCCACGTGGCCTCGCTCTGGCCCAGTCCAGACTCAGCCCGCAGGCGCCCACCTTGACGCTCCTCTTCTCCTCCGAGCCCTCGGTGAGCAGGAAGGCCTCGTGACCGTCAGTGCCCTCCACCCGCAGGAAGCAATTGGTGGTGTGGCCAATCCCGGAGGGCAGAACCTTGTCCCACAGCATGGCATTGATCACAGTGCTCTTCCCATTGCTTGTCCTGGGAGGAAAGAAGGCCATCAGCAAAGCCACCGGCAACCAGTGTCGGCTGTCACTGGCATCCCCAGTCGCATCCTCGGCAGTGTCACTGGCGGCCAGACAGCGCCCAGAGCAGGCGCTCCGCGTTCACTAAAATGTGCAGGCAATGTCCCCCGGCCTGAGCTGTGGCACGACCTGGGCCACCATTTCACAGCCATCTATGAGGGGCTCCTGCAGTACATGGCACCTATGACCTGGCCCTGAGCACCCCGCTGCCTCTCGGCATCAGCAGCACCAACGGGGAGCCTGTGCCCCGCCAAGCACAGCCCACTCCGGGCCAAACCACTGAGCGGAGGGTCACACCAAGACTGTCACAGGGCATCGGGACAGCACTCGAGCCATGGTGCCTATTCCCCCAGAGACTGCCATGTGCCTGGCACCCCACCTGGCTAGGGGCTTTTTCCTGCATCCAATTAATTTCTAGGTGTCTATGAAAGTCAAGTAAAACAATCCAAATTATTTTGGTACTGGGGATTGAACTAAGGACCTTGCACTTGCAAGGCATGTGTGGTGCCAACTGAGCTAAATCCCTGGCCCCAAAAGTTAATTAAAATAGAAAACTCTAACAAGAAAATAGAGGGAAAGCTTCAAAACATTAGGGAAATGCAAACCAAACTCTCAGTGGGAACCAAGGGCATTAGCCTGCACCTGTACTCCCTGCAGTCAGGAGGCTGAGGCAGGAGAATCACATGAATCCAGGCGTTTGAGACCAGGCTGGGCAACATAGAAAGACCCCATCTCAGAAACAAAACAAACACAAAACCCAGAAGAACTCACAATAGGGTACCACTTCACATCCAGTAAGCACAGCCACTATCAAAAGCCAGAAAACAATGAGCAACGGAAGGATGTGGAGAAACAGAAGCCTGTGCCGGGGGCTGTGCAGTGGGAAACAGTGCAACGTTCCCGAAATATTGAGCATGGAAGGGTTATGCGACCCCCGACTGTGTCTGTGTGTACGCCCAAGAGAACTGAAGCAAGGACCGCAGGACAGAGCTGCACCCCACACCCACAGCGGCAGTGTTGGCTGCAGCCGAAAGGTGGGAGCAACCCAGTGCCCAGAGGGATGAGCGGTTGCATGTGGTCTGCACGTACCCCAGAAAAGTGTTCAGCCTTAAAAAGGTGAGGTCAGGTTTTTGGCTTGTTTCTGCATTACTGGGGATGGAACCCGGGGGCTTTCCACTGAGCTACATCCAGCCCTTGACTGTTTATTTTTGAAACAGGGTCTTGCCATGTTGCTAAGTTGTCCGGGCTGGGCTTGAACTTGTGATCCTCCTGCCTCAGCCTCCCAGAGTTCTGGGATGAGAGGCTCATGCTACTGGGCCCAGCTCAACCTTAAATTCTGACACATGCTACAGCATGAATGAACTTTGAAGATACTACTCTGTGAGAAGAGCCAGTCACCAAAAGATTAATACTGTATGTCTCCACTTACATAAGATACCTATTCTACAGCACTCAAATCCCTAATGACAGGGCCAGGGATGTGACTCTTTGGCACTGCACCTGCCTGGTAAGTGAAAGGTCCTGAGTTCGATCCCAGGTACCGCCAAAAAAAAAAAAAAAAATCTCTAATCACCAAATCCCTAAAGACAGAAAGCAGAATGCAGGTGGCAGCACAGATGTAACAGGGAGTTACTACAGGGTGGGGACAATTTCAGTTATGCTAGATAGAAAGTTCTGAAGACTGGCTGTACAGCAAAGTGAATACACTCATACTGAACCATGTACCGGACTCCAAAACAGTTTATTTGGGCAGCTGGGGTATGGCCGGGTGATGGAGCACAGCTTAGCATGTGCGAGGAAGGCCCTGGATTTCATTTCCACCACCACCACCACCAAAAAGGTTAACTTTATGTTACATACTCTTTACAAATATAAGAAAGAGCTCGAGAAACTCTGGCGCCCCCGCTGGCCCCTGCCTCAGGGGGCTGGCTGTGCCCTGCACAAGGGCCTCCCCACTCCTGCCCCGCCCAGCCCAGCCAGAAGGAAGAAGCTGCAGGCTTCCAGACTCACCGGCCGAAAAAGGCCACCTTCATGTGCCGCCGGGCCAGCACCTCGCTGATGCCCCTCACTTTGGACAGGTAGCCTTTGACATCCAGAACCTGCTCTTCCGTCGTGACAGGGTCCAGCTCAGCATTCCTGTAGGTGTCTGGAGGAGGAGATGACAGAGGCCATCATATGGTAGGAGTTCTGTGACCACAGCCCGGAAGGACCAAGTGCTGCCCCTGCTGACCAGAACCTCCACGAGGCCACTTCCCTGCTGCGGCTCTGCAGTGTGGCGGCCAGGACAGGACTGGGAGCAGGACCGCCTGGGTCCCGAGCTGGTTCTCACAGCTGCCCAGCTGTGACCTCAGGCACATGAGCCTCGCCCATCAGATGGAGGCAGCGGCGCTCTCTCCGCTGTGTCACTGTGCGCGGGTGCCGAGAATGGGGACTGCCGTGAGCGCCTGCGTGCTGCTGGCTCCCAGGTATTTCGTCCCAACAGAGGCTTACAGAGCTCTCACCAAAGGCCAGGCACTGTGCCAGGCACTTTTCACACCTGGCCTCATTTCAGCCTTGCTACTTCCTCTGCCCAGGGTCGTCAGCAGCAGGGCCAGGGTCTGAACAGGCACCCTGGCTCCAGAGTCCGTGCCTTTAAGCCCTCCGTGTCGATTCACCAGGTCCTTCCTGACCTGGCCTCGCTGCCCTCTCCCCAACTCATCACCTCCGAGAACTCCCGGCCCTCGCCCCGGCGCCCCCCGCCCACATTCTGCAGACAGATGATGCTCCCTCCATCTTGGGGGCCTGGGAGCCATGGCCCAGGCCCACCCCACCTCGGGTCTCAGGAGCCTTCCCGATCACACCCCCAGGGCTCCCGTTACCACCCCTCAGAGCAGGCCCAGGTGGGAAACTGCCCTCCCCGACCAGAGCAACCCAGCTGCAGCCCAGGGTCCCTCCCCTCCTTCCCTCCCTGGGACCAAGAGGTGAGGCCACACATTTTCACAGAGTTCAAAGCACTCATCACATAAACACCTCCAGCAGCAGGTGCTGGCCCACAGCCTCACGCCAGTGAGGGACTCAGAGGTCACAGGGTCACTCTGGGCTCTGGGAGGACTCAGCCTCGTCATTACCTCTGCAAGCCCACGCTTGGCACGAAGCCCGGCAGAGCAGGGCGCCTGCTGAATAAGGAGGTAATGCTGAGGAAGGCAGAGGCAATGCGAGACTGAATGCTAAGCTACAAAAACCAGACAAAGGAGGTTTAACAGTGCGTGGCTTCTCTTATACAAGAAACCCAAAGAATAAATCATTTAAGGAGCGAAATAAAACATGTTAGGAAACAGGGAGACAGAGCCAGGAGTGGCAGCGCGCGCCTGTAATCCCAGCACTTGGGAGGATGAGGCAGGAGGATCGCTGTGAGTCCGAGGCCAGCCTGGGCTACACAGAGAGTTCAGGGCCACCCTGAACTACAAAGGGAGACCCTGCCTCAAAAAAACCAAAACCAAACAAACAAAAACAACAACAACAACAAACCAGGGAGACAGACTGTGGAGATGGGAAGGGGATCTGGGGGTGGAGATGGCAGGGAAGGGAGGTGAAGGGGGGCTAAAGAGGACCAAGAAGTGATATGTACAAGAATCAATTCTCACGACAACAGTATTTACTGTGTGGCAAACATACACTAATAAACAAAGAGGTAACGAACTGGAATCATTTCAACCTCCAATCCTATACTTTTAAATTTCAGGTTTTTAAACGCTTTGTTTATTTACTTAATTGCTGGGGATCAAACCCAGGGCCTCAGGTATACTAGGCAAGGCCTCTCCCACTGGGCTAACACCCCCAACCCTATTTTTTAATTTAAAGAGTATTTAGAGGACACTTCCTCTCGCATCAGCTACCACACAAAGGGCCGGGCACAGACAGGTTAATGAAGCTGGGCCCAGACCCCTTCTTTCCTAGGTGCCTCACCCGGCAGCACCACAAGAAAGGCAACTCGAGGCCCAGGGGCACCACCAGACAGCAGCCTGGGGAGAAGGCGGCTCATGCGAGCCAGGGCCGCCCCTGGGGCATCTCCAGTGATTTCTCGGTTCCATATATGAGAATCTGAAAATGCCTGGTCTCACCTGAGCCCCATTTCACATAAGAGAAAATCAAGGGCAGCTGAAAAGCCAGCTGCCAGGGCTCACAGCCAATCCCTGGCCTGGACCCAAGGTGCCTTCCAGAGACGGCCAGCAGCTGGAGCTGGTGTTGGATGGGGGGAGCTCTGGGAGCCAGCCCGTCCCTGCTGGTGGAGCAGAGACTACAGGCAGGCCTCAAATCAGTAACGAGTAGAAAAGGCAAAGGTGACAGGAATGCCTACTCACAGTGCTGTCGCCAATCTAAAAATACCACAGGGAGGGCACCCTGTCCAGGACAACCAACACCTCACAGCGCTTGGCACTGTGGCAGCCAGAATTGGGCCAGGGAGAACATGTGGGCAGTGAGATTGCAGACAAGCACTAGGTCACTCATACGGTAGGGGACAACTCGCAAACCTTGATCCGTTTGTCTTTTTTTTTTTTGGTACCGGGGGGATCAAACTCAGGACCTTGCGCTTTAGAGGCAGGCAGCACCACCACTGAGCTAAACCCCCAGCCCAGTCTGTCTTTTAGATGGGGATAGCATTCACCTAATGCTCATGACAGGGAAAACAAGTTCATTGAATTCTTAATTCTTAAATGCTATTTCCTGGGTCTTCCTGGCCTAAGCTTCCTAGAACCTAGAGCAAGGCTGTACCTCCCTTCTCCCAAATCCTGCTGCCCAAGTATCTCAATGGATCAAAGGGGACCCGGCTGAGCAGGCACTCGCCTCACCTTCAAGGAAAGTGGCGCTCTCCTGGATGTAGGCCCCCAGCTGCTCAAAGATGCCATTGATCTTCTTCTTGGCAGTAACGAAGTGCTTCAGAGGGGATGCATTCACTTCAGCCATGTGTCTCTTATCCTTCTTGATTGTGACAATGGGGTTGCATCGAGAGAAGAGCAGGGACATCGCGCTGCAGAAGGAGACAATGTGAGCATGCTCCGGAACGCCCACCTGGGGCCCTGTGCTGGGGCATGGCAGGGCGTGGACAGAGAACTGGGACCAGCTCTGGGCTCCATCAAGAACATGGAACCCGCCGGGACCCGCTCCAGGGGTGGCAAGGTAAGAACCAGCTGAGGAGGGTAGGAAGGGAGATCTCAGGACACTTGGGCCACCGTTCCTGCCACACTGCATGGGTACCAGACACCCGAACAGTGACAGACCAGGAGAGACAGGGAGGAATTGCGGGGTCACACAGAGAAGACGTCCTCCGAGTCTAAGAAGCATGGCAGAAATCTGACTTCTCTCCCATCTGAGCACCACAGAGAGAACAAGGTGAGGCCCAAGGTCAGTGATGCCCACCACACTTCCCTGGGCACCCCGGGGCCCAAGAGCCCAGTGGCACTCACTCCTAACACAGCTTGTGTGTTTGCTTAGGGGCAGAGACAGAAAGAGAGCTACTGCTAAAACTTCCTTGAAAAAACATTTATTGGTCTCTTAGTATAACCTGGGCATTATAGAAAATTAGGAAACTAAAGGAAAAAAAACCCTAAGTCTACCACTCTGTGATAAGCACTGCTAAAATATTATTAACACTTGTCTTTTTCAAAGGTCAAAAGAGGCAGACAATCAGTGAAGGCAGATCCAGGTGTGTCTGGGAAACCCTGCCCCAAAATGGAGCCTGCCAGGTTCTCCTCAGAGTTCCTACCACAGAGGGAGCTCCTTCCCCAGCAGAGCCCTCAGATCCAGGGCAGCAGACAGCAAAAGGCCCCTGCTAAGCACCAGGGGAAGTGCGTGAAGCTGTGTGCCTGGCTCTGTCACTCCCTCCCTGGGCAGCCCCCGAATCTCAGCAGGGAAAGGGGAAAGAAGTGTTGCTCACCAGCGAGCACACAAGAGAAACTTCTAAATGGTAGCAGATGGTGCTGAGCAAGGTCCTGAGAAGCAGAAAGGCCATCCAGAGAAAGTGCATGAAGCCTGAACACCAAAAGTGGCTTTTAGAGAATTAAAAGAATCATACCACAGCGATATTTTTTTAAATTTATTTTGTTTGTTGTTGTTTTCTTTCTTTTTTGCTTTTTGTGTTTCTGTGAAGGAACCAAGATGTGTTTTCTTAACTAAGACAACAGGGCCCTGAGAAAGAGAACTGGAAATAAACTGACTCTGGCTCCTCCACAGCAGAAAAGGAGAGTGCACTGAAGTCAGGGAGGTGCTGGGTTGGGGCAGTGGCACAGCGCTTGCCTAGCACACACAAGGCCCTGGGTTTGATCCCAGCACTGAGTAGGAAAAAGGCCACAAAGAAAAGGGGTCTGGGATGGGACATGATGGAGGGTTGCACACGACAGATTTTGGAATCAGCCCTAGTAGGGTATAAATTGTGACTGTAGCCAGGCGGGGTGGCGAATGCCTGTAATCCCAGCACTCAGGAGGCTGAAGCAGGAGGTTCACTGGGAGTTCCAGGCCAATCTGGGCTACAGAGCAAGTTCAAGGCCAGCCTGAACTACAAAGCGAGACCCTATGACTGTACTCTTCCTGGGCTACATAACTTAAGCAAGTTATTTCATCTCAGAACCTTGATTTCTTTATGTGTACCACAAGTACAACACCATGTAAACTGTGAGAAGACTAAGGATGATTATGCAAGCTATTGCTTAGCATGAGCGCACACACAGGCACACACACAATAAGGAATCAAAGGTAGTTCTACATGGTTCAAAACAACAACAATAAACCACCAGCAAGGTCACATGGTTCTCCCCACAAGCCCCCAGCTTGCAGGGAAAGTAACTCTACCAATGACCCACTGCGGCCACCGCTGCCTTGGAGACTGAGTAAACAGCCTGCTGGGAAGATCAGCTGTGCCCAGCCCCAGTAGTGACTTGCATGCAGGAGGCAAGTTCCCGATAGCAACCAGGCTTTCAGAAGCAGGTGCTTTTTAAGTTCTAGTCACTGTGCAAGCCCAAAGGACATGAAACTAAAAGCATTAGTGTGCAGTAAGGGCAAGATTCAAGGGAATGTGTATCAGCAGAAGCTTAGTCATTCAAGGTTAAAGTCTGTGGGGAGTTCAGCTGTCTAGGAAATGCCCCATGCTCACCATTACAAAGCCTGCAGCTGCAAGCACCAAACGCCTTGTGAAACCCACCAGCGACTCCTCCAAGCTGCGTGATTTCTCCAGCCCTGCCAATTCCAAAGCTGAGATTCCACACTTAATTCTCCCAGGAACTCTCTCTTCCTTGTTTATCCATCTGGCATACACTTACTGTCCTAGGCCCACTCCACAGAGAACTCGCACCCTCACCAGACTGGGTCCCCACCTAAAACTCTGAGCTCCCTCCAGAGCCAGTCTTCAAGAACAGTGACCACTTTCCACATCACCTTCCTCTCCACAACAGTGACAGTCATGGGATGAGTGGGGAGCACCCCCATCCAGGGACACTGTCTTAAACCTTCCATCCCTGGACACACAAATCCACTTTCTTTATAAAAAGCAATGTTTGGAGCTCAACGTGTCAAGAAAGCTGAACAAACCTTTCAGATTCTGAAATTCAATCCTTCCAAAGGGCAAGCTGGACATACACATGTGCACCAAAGGACCAACGTTGCAAAACTCATGCACAAAAACCGAGATAGGGCCTCCACTATCTCACTACGTCAGGGCTCTGTTTGCTGGCCCTCTAACTCTCTCAGAGCCATGGGAAGCAGCTGGGTTCCTGTTCCTCCTCTGGAAAGCTCTGATAGACACTGCTTTGACACAGGGCTCACCACAGGCACATGAGGCCTGGCCCCCAAATGCAGCTGAGCCACAGGGTCCAGCTCAGTATCAGCAGCACGCTAAGCAGTACACTCAAGAGCTTTTGTGACAGCTCAAAGTGCTCTTGATATTATGGACTCAGATAGTGACAATTTTTTTTCTTCTGGTACTGGGGAACAAACTCAGGACCCTGTACTTGCAAGGCAGGCACAGCACCACTGAGCTAAATACCCAGCCCTGGACTCAGATAGTTTACAGTAGTATTTCCAAGTGTGAACCACAGAACTCTAGCAGCACCCAGTGTTCCAAGTAAAAAAAAAGGGTTCCATGCTTGAATCAATTTGTAAAATACTGTATGTTGCTGTCCCTCTCTACTGGCACACACGGACACAGTAAAAGCTATACAAAGGTGAGTTTAAATACAATTTAATTGTATTTGATCAGCACTGCACACATATTTCAATGAAGAAACTCCTCTGTGTAACAGGCTTTAAAACTGTGATCAGAGGGCCGGGGATTTAGCTCAGTGGTCCCACCGCCTGCCCCCCAAGCACAGGACCCGAGTTTGAGCCCCGGTACCAAAAAAAACCTGTACTGTGATCACAGCTGGCTATCATGGCACATTCCTGTAATTCCAGCACTTGGGAGACTGAGGCAGGAGGATCACCTCAAGTTCAAGGGCATCCTGGGCTACACAGAACGACACTCTCCCAAAAAGCAAAACAAAACAAAACAAATTCTGATGATCACACTCCAGGAAAAGACTCATCCTGGTAGTCTTCTAGTCTCACCCCCAAAAAAGTGCCAGGGGTACAGTATTAACAGACATTAACCTAAGGCTGGAAACAAAGCCAATTTGGAATGAAATTGCTAATAGCATGTCAAGGTGATCAGAAGCTTTGCCTCAACCTAGACCAGTGGTGGAGAACCTAAGGTGAACCGATGTCACAGTGGGCTGTTTCTATCACTGAAAGCTCTAAAAGGTTTGCCGTCACTGACTTAGGGTCTTAGTTGAGAAGTATTAGGTATTTAGGGTATAGGCACAGCAGTGGCAAAATTCACTGCAAGGTGTGTTCGGATCCCAAGCACAGTCCCTAAATCCACACCACCTCCTTACCCAGTTTTATGTACAGCAACTCCTAGCAGGGAAAATAAAATGCATCCAAGGATCATCTGCTGGCACAACTGGAACAGAGGAGAAGCTGAGAAATTGAAACAGAAGACTATACAGGGTAAAGGGGCAGAGCAGACTCTTAGAAGAACTGCAATAAGGAGCCAGCCTCTGCTGGGCAGAGCCAGGGAGAAGAAAAGCCAGCACAACAGAGAAGAACAAAAAGGAGGTAGAGACTAATTTTTCAGGGAGCCCAGGAGAACCTGGCCACTTTAAACAGGCTCTCTCAGCAACCAGTGAAATTCTTCACGAAGTAGAAAGAAGACAGAATGTTTTTTCTCAACAGAGTTTGCAATGCACTGTCTCTATGCAAAGAGGACCCCATCCAAGAAACTTGCTACCCGAAGGGCAGGGCCAGCAGAGTGCAGTACATCCCTTTCCACTCAACCCAGATCCAGGGTGCTAAAGGTCACAGCTATCACTTACTTTCTGGATGGTAAGAGACTTTCTTTCACAGCATGGGCATCATGAATATGGCTGGAGTCAAAAAATTTTTTAAAAAATCCGAGTTCTCCTCTGCTGTCTCAGGTCAAGCTTAGCTGTAGATGGTGCTGACTCCACCTGTCCCGCCTTACCGGAAAGGAAAAGGATGTCAACAGATGGCAAGAAAGAAAAATAACTGGTGTGTACAACCTGTCTACTCAGGTTTCAAAGCCAAACAAACTCAACCCTCAGGGACGCTTACTCACTGACGTCCCGGGGTGCTGGGCTGGCATGTGAGGATGCCCTGAGGAAAACACAACACACAGGTGTGGGGCCAGTCTTGGGTGTGCACAATCCCATGTTCACCCATGCACTGGCTTAAGTGTTACAGAGGTCCCCTAAGGGGATCTGTAAAGGCGCATTCAGGGGAGGGGACAAGTACTGGGGTTAGACTAACTGCCACCTAGAGATGGGAGGAGTGGGGTGAGGAAGAGAAGTGTAACTATTAAAAAGCCAATGCCGGGGATTTAGCTCAGTGGTTCAGCCGCCTGCCTTGCAAGCACAAGGACCCGAATTCCATCCCCGGTAACAAAAAAAAAAAAGCCAATGTACTCCATGAAGGTACCTCACTTCACTCTCAATGGGGGGAGGGGGGCCTTGGAATACTCGGAAGATTTACAGACTGCTAGTCTAGCGGCCAAGCAGGGAACTGAGATACTGTACCAGATCTCTGGCTCGAAAGCTCACTGTGTTTTTCAATTACATGAAGCTGCCTCACTGCCCCTTTCTGGGCACAGGAAAGAGAAAATCAGAGCCCTTTCTTTTCTGGGATGAGGGACAGAGAGCGAGATGACAGAATTTAAAGAAATAGGGCAAAGATGGATTTCAAAATAGGAGGACGCGCAGCTCTGCCTTCCTGGATCCAAGCAGCTTATTTCTTCAGCATTTTCTGTGTGTGTGTGTGTGTGTGTGTGTGTGTGTGTGTGGCGCCAGGGTTAGAGGTAAGAACAGTCCCTGCCCTCAAGTGCATTACGTTCGATGAGAAGTCATACAAGTAAACAGACCGCGGTACTAAGCGCAAGTGAGGAAGGGTAGGGAAGGGTAGGGAAGGGTAGGGAAGGGTAGGGAAGGGTAGGGAAGGGTAGGGAAGGGCGCTCTGGCAGTGAACGGGTGCATCTATCTGGTGCTGAGTAAATGCTGGCAAAGAGAAAGGGACTGGGTGAAAAACACGAAACGGGCAAGAGTGGAACGTGGCCGTGAAGGCTGGGAAGGATGGACTCCACACCGTAAACCCGGGTTCTTGGTCCCGCCCCCTCCTCTCAGAGCCGCGGAGGGCCGGGCCTCGAGGCCAGAGCGTGGGGACGCTCGTCTGACCTAATCCTCAGCCCTGAGAGCCCCACTGTTCCACCAGCCCGGGCTGAGCTGCTCAAAGACCTCCAGGCCAGGGCTGGCGAGTCCCACTACCCCAGCGCGCTCGCCCTCTCACCTTCACCTTCCCGGCCTCGCGGCGGCCATCACACCCATAACGTCACTAACGAGCGCCATCCCGAGGGGCGGTAAGAGGAGGACGGAGACGTGCGCGTCATCAGCCGCCGGCGGCTTCCCGGTCGGCCTAGACGAACCAGTGGACTACCGAGCTTAGCCAGTTGGACCTTACTACTCCTTATATCTCAGTGGTCTCACGGTTCCGCCCCTTGAAAGGTGCCGCAGCGCGCTGTTTTTACCGCCGGCGTGTCCCAAGCCGATGACATAAGAGCCTCCGGGCTTCCGCTGCATCATGGGAGTTGTAGTTTCTGAGGGCGCGGACTACAGCCGGGAGGGTAGGGCTGGGCGGGGCTGGGCCTCCAGCTGTCAAGAGGCAAGAAAATAGTCGCGCGGATTCCAGGTTCCCCTATTTGGCTTGTTGCCCCAGAATCTGCCAGCTCCAGAATCGGAACTTGAATCTTGTGATTTTTTGCAGAGAAGCGCCCTCAAGAGGACCAGGGAGATAGGGGAGTAACTCATCCAGGGAGACAGGCAACCCAGAACCCAGAACCGGCTGCCCTTCAGTTGCCTTTATGGACAGCAGCAGCAGCATACCAGGCTCAGAGGGTGACTGCCCAAGCTCACATGTCAGTCATTGGGCACCTCATTATGTGCCAGAAACTAGGAGACAGCAGGAGACGGCCTCAGCAGGGAGCCTGGGCTGGCACACGGGGCACCGGCCACTGTTGAGTGGCTATTGAGTCCGCACAATGCAGGAGGTGCAAACTGAGATGTGCCCTAAGACTTGCTGTGAAAAAGAATGTGAACCATCTCGTTAGTATTTCTATGTTGATGGCATGTTTAAATTATATTTTGGATAAATTGGGTTAAATAATATAATTATCTAAATGTTCACCTTTTTCTTTTTACTTTTAAAAATGTGGCTACTAATCCAGGCGTGGCGGCATATGCCTGTAATCTCAGCACTCCAAGAGGCTGAGACAGGAAGATTGCAAGTTCAAGCCCAGCCTGGGAATCTAGTAATATCCTATCTCCAAAGGCCTGGGGATGTAGCTCAATGAGAAGGGGCTGGGTTCAATCCCCAATACTCCAAACACAAAAATGTACGTACTAGAAAATTTTAAATTACATAGTTGCTTGCATTTGTTACCCACGTTGTATTTCTATTGAACAACATTGTGTAGTTAGATAGTTAGACATAAATGGGCTTGGGGGACCAAAGGGGAGTCCAAAATAGCATGCTTTGCCAGTTAAGAAACAAAGACTTCGTGGCCGGGGATTCAGCTCAGTGGTTCCAGTGCCTGCCTCACAAGTGCAAGGTCCCGAGTTCGATCCCTGGTACCAAAAAAAAAAAGAAAGAAGAAAAGAAACAAAGACTTCGCTGGAGATTTAGCTCAGTGGTGCCGGCACCGGCGCCTGCCTCAAAAGCACAAGGTCCTGAGTTCGATCCCCGGTACCAAAAAAGAAAAAGAAAAAGAAAAGAAACAAAGACTTCAATGTATAATACATTTATAATCATTTCTTAGGTCTCAAACCTAAAGCAATCCCAAAGAGTGCAGTCCCATTATGCACATCCCTACTGATACCTGGGCACCTGGCCATCTAGTTCCAAGCAAGAAACACAGCACTCCTGGCTGTCATAGCCTATAGCCCAGTGATATCAGGAAAGGAAATGTTCTTTAAAGACCCTCCAGGCTTGGGCTGAGACTTGGTTTAAATTAAGGACTTAGTGTAGTGGAGCACACCTACAATCCCAGCACTTGGGAGGCTGAGGCAGGAGGATCACAAGTTCAAGCCCAGCCTTGGCAATTTATCAAGATCCTGTCTCAAAAGAAGGGCTGGAGATGTAGCTCAGTGGGAAGGCTCTGAGTTCAATCCCCAGTACTACAAAAAAATATATTTTGTAAATTTTTCCTATAAGTTTCTCTATAAGGCCACTGAAGTAACACTGACCATCCAAAAAGGACAGGAAGACATTCTGCAATTCCAAAGTAACTTTTAAGTAAAATGTTAATAAGCATTGCTGATAATTATCTTACTTCCCTGAACCCCAGGGGTAACTCAGTTTCAGGCTGGCTTTAAACTCACTATGTAGCCCAGGGTGGCCTTGAACTCACAGCGATCCTCCTGCCTCAGCTTCCCAACTGCTGGGATTACAGGTGTGTGCCACCATGCCTGGCTCACCTATGTGTCTTGACTTCATTCATTCATCAAGGGCACAAAGAACCTAGGACCAAGAAAGTGAGGGGTCAGTCCCTCACTGTGACAGGACCCAGCTTCCTGGTGACAGCCCTGCCCCAAATCCAGGGTAAAATCTAGCCAAAGAGCCTCAGAAGGTAAATCAGTGCTCTGGGGCCTGTCCTGGGAAGTGGGTCAAAGGGAGCTGACTCTCACCACCCTCAGGGGAGCCTCCTGTTATCTGAATAGACAGAGGGGCCACACCCAGACTCTGCCTGCAGGTGTGACCAAGCCTGGGAGGTAGCATTTACCAGGGCCTCAATTACCAGCTGTCTCAGACTGCCACTGTTTTCTTCTTCATAATCTCCAGCCTCCCTGGGACTCTCAGAGGGCAGGAACCATGAATTCCATTTCCTTTCACCAACAGAATCTTGCCCAAGTCAGGTGGAAGCCTGAAGGTTCTCTGAACATCTTTCCTGTCCATTCTCTCTTCTCTAAACTTCCCTGCAAGCATTGGCTCAGGCCCTGGTCATGAATTCCACTTGTCATCAGAAAAAGGTAAGTTTTACAGTTAACAACCCCAGGGTAGGGTATAGCTCAGTGGTAGAACATGTGGTTAGCATGCTCAAGGCGAGGCCTTGAATTCAATCCCCAGCACACCCCACAAAAACAAAATAAACTCTGACACACACACATACACACACACACCAGCTCAAGAACCTTGTTATGGTTTAGATCTAGAATGCCTCCCATGACCGGGGATTTAGCTCAGTGGTTTCACCACCTGCTGCATAAGCGCAAGGACTGGGAGTTCGAACCCCCGTTCCCAATAAATAAATAAATAAATAAATAAATAAATAAATAAAATGTCTCCCAAAAGTCTCCCATGTTCAGTGTCAGGACTTATGGGGGTGGATTGGACCCAGGGGGATGTGATACTCTTCAGTGGATTGACCACACTCAGTTCATGGCTGAATGTGCTATTAGGAGGCGGGGCCTGTTTGGAAGAGGAGTGTCACTGAAGGTCACTGAAGGTGACTCCTTCCCTCTCTCTCTGCTTCCTGGCTGCCTACGTTGAGCAGCTTTCCTCCGCCAGGCCCTTCTACCTTGCACTGTTTCTGCTTTGGAGCCAGTCTACTATGGACTGAACCCATCGGCAACTGTGAGCTAAATAAACTTCTCCTTTAAGGTATAAGTGTCAAGTAATTCATCCCAATGACAGGAAAATGACTACTATAAATGTCCAAGAAAAAGATTAGCCATGGTGGCTTCTGGAAAGAGGAACTGGGCAGTTTGGAGTAAGAAAGAGAAATGAAGATTTATGCTATTTGAACTCATCTTGAGCCAATTTTGAAAAACAAAACACTTAAAAACCTTTAGAAAGCAAACATCCAACCTCAAATGACTCCAGTCGTCTCCCAAGTTATGCCCAACTCTCCTTAGCCTGGTGCAATGGTTTGAATGTGTCACCCATGCTTTCCGATGTCGCAGACTCACTCCCAAGTCTTAGAGTAATGGCATTCATAGGTGGGGCCTTTAAGAAAAGGGCTGGATGAGGTCCTGAAGGGGAGACTCCCGTGAGGGAACTGGAGGAAGACAGATACAAGCCAGCTCACTCCCTCTGCTCACCAAGTGGTTCCAGCCACCATATAGAGGTGCAGGAAGGAGCCCCTCATTAGACACGGGCACCACGCACTTGGACTTCCCAGCTGGCACAACCATGAGCCTCTAGCGCCTCTTTGCCTGTTGGAAACTTGCCCTATCCAAAGCCCAGCCTATGTGACATTGGGTTTCCTCAGCCTCAGTACCTTTTGGGCTGGATGACTCCTTTCTGGGTGGTGGTGGAGGGCTGCCCTGGGCCCTGCAGGATGCTCAGGATCATCCCTGGCCTCTGTCTGCTAGACCCCAGTAGCATCCCCCTCCCCAGTGGTGACCACCACAACCAACACTGCTTTCAGATCTGGCCAAATGTCCCCTTGGGGTCAAGATCCTTCTCAATTGAGAGCATTGGGTTATGCTGGATGACTAGTGGCCTCTGCTCCTCTCCCACTTGTTCTTATATCACTGTGACAATGATCAGAGCTCACAGTGAGGTGCATTTAGTTTCTTCCCCCTCATCCCCACCTGGTACAGGGGATCAAACTCAGGACCTTGTGCTTGCTAGGCAGGTGTGGTGCTACTGAGCTAAATCCCCAGCCCTATTTAGTTCTTTTTGTCCCTGCCTCCCCACACTGCTAGTTACCAGTGGCCTGGTGGCAGGGATCTGTCAAGAGCCATTCTACCTAAATTTGGGGGAAAAAAATTATTTCATAATTAAAGTACCATTATAGCTCTCCAAGGCCAATGTCACCTTGCCTGTGGGCCAGATATGTCATGCAGAAACATAACTCCATTTTGCCTCTGGTCACAAGTTGAGGCCTCATGGTCCCCTGATAATGTGACACTCAAGGGCAAGTGTACATCAGAAGAAGACATCCTGGTTCTTGGAGAACTGAGTCATGATAAAAAAGGAGAAAGGGGGCGGGGATTTAGCTCAGTGGTTCCGCAGCCTGCCTCACAAGTGCAAGGTCCCAAATTCAATCCCTGGTACCCCCCCAAAAAAACAGATATCAAAAAGAAGAAAGGTTTCACCTGGGGGAAGGACAAATTCTTTATTAGCCTGTTATCTTGTCCCACCTACTATTGTAAGAAGGTTCTGCTTACCACCTTCATCAACATAAGGTCCTCATCAGCAGAAGATCCTCATCAACATAGGATTACCATAGAATTACTGCTGTCTCCTAAGTCATCTGATGCCCTCCATTTACTGGGTGCACCCAATGCTGGCTAGCTAGCTCAGGGTCTTCCTCTTTGCCCACTCTGAGGCACTCATCTCGCGGCCCCCACATACTTTGAAATTATACAACTCTCTGTTGTCTTTTTCTTTAGCCTCCACTGTGCGCCTTTCTAGGCAGAAGACGGATCACCCTCACACAGGGATCAGATTGCTTCAATTCCTGAAACCCTATTCAAATCCCTGTCCCTATCACTCACTTGCTGGGTTCTTAGGTCAATGACTTGGTCTCTCTGAGCTTGTTCCCCATGTGTAAAAAGGGAATAATAGCCCCTACCCCAAGTGCTGCGTGCCAAGTGCCTCACATGGTAAAATGTTCAGCCTGC
Organism: Heterocephalus glaber; assembly: GCF_000247695.1. The sequence continues at coordinate 1,070,164 of NW_004624818.1, forward strand.
AGGAGGTGGACAGAAGTAGCTTTTAGGATGAGTAAATGCCCGGATGTAACCAGAAGACAGAGCAGGGTGCCAGAGCACCAGGAGTTCTCCCTGTTGATGTTTGCAGGCTGAGTGGTCTGGGGGGCTCCGGATCGGAGCTGACACCCAGTGCAGGTCTGGACAGCAAGAAGTGTGCCCCAGGCAGCAGCCAGGGCCTGGCTCACAGCAACGGTTTCCAGAATAAACAAATGCCACGGAGGTCATCTGGCACTGGCTCTGAGCAACAAAAGTACCTGAGTGTGCTGCCACAGCCTTTCCTACCAATCAGGGCTGGCTCTTCTTCTTTTCCCCTGTTTGTTTGTTTGTTTGTTTTTTGAGACAGTCTCACTATGCATTCCAGGCTGGTCTTGAGTTCACTAGGTAGTCCAGGCTGGTCTCAAACTTACTGCAATCCTCCTGCCTCAGCTCCCCTAGTGCAAGAATTACAGGCATGCACTACCACACTTGGCAAATCAGGGTTTCTTGATTTTTTGGGGGGGAGGGGGTGTACCGGGGATCGAACTTGGGACCTTGTGCTTGCAAGGCAGGCACCAGAACCACTGAGCCAAATCCCCAGCCCAAATCAGGGTTTCTTAAGCACCCCCACCCGTCACTTGCTAGACACACGAATACTCGCCAGCCCAAAGCACCCTCCACTCTGTGGCTTGAACACCTTTAATACAACTCTCCCATTTCTGCCTGTCCCTCTTCCCCCATAGGCACTGGGACAGAGTGACGCAGTGCAATGGGGACCTGTCACTCTCCTCCCCCGAGCTGGAGCAGCGATGCCTTCGCTGTCCCCTGGGAAGTTCTGAGTCCAGGGACAAGTTTTTTCTCATGATGGGGCCTGGAAGAAGGGACTTTGGCAGCCCAGGGCTCAGGGCAGAAACCTGCACCCCATCAGGTCTCCGCGTTGCCCCAAAGCTGGAGGCAGAATCCCGAGGGCCTGGCGCTGTGTCAGAGGAGCTCTGGGGCATGGCTTCCCCCTTGCACTTGGGGAGCCTGTTCAAGTCTGTTCAAGTCGAGGCCAGAGAAGAATGGGAGGAAGAGGGTGCTGGGTGTTTTAGGGGAAGACAAGTCACTAAAAGTATGAAAGTGATTCGTGCCCCCTGGGGCTGGGCTTGGAGCACCACAAAAGCCCCAGCCCCAAGGCTGCTGTGTCGCTGGCCTGGCTCAGTCCCCACAATGGCAGCTCCAGCTCTGAGGGCAACGGAAATCAAGGACCTAAAAGCTGCGCCAGAATGGCAGGGACCCCGAGGCCCTGGGGAATGCTGGGCAGTGGTTGTCAGCAAAGGAAAGGTCCAAGGGGGTGGGCTTAGCCAGTTAGGGGTCCACAAAGGAGACAGCGATGTAGCGGGTGCCCCTGGTGGTGGGGAGCCCCTCGTGGTAGTGTGTGAGCCGTCCGGGGTGCATAAGAGCCCAGCCCTTCCTCGGGGCTTGGACGGAGCAATTGTAGCGCAGGAACCGGCAGCCCCCGCCCTGGGAGAGAGGAAGAGAGGAAGCATCAGGGCCGTCCATGCTCCTGCCCCGCCCCATGCGCCAGTATCCCTGGAGACGCCCTGTGGAAGGACAGCCACAGGGTGCCGGGGACAACAGCATGCAAAGGCAGGGATGGCGAGCTCTGGCCTTGGAGCCAGGCAGCCCTGGACAGACGCCACTCTTCCCACTACTAACTTTGTGACCAACCTGAGCCTCAGTTTACTCTTCTGTAAAATGGAGGTGAGACTGCACTAAGCTGTGAGGCTTGACTGTGTCCGAGCATTTAGCTGGCATGTGTGAGGCCCTGGATTCCATCCCCAGCACCACCAACAAAACAAAACAGTAGCTTAAGGAGTGGGCGAAGGCCCGCTCGCTCCCTAACGGACACAGGCGTCGCTCCAGGTCTTCCCGGTTTCCCCACTCCGCCTCAGCCCCACACCCAGCCGACACCACCCTTGCTGCTTCCGAAGTGTCCTTCTTCCTCCCACAGGAGGGGACCAGGCAATGGCCTTGTGGCCTCTGTTGTTCTCACAGTTCCAGGACAGCACTCAGTTTTCACCCAAGACTTGAGCCAAAAGGGAGGCTGAGAAATGTGCCTGAGGCCGCACAGCTGGGAACAGGGATCCAGTCCCAGTCCTCCTAAGGCTCACGACGTCACCTCCAAAGCCCCTCCCTCCTGCCAAATGGCGCTCTGAGCCCACCCCTCCCAGGAAGCCCCCACCACGCACCTGGTACCCATCCTCTTTGGCTCTGGGGCCCTGGGGTCCCCTGGTTCCCCTGCCTCAACCACTCTGGCCCCACTCACCTCGTAATCCTCCCCTACTCGGTTGAGGGCAATGTTGACAGTGAAGGTGGAGGCGTCATGGTGTGGCATCAGCGAGGGCTGCTCGTCTGGCTTGTAGCGGACAACAAAGGCGAGGTCGAACTGGGCCTGTGAGGGCCGGGGATGAGAGGCAGGTGAGGGTGGGAGAGGCCGGGGCTGCAAGGGCCTGACCCATTAGCTGGGAAACCGAGTCCCCAGGTGCCCGGAATAGTGCCCGGCAGAGAAGATTCTCAATAAAAAGACACAGGAAGCAGGAAGTGAGGAGGGACACAGGGAGTGGGGGGAGAAGAGGAGGAAAGGAAAGAGAGCGGAGAAGGGAAGGAAGGAAGGAACCAAAGGGCAGGAGGCGGGAAAGAATCCAGGCCTCATGAGCCCCTGGGGTCGTGGCCGTCCAGGCCTCTGCTTCCCTGAGAGGAGGCACCGGCACGGCCAGAGCAGGGGTCTGGAGAAAGCACATGAGCAGGGACAGAACGGAGCCAGCCAGAGAGTGACAGAGCCGGGGACACAGCACAGCGGAGGGACAACTGAGGGAAGAATGCGCATGTAGGCCAGCTGCCCCAAGGCTTGGTGGGGGGCTGGTGCAGGAGCCACGGAGGCCTAGGTTTAGGGACATGGAGGAAGGATTCAAAAGGGGGAGCAGAAAGAATGACCGTCATCAAGAAATCAAATAAAAATTTTTAAAAAAGAAATCAAGGGCTAGGGATTTAGTTCAGAGGTTCCGTCACCTGCCTCGAAAACACAAGGTCCCGAGTTTGATCCCCGGTACAAAAAAAAAAAAAGAAATCTAATAATAGCAGGGTGTGGTGGTGGGCACCTGTAATCCCAGCACTCAGGAGGCTGAGGCAGGAGGATCATCACAAATTTGAGGGCAGCTTGGCCTACATAGCAGGACCCTGGCTCAAAAACACCAAAAAATACTAATAATAATAGTAGTCAAATAATAACAAGTGCTGTTGAGTCTGTGAGGAAAAGGAACCTTTCACACTACTGGTGGGACTGTAAACTAGTACAACCACTGTGGAGATCAGTATGGAGATTCCCCAAAAAAGTAAAACTAGGTGGGTGTCCTGGTGCGTGTCTATAATCTCAGCACTCAGGAGGCTGAGGCAGGAGGGTTGCTATGAGTTCGAGGCCAGCCTGAGCTACATAGTGAGTTCCAGGCCATCCTGAATTACAAAAAGACCCCAAAAAACTGGAAAAAAGAGGAGTGAATTCAGAGACAAAGGTAGTGTCCTTATGAGACCCCAGGGTGCCCCAAGGTCCCACCTCCCCACACCCAGTGTCCGGCCTCTCCCCAAAGCTGGGATGGCCCGCCCCTCCCAGATGCCCTACCCCACCCTGGTCCAGGCTGCACCCCAGGCCCCCACCCTGGTGTAGTAGCCGGGGTACAGCTTCTCTGTCAAGGGCGCGATGTACTCCACCAGGAACTTGTGCCACTCCCGCTCAAAGCTGATCTGGTTCATGTGGATGTCGATGGTCGGTACGTTTTCATAGCCACCCTGGATGCGGTTGTCCTGCAAGTGACCGCAGTGAGTACTGACACAGGCCCCAGATTCCTGTGCCTGGCACGCAGGCTCTGCCTCATACGCCCCCAACCCGGGGACAGGATGGGACTGCATGACAGTAGGAGGCAAAAGGGGAGGAGCTGCAGATGCCAGTCAGGCGAACTTGGGTTAATCAGGAGGAGGCTGGCCTGGGCACAGTACAGCCTTTAAGACGGTCCAGGAGCGAGAGGCCATGTGTCACACTGGCATGGAAGAGGCCAGCTGCCATACGTACTCCAGCAGCAGGAAAGGGAATCCTGTCACCAACCACATGAGCTTCGAAAGGGACCCAAACCTCAGAGGAGACCCGAGCCCAGCTGCCCCTGGACACAGCTTTGTAAGAGGACCAGAGGATCCAGCTAAGGCGTGAACAAGTGTTGTAGGCCAGCCTGGTGGTGCAAACCTGTAATCCCAGTACTCTGGGAGGCCAAGGCAGGAGGATCTCAAGTTCAAGCCCAGCCTGGGCAACTTAGCAACTAAGCCAGACCCTGTGTCAAAATAAAAAAGGGCTGGGAATGTAGCTCAGTGTGAAAGCCCTGGGTTCAGTCTGCAGCACTGGAAAATAAATAAATAGGTGTTGTGTTAAAGCCACTAAGCTTGTGGTCACTTGTCACACAGCAGTAGGGCACAATTGGCCCAGGCCCTGGGGTCTGTGGCTGGCCATGGCACCGGAGCATCAGGGTTAGCCAGAGTTCAGACTGCCTGAGCTAACCCAGCAGGCTCTGTGTGGCCCAGACACCAAGGCAAGTGGACTAAGTAGGTACCAGAAGCCAGGCACGGTGGCACACACCTGCAATCTCAGCTACTCAGGAGGCTGAGGCAGGAGGATGAGAAATGTGAAGCCAGGAAGACCATGGCTCATAAAATGAGTAAATAAAAAGGGCTGGGGATGTAGCCTGGAAGTGGAGCTCTTTCCTAGCATGAATGAGGCCCTGGGTTCCATCCCCAGCACCAGGGAGGAAAAAGAGGCTGCCTGAACCTCCCACAATGAGCTTCCTGCTTCTGGTAACACAGAGCCTCTCGGTCCACCAGGCCCTGCATCCGGTGTCTGCTGAACTTGGACCTGAGATCACACGCCAATGCCCCTCATGCCACATGTGCCCATTCCACGCACCCAGGGGCAGAAATCCAACCACACTAACAGCAACCCGGAAGGAAGGATAGACTGGAGAAGGAGGGATGAATGGTTGGGCGAATGGAAGGATAGAAGGAAGGGGTGGGGTGGGGTGAGGATGATGGAGAGAGAATAGGTCAGCCAGTACTCCCAAGTCCACAGTCCCAGAGAGACTGGAATCGGGCTGGGAGAGTCCAGCAAGGGGGCATGGGTGGTGGGGTGGCCCTACCTTGTTGTCGCCAAGGGACCACTGGCCAAAGTGCTCCATCTCCTGCACCAGCTCGTCACAGGCCACCTCCGTGAAGATGGGGAACCAGTAGACATCGGGGCAAGGCTGGAGAGAGCAGGACTCAGGCACGGGGTCCAGGGCAGCCCCACCACATCCCCTGGGAGGCAGAACCCGCCACGGGGCTCCGAATGTCTGCCACTTCTTACTCCAGGCCTGGGGGCCACCGGCCACAGCCAGGCCACATTTGGGGACATTTCCCTCCACAGGCTCCAGGCAGAAAGGGCCAGTGGAGGGAGAGGGACATCCTGCCACCCGTTCCTCTGGCTGCAGCTGCAGCACTGCCAGGGCAGCTAGAAAGGGTTGCTCCCAGGGTGGCCACTGTCAGGGCCCCGCCGTCCCATCCACCGCAGCAGGTACAGGGTGTGAGCTGATAGTTTTGTTCCCAGGCCACAGACACCCTTACCGTCTCCACCAGCTTCCCTGCCAGGGCCTTGGTGTAGTTTTCGTGGATGTATTTCTCCTTCCAGTCCTTCGGGAAGGGGAAGGAATGGGGCTCGCCATGTGTCCACCCGCAGAGGCTCCCGAAGGGTCTCCCCACAGCACCCCGGGGACGTGTACACCCAGGACAGGTAGCTCTGTGCCCGTTCGGGCTCCTGCACATGTGTGCGCATGTGTGCATCTACATACACACGGTTGCGCGCAGGTACAGTATGTGCAAATGCCCCTGCCAGCCACAAGCTCCCAGTATCCAGGGTCACTGTCACAACAGTCTCCTCTGATCATCATGACACCCTCAGGGACAAGGCAGGCTGGGAGGGCACAACTGTCAGAGCTAAGATAACAGAGGCCCCAGAAGTTGAGAGGACTAAGTCACAGCTGAGCTGGGCAGATCTGGGCCACCAGCCCTGACACCTGCCCCCTCTTCCATTAGATGGCACTGTCTCCCTCCTGACCCAAATCCTGCGCTGGCTACTGAGTCCCTGAGGTGTAAAAAGGGGGAAGCAGGTGCCTGCAGACCAAGGAGGCGCCTCTGGCCCCAGGTCACAGGAGTCCTTCCCTGCCCAGGCCCTCCCCGCCCGCCGGGCCTCACCTCCGGGTTGCTGAAGACCTCCCAGAGGTCGTTGTGGAGGTGGGTGGTCTGGTAGCTGTCCAGGGACAGCAGGTGGCCAAAGCTGTGCCGGTTGGTCAAAAACATGAACACCTCCTGGGGAGAGCAGGCCTGATAGGAGAAGGGCTCCCCACCATGTCCCCCTGCACACCCCGGGACAGAGTCAGCCTGCTGCACCTGCTAGGCTATGTTCACAAGATTAGCGGCCCATGAGTGGGGGTTGCCTGTGTCCCCGGCACCTGGCCTGGGCCCAGCACTGGGGATGGAACAAGACTTCCTGAGCCGGGGATTTAGCTCAGTGGTTTTGTCGCCTGCTGCACAAGCGCAAGGACCCGAGTTCCATCCCCGATACCAAATAAATAAATTAATTAATTAATTAAATTTTAAAAATAAATAAAAGGAAAGGACTGTGAGCTGGGCATGGTGGCACGTGCCTGTGACCCCAGTATGGGGAGGCTGAGGCAGGAGGACTGCCAGGAGTTCGAGGGAGGCTGAACTACATAGCGAGACCCTGTCTCAAAAAACAACAAAAAAGAAGCTCCCGGGCCTAAGTGACAAGGCGGCCCACCTCCCCATGCCACTCGCTGACCTGCTGCCGGATGTTGGCGCAGAAAGCCATGTCAGGGTCCAGCTTCCTGTGGTGGAACAGGTCCGTGTGCTGCAGCTCCGCCCGCAGGGCGCTGCCCTTGATCAAGTAGATGTTGGAGATGTAGGGCACATTCCAGATGCCGCTGGGAGGGGGCAGAGGAAGAAAAGGGTCACTGGGGAGTGGGGAGGAGTCACAGGCCAGAAGTCTGGCTCCTGGACCAAAGGTGTGGGGGTCACAGGCTGGGACAGCATGACAGAGCCACCTGAAGCCCCTACTCTGTGCACACGAGCCCGGGACAGCTGTCAGGAAGTCCTTCTGTGTGTCTGACTGCAGTCTTTCTTGCTTGAGGTTCTACAGCAATTTTTTTGCTTTGGTTTGGGTTTTGAGACAGGGACTCACTCTAGTTCAGGCTGGCCCCCGACCCACAGTGATCCCCCTGCCTCAGCCTACTGAGTGCTGGGATTACAGGTGGGAACCACCACACCCGGCACAACTGCAATCTGAGGGCACCCAGCACAGGAACTCTGGGCGGGGAGCAGCTGGAGCTGAGGTGCCCTGCCACGTGGCTACTCACACACGTCGCCCATGCACGATGTCTACGTAGTCCTCCGAGCGAGCGTAGTAGCCGTCCGCACTCAGCGCCCCCCAAAAATTTGACCACAGCCTCCCGGGGCGCATCATGAGCGGGGCAATGACGTTCCTGAGGAAGGGGCGCCTCAGTGGGGGCAGGAGGCAGAACCGACCAGGGATGGGGACCAGGAGGGGGCAACTGGGACCAAAGCCCAGGCCCCAGGGCAGGCGGAGGAGGAGCAGGGTGAGGGGCTCCCCTTGCCTGGCCTATGCCCAGCGCTGCCAGGTCTGTGGCCTCCCAAGACTCACTTGTTCTGCTCGATCAGCAGCCTCAGGCTATCGGGCTCGGTCAGGGCCACATCGGCGTCCACACTGAAGTAGTAGGTGCAGGTCTGCTCCTGCCGGCACAGGTCTCTGCACGGCATCAGGCGAGAGGTCAGTGATCCGGGGCTGCAGCAATGGCTCCAGCCACCCTGAGGGTCCCTCCCAATGCGGAGACCCACAGCTGGGCTGTGGCGAGTGCCATCGTGACAGTCCTGGGGGAGCACAGCCTGCCAGACAGGCCCTCCGCTGCGGGGTGGGGGTGCTCGAGCTTGTCTGGAGGCCAACTTGGTAACTTGTACCAAAAGCCTGAAAAATGATGAGGGCTGGGCCAGGCGCAGTGGTTCGAGCCCAACTTACTTAGTGAGATCCTGTCTCAAAATAAATAAATAAATTTTAAAAAGGGGCTAGGAATATTGCTCAGTGCAAAGGCCCTGGGTTCAATCCACAGGCTGACCAAAAAAAAAAAAGAAGAAGGCTGGGGATTTAGCTCAGTGGTTTCACCACCTGCTGTGCAAGTGCAAGGACCCAAGTTCGATTTCCTGGTACCAAAAAAAAAGAGGGTTGGGATGTAGCTCAGCGGTGGAGCCCTTGCTTAGCATTCACAAAAGCCTGGGTTCCATCCCTAGAACCACAAAAACAACAGCAACAGCAAATGTGTGTCCTTTTTGTTCACCTGGCCCAGGGCTCAGCAAACTATGGTCCCTGATCCAAATCTTCCCACTGCCTGTTTTCTGGTTTTGTTTTTTGAGACAGGTTCTCACTATGTAGTTCAGGCTGGCCTTGAAGTCAGTATGGAGCCTAAGCCGGCTTTAAATTCATGCCACCACACTAGGCCACTGCCTGGTTTTGTACTGCTCGTGGGCTAAGAGTAGTTTTCTGGTTTTGAATGACTGGGAGAAAAAAATCAAAAGAATATATGAAGATTATAAGGAAGTCAAATTTCATTGTCCATAAACACAATCATGGTGGAAGACAGTTGCACTCATTCATTATGTGTCCTCTGGAGCCACTGGGGTACAAGGGCGGCCCAAGAAGCCCTTATGCACCTGGAGTTACCCCTAATCCTTCACAGGAAGCTGCCAGCCTCTGATCTGATTCTTCCACAATCAACACAAATTACTTCTGTCTTTGCCCCTTTTTTGCTTTGTTTTTTTTGTTGTTCTTGCTATGTATTCTGGGCTGGCCTTGAACTTACTGCAATCCTCTTGCCTCAGCCTCCAGAGTTCCGGGATTATAGGCATGCACCACTACACCCAGCTGATTTCTTCTTTTATTAAAAGCAAAACAAGCCAGGCATGACAGCACACATGGAAGCTGAGGCAGGAGGATCACCGTTAGTTCCAGGCCAGCCTGGGCTACATAGCGAGGCCCTGTCTCACGAAACCACTAATAATAATGGTAATGATAATAAGAATCACAGCCCATCCGCCCACCAATGACAGTGAAGAGGACCCGGCCCAGGACTCACGCGCCCATGTTCCTGGCGTTGGCATTCGACATCCGCACCTCAGGGCCCACCAGCTTCACCGACTGGTACTCACCGCCGTGCTCAGCCAGGAACTGCTCCACCTGTGCCTTGTGGTGCTGCTCCTGGGGGTGGTGGCAGGATGAGGACAAGGGAACAGGGCCCACCCCGGGGACCCTAGCACCCTCTGGCACTGCCAGGCGGCTCCCTCCACCTGCATTTCTGTCTCCACACCTTTACCCTGAAGGCCCGTCCCTGGCACCAGGTGATGACTTTGATTTGACGACCAACAGCCCATTCCCAAGCCCCCTGGGGTGGAGGCATGGGGTCTGTAGACCCAAACCCAAGGTTCAGACTGACTTGGGCTGCCCCACGATGAGCTTGTGACCTGGGACCGGGCCTTTCACCCATTTCCACTTCCGTTTCATCCCTTGTACAATGGGAAGACAATCACACCTGCCTCCAGGTCACGGCAAGCAGGCATCGAGTCAGCTGCAGCACTCAGTAGGTCCTCAGAGGCGGCCTGTGACATGTCTCTTTCTATACAAAGTCACTATTCGTGGGTGGGTGGCTTGCTGTCTGCAGGGCAGGGCCTATGTCCCCTCTGTTTCCAGATGGCACGATGCACGGGTGGAATGAATGTTGGTGACAGAGGCAGGGAGCTGGGTGTGGTGGCACAGGCCCGTAATCCCAGCACTCTGGGAGGCTGAGGCAGGAGGACTGCATGTTTGAGCCCAGCCTGGGCAACTGCATGACTTAGTGAGATCTTGCCTCAAAATAAAAACTGAGAAAAGGGCTGTGGGAGAGAGCTACAGACAGGGCAGCAGCTGAAGGACTTTCAGGAAGCCAGAGCTTCGCACACACGGAGGCTCTGAAGAGTGTGCTGGCACCGCAGCTGGACAGACAGGTAAGAGAGGCCAGAGGGAGGACCTGTGGCCGGAGGGGAGCTGGGAGGGAGGGGCCGGAGGGCTGAATCTAGGTGGCCTCAGGACCTTCCCTGATTGCCCAAAAAGTACTGAAGGAGGGGCAGGGGATTTGGCTCAGTGGTTCCGCCTGCCTCGCAAGCACAAGGACCTGAGCTGATCCCCAGTACCAAAAAAAACCAAAAACTAAAACCACAAGGTCCCAAGGTCGATCCCCGGTACCAAAAAAAAAAAAAAGTACTGAAGGAAAACAAAACCAAACCAAATACCAGGGACTTCTCTCTGCATGGCACAGGCTAACCTGGGCAACTCTTGCAGTGACTCTATGTGCTTGGCACTGGTACTGGGACTCAAACTCAGGATCCTGTGCTTGCCATTCTGGCACAGTGGCACAATTATTACCCATCCACTTTTTTTGTAGCACAGGGAATGCAACCCATAGCCTCACCTATGCTAGCGAGTGGTCTACGACTGAGCTACATCTTCAGTTCTTTTTGTTTCTGGAGTCAGGTTTTCCCTAAGTCGCCCAGACTAACTTCAAACTTGCAGTCCCCCTGCTTCAGCCTCCCGCTACTACACCCACCATTATCCTTATTTTATAGATGAGAAACGGGAAACATAGAGAGGTTGGGGAATGGGTCCAAGGTCACACAGCAATAAAACCAGTACTGTTGGGATTGAAGGCCAGCCAGTCTGACCCCAGGGCCATCTGGTCATTTGGGGACCTGGCCCACCACCCACTTCCGCTGATCCCAGACAGGCCTGGATGAGTCAGGTCCTTAGAGGCTTTAGCCTCCTCAGCAAGCTGAACCTGCCCCAAGCCACCCGAGGATCCTCACAGCGCCTGCCACTCACATGGCTGTGAATGAAAAGCCGCATCCGACTCCGGGGGTAGTGGAGGCGCAGGAGCCGCTGGAAGAACAGAGACAGGAACGGCGTGGGCTGCTCAATGAAAACGCCAACCAGGACCATGGGCAGAGCTTCGTCCTGTGTGAGGAGGTGGCATAAGAGTCCAGCTGTGCCCCACCATGCACTGTCACCAAGCCTTGGTGTGGCCCCAGGGAGCAGGGCCACAAGCAAAAATATGCGGCCATGGCCAGGCATGGGCGTGCCTGTCTGTGATCCCAGCACTCAGGAGGCTGAGGCAGGGGATGGCAGGTTGGAAGCCAGCCTGTACTACGTCTCAAAACAAACTAACAAACAAAAAGCATGTGGCCTCTGTTGGACTGGGGCCTGGGCCAGGGAGCACCCAGCGCGTGGGTTGTGCAGGCACCAGCGACTGGGACCAGCCGGACTCAGAGCAAGGCCTGGTGGACAGCGCGCTGAGGACGAAGCCTCGTGGGATGAAGAGGATCAGGGGAGGAAGAGAACACAGTCATCTGGAGGGAAGCCAGCGCCTGAGTGGTCCATGAAGGCTGCCAGGAGGGAGTGGGAGGTGGCAAGGGAGGCAGAAGCTAACACAGGGAGGTGAGCAAGAGCCAGAGGCCATCCCGGCCCCCCACAGCCTCCTCTATCTCTGGGCCTCACCCCGATGCCCTTCAGGCTGCGCAGACCCTCGTCACACACAGTGCAGCCCGTCTCGAAGGTCCAGAAGCGCGGGATGTAGTTGCCCAGGTAGTTTAGCTGCAGCTGTCGGGAGACGGGAGACACAGGGTGGGAGCGAACCAGGCCACCCATCCCGCCCACAACCTCCCCGGCCCAGCCCGGGTGCACCTAGCTCGCTCCCACCCTGAGTGGCCCAAGGGAGGGCAGAGGGAGCACGAGGCGCTGTAGTTAGTGCGTCTTCCTCTTTGGGCATTTGTAAGATGCAGGTTCCCGGGCCCCACCCCGGCAGAGGGCCCTGAGGCCGGCCCTCTGCAGCTGATCTGCCCCTCAATGTCTTCCACAGAGCCAGGAATGTGGGGGCCACATCCCCCTAGCTGACCACGCCTTCTCTCCCAGGGCAAGCAGTCGAGAAATGTTCCCTGAGTGAATAAAGAACTGCACCCTGGGACGAGGGTGTGTGATGGCTCTGGCAGCCCAGCCTCGGGCCAGGTGGGGACAGGAGGGGACACCAAGCTCTTATGCGTCCTGCTGTCCAGCAGGGAGGGTGGGCACGGAGCACCAGGGGAGGGAGGGAGAGAAGACGCGACTCACGGCGAGGGGTGACAGCAAGGGTTGTGCTGGGCTCTGCCCCCCTCAGCTCTCCCAGGGCTGGGCCCTCCCTCCTACCTTGGTGGGCCCGTTGCCGTGGATCAGGACCGGGAGGGTGTCGTAGGCCAGGTTCCGTGCTCTCACGTGGCCCATTTCAAACTTGAGCACAACTTCATCTGGGGGTCAGAAAGCACAGCCTGTCCACGTCCGCCCAGCGGCCAGGCCTGGGGCCCAACAGGTGGGGGAGGGCACGGCCTTGGGGAAGGTGCTTCTCCTCCCTGGCCTCAGTTTCCCCATCTGTAAAATGGGGACAATCCCTTCTTCAGGCCCCCAAGCCGAGTGTGAGATGTGTTAGGGCCAGAAGTGGTGGTGGGAGGGAGCCAAAGACCAGACCATCCCAGCTCCCACATGCACAACGGCACCAGGACACCTGGCATGGGGTCCCACAGCAGGGTCCCCAGACTCCCCGCCATGACCCTCGTAGTCTGCACAGAAGAAAATGGGCAGGAAGCTGCCGATGGCATGAGACACACAGGGCCTTTCTGAGAGGATGCTGGGGACGGAGATGACAAGGACCCCTGTGCAAGGTCCTGAACCGCCCAGAAGGGGACCTGGGCCCCACTTCTCCACCCAGGTCAGAGCCCCCAGAAACCACAGGCAGTGGAAGGGTGCCGTGGCTCTTCTCTGGGAGAGGACCCAGAGTTCTCATCAAAAGGACTCCATAAGCCCGGGATTTAGCTCAGTGGTTTTGCTGCCTGCTGCGCAAGCGCGAGGACCCGAGTTTGATCCCCGGTACCAAAAAAAAAAAAAAAAATGGACTCCGTAAGTTAAATCACCAATCAGGGTTCTGGTTGGTTTCCCACTGTGTGTGTGTCCGTGTGCGTGTCTGTCTGTGTGTGTGTGTGTATTTGAGGTCACTCAGCAAGATCTATGGCCAACAGGGGCCCATCCGTAAGGACGCATCCTGCAGGGCAAGAGTCCAGTTCATGCTCTGTGCACTCCCCGCCCCCAGCTGTTCCTTTCCTGGCTTCCCTCGAGAGACCTGCTGCGTGGGACCTGGGACCAGGCGGGTGACCTCCCAGCACAACCACCAGAGAGACGCCTCCAGTCCCCTGGGCTCAGTCCTGCCTGGAATCCTCGTTCCTCCCCCTCCCCAGCACCCACCTCCCAGCCCTCCCCTCCTGCAGGGGGCGCTCCACTCACCCAAGGCTCCGTCCAGGTTCTGGAAGATGCGGCAGCGGTGGTCCAGGGAGATGTTGATCTGCTCCTGGTGGAACAAGGGCACCGGGCTGCAGCGAGACCCGGCCCTGGTGGGCAGGACGCCTGGCACACCAGCGTGGGGGCCGTGCCCATGCTCACTCGGACAGCCGGGCACCAAGCCACCGGGGTTCCCTGATGTAGTGGCTTTACTCAGAGAGCCGGGAAACCCCAGCTCCGGAAGAAACCCAGCAGCTGGTCCAACCACAACAACCACCACAATGACAACCACAATGGTAACTTTACAAACATTGATTAGCACTTTGCTGCATGCCAGTCGCCGCTGTAACTGTTCTGTGTACACGTGACCTCCATGCAGCCCCGTAAGAAAGCAGCCGCTTTACTGCTTTTATTCCAAGCTCCCAGTCATCCTGGCAGAGACCTGACGAATCCGACCTCACACTTGCACCCCTTTTGTGGTAGTCAGTTACAGCCGCCCAGCACACCGACACAACCAGGCGCTCCAGCCCCAGGGGACTGTCCCCGGGCAGCCTGGCCAGCTGGATCCAGAGTCAGGATCCCCCAGGCCCCCTCTCGGCCCACCCGCCCCCTCTTACCCGCTTCTCCGGGTCCAAGAAGATCTTGGTGTAAAAGAGCTGGTCACTGTCGCTATCCTGGCCCTCCCACTTGGCCACCAGCTTGCTGAGGTTGGGGGCATAGCCGATGAAGCCTGAGGAGGGTGGCAGGGACCCCAAGACAGACACTTGGCTTCCGGCCGCTGAGTCAAGGCTCCTTCCCCTCCCTCCCCTTTAGCCACGAACCCTGCCTCCTCTCAGAAGATGCAAGCTAGTTAACGGGATGCAAGCTAGTTAATGTCACTGGCTGAAGGTTCCCCAGATCAGTGGCACCCAGCAAACTGTGCCTGCTTGGTCCAGAGATTGGACTGGGGGGCCCTGGGGGGTGGAGGTGTGGGGCCCAGGCTTGGAGCACCTTCTCTCAGTGACCTGGGAAACCTGGCCCCGATAATGGGAGAGAGGCAGGGCCAAGGTCACACCGAGCATTCTGGATGCTGAGCCCTGGTAAGCGGAAAAAGCTCACCAGGCTCCCTGGCTTGTGCAGACACAAGAGGCAAAGAGAGGAGAAACAGGACACCCTGACCCCAGGGCCAAGGCCCAGGCCAGAACATCTGCGCTGTGCTCGCTGGGCCAGTGAGACCATGGCTGCCGGGCTGATCTCCCCTCCTCTCCAAGCAATGGGAATTGGCTGAGCCATGAGTACAGATTTGCATCCTTTTGTTTGGGTTTTGTTTTTTGTTGGTTTTTTTTTGGTACCAGGGATTGAACTTGGGACCTTGCACTTGCGAGGCAGGCAGCAGAACCACTGAGCTAAATCCCCAGCCCTTGCATCCTTTTGTTTGTTTTCATTTTTGAGACGCTGTAGTCCAGGGCAGCCTTGAACTTGCCATGTAGCCCAGGCTGGCCTCAAACTTCCAATCCTCCTGCCTCAGCCTCCCTAGTGCTGCGACTATAGGCGTGCCCACTACATCCTGCAATCTGCACCCTTTAAAGACTCCCTTGGGTTGCTGCGTGGAGAAGAGACCAGGAGGGGACAAGGGTGGAAGGGGATGTGCAGAACTACAAGGGCAGACTGGAGAGCTCGCTTGGAGGGTGTCACATGACTCACGAGGGACCAGCCGTGGGAGAGGCCAAGGGCGGAATCGGGGTGACCACATTTTGGCCGTGCATCTGGGTGGCTGCTGAATGAGATGTGGACAACTCACCCGCAGGGCCTGAGAACCCTGCAGCTCCATTCAGGGCTCTCCGCAGGACACCACTGAGGTACAGGTGGCGGTCAGGAAAGCGGGACCCTCCCATGGGGGATGGCCGGGGCCCACGCCCTGTAGGCCTCTCACCTCCAGAGCCCAGGAACCTCTTGCCATCGGAGACCATGGGGTACTTGGCCTCTAGCCTTCGGTCGGGATAGATGAGCTCCTCCGCCGAGAAGACCACACGGCTCCTCGCCTGCCGGAACTTCTTCAGGAGCTCCCGGGGCCCCGAGGCAAACACCACATCATAGCTTCAGCCAGAGAAGGGAGAGGCAGGCGGGGCCCGGTGAGCAGGGGTCACGGCAGACCACCAGCAGGAGGGGACAGGGGTGGAGGCGCCCCACGAGAGCCTCCTCCCACACCAGCCTGGGCCACCATCCGGGGAACGGATCTGCTCCGGGTCTCAGGCACCACCTGCTGCGCCTCCATCCTGACCCTGGGCAGAGATGCTCCCCATAACCGTGTCCTTGTCACCCTCAGAGCTAGCACGTCATTCCCTCTCATCTTTTCCCCAAGAGTGGATAAGACCTGGGATGGCCTTATCCAGGGGTCCATGGATCCCCAACACTAGGCAGTCTTAGCTCAAGTGACCCTCCTATCCCGAAGTCCACAGGGCCCTGGTCAGGAAGTCCCCGCCACCCACCTGTCTGTGAAGAGAATGACCAGGTCCTCCTTGTCCTCGTGCTTCTCCAGCGCCTTCTTCAGCAGCCGGATCTTCTGTCCTCCACCCGCCGAAGTTCCCCTCTCCACACCCCAGTCCTCCCCCAGGCCCAGCGCCTGCAGAGTGCAGAGAAAGGCCACTTACCACCAGCTTTCAGGGGAGTATTTCTCGGCTGCACCTCCACCCCTCTGCTGGGCAGTGAGCACCTTGCTTGCCTGGCTTGTCTGGCCCCACTGCCCCAGGGGTTCCTGAGGCTGATGGGCTTCCTGGAGGCCATGTGACCACGCCTGCCAATCAGAATGTCCCGCTCCCCAACCACCTCTGAGCACAATGCTCCCTGTAACCCTGGATCCAGCTTCTCCTGAAGCAGCCCTTTGCTTCAATGCTATTTGCATGAACTATACATCTTCTTTCAAGCTTTCTGCCAAACTGTGACAGAGGTGCATCAGAGGGCTCAGGTGGGTGGAGGAAGATACCCCGCAAGGCTGAGCCCTGAGGGCCACGCAGAGGACACGAAGCCTGTGTCCCTCTCGCTTGCCTCCCAGAACAGCCTCATGCCCTACCCTGCCTTGTTCCCACTCACACTCAGCCTTCAGCGTTCCCCAGGCAGCCCCGGGCCCCAAGTCTGTCCCAGGGCCCTGGCAGTATGGGAAGGCGGGACAGGGCTCTTCCCCAAGCCCTCACCTGGATCTTGTAGTTGAAGAACTGTGCTGAGCGCTTGAAGCGGCGGAAGCCCTCGGTCTCCTTCGTGGCCACAGTGAGGACTAACAGGTTGTCTGAGGGCAGAGGGGGGCAAGGTGAGTGGGACTCGATGCCAAGGTGGTGAGGAGCGGCAGTCACTGCTCGAAGTCAAAGCCCAGCAGGACGCATCTTCATGTCGACCCATTACAGACGGCGCCAACGGAATAGACTTGACATCTCCCTCCACTCTGCCTGTCACCAGGGGCAGCTGCTTCGACCTTCAGAGCAAGGACCTCTCCGGGCTTCACCTCGAAAATGGAACTGGACAGACAACTCCTGAGACAGCAGCTCTCTGAGACTCAGTTTCCCCATTGGAAAGTAGAGATGGTGACAGCACCTACCGCCTGCTGGCTAAATGAGCCTGGCATGTACAGCCCTGGCTGGGATGCCTGGTACATGCTAAGGGCTGCCACTGGTGCTGTCCGCTGAGAGCAGGACGCCTCGCCTGGCATTCAAGGCCTCGTCCGGCGGGCGATGGACTATGGGCCCCTGGGCTCCTTTCCTCCTCCTACCACGGCTCCCTCTGTCCCTTTCTTTGATGGTCCTTCAGCTCCCAGGACAAGTGACAATGATGCCCTTCTCCACCACGGTCTCTGAAGCCTTGTCAGATTTTTGTCTTCTCCAGCCTGGAGAGAGGAGCCACTTTAAGGCCTCATTATGGTTTCTCCATGTGAATCCCAGTTCCCTCAGCGGCCAGGCCAATGGCAGGCGGGTAGAGCCCCTCCCTCCACCACAGGAAGTCTGGAGTCTTGCTAGAAGGACAAAGGAGCCCAGCTGGCCAGGGCTGGCAGATGCTGAGGTACAGGCTGCTGGCCACAGGGCTGGGAGCCGGCGGGTGCCAGGCGGCTGGCAGCAATTGGCAGGAAGCAGTTGGGGTGGGTCCAGGGTGCTGGGGCAGGAGGGGCGGGTGCTGCAGACAGGTGCAGGGGGTCCCACTACCTGAGCCCAGGATCCAGGGAAGAGGGGGCTGCTCACACTGTGAAAGGGCTCCCCCAACTCCTGCTTTGATGGTTAAGTCTCTCCCCAGGAGAGGAGAAGTACAGCAACTAGCTCAGAGGCCCAAAGAGGGCTGCTGGGGACCGGAAGAGTGTCACATTTCACGGGTGGGAAAAGCCAGCGTGCGTGTGGGGGCGGGGGGAGAGAGAGGGAGGAATATTCTGGACTCTTGCTCCCTGGGAACAGGCTCCCTAACTAGGCGGCAGGGGAGGGGGAAGGGAGCCTGCCATGATGCATCTCAGGCTCCTGTCGCAGGTTCCTGCTTTCAGTAAGAGTCTTTCACTCTGTGCATGCCACATGCTGTCCCGAGCAGTGTAGACACGGGCCCCACTCTGCAGTTAGGCTCAGGGATGGCCTGCAACTTGCCCCAGGAGCCAGGAAGTGGCAGCATCAGGGTTTGGACACAAGCAGCCCGGCTCAAAGTCGCAGCCTGACCTGACTGTGTGCACTGCCTGGGCCTGGGATGGTGGCCAGGCCATCTGCTCCAGGGCCCTTCTCTGTCCAAGGAAACCACTGGCTGGGTGGGGGGAAGCCCTCAGCCATGCCAGACCCTGCCTACACACCCACCACCCTCCTCCTCAGCCTGTCCCTTCCCTGTTTTCTTGCTTGGTACCAGCTGCTGCCCGGGCCCGAACAAATCCCAGTCCCCCGGGCCATACAGTGCTCATGCCCCTGGCCTAGGATCCCATGATGGGAATATCAGCCATATATCACCATTGCCCAGAATGTCTGAAGTCCAGATTCCCAGGCCCAGGTCTCCCAGGTCTGTGATTGGCCACATGTGGCCACATTTGTGTCGCTGGCTCAGAGGCAGGGGTGAGCAAGAGCTCAGGGCACACCCTCCCCAAGGACCTGGCACCAACCCTTAACACCCCAGGAAACTGCCCTGTCACTCAGCTGCTCCCCACATGCCCTTGGCCTCTCTGTGATGTCCCCGCCTTCCCTAAGGAGACTCTCAGTCCACCTCCTCCGGGAGGCCCTCCTTCCTCTCATCCCTGTAGCTGGGCCCTCAGATGCCCAGCAGGTGATGCACTGGTGCAAAGCTGTTCCTTCTCCCTTCGCCATGCCAGAGCCTCATCTTTAACCCACCACCACCACCTCCCTGGCTGAGACCCAGTGTGACCAGGGCCCAGTGCACTGTCTGACCTCAAAGAGCAAGGCCGGGGAGCTGATTTGAGCAAGGGTGACATTAACATTTACGGTCTACAAGGGAAGTGATGCTTTTTTTGGGCTATTCTTGATGTTCTTGTTTTAAGACAGGCTCTTGCTGTGCAGTTCAGGCTGGCCTGGAATTCACTATGTAGCCCAGGCTCGCCTGAACTCATGTGATGCTCCTGCCTCAGCCTCCCAAGTGCTGGGATTACAGGCAAATGCTACCACGCCTGGCTGCAGGTGATGCTTCTCAGACCATGGATTGAGAGGGGAAAGAGCAAGTGCCAGTCCCATCATGCAGGCGCTGAACCTCACTGTCTTTCTGCCTGAGAGCCCAACACACCAGATTCCTACCAGCAAGTGGCTGCAGACATCTCTCGGGCCTCCGACAGGGAGTGCCCCATGCAGGCACTCCGGGAGGCCTTTCCTGATCTGCAGTAGGTCCAGCCACAGCTCTGGGTAACTGCGTGGTGCGAGGATTCGGCACCCGGGCCGCCCGCCTGTGCCCTGTTCTCTCAGCCACCGCTGCGAGTCAGGCCAGGCCCCGTGGACCTGGCAGCCAGAGAACTCGGCCCTCCTCACCTGCTGCCCAAACCCAGCACAGACTTCCCCAGACCAACCCAGCCGGTGATGCAGGCCAGCAGAGACAAACTCGACCCTGCAGAGTACAGTGGTGAGGAAAGATGGCTGAGCCCAGTGTGCTGTCACATGCCCCACCACTTGGAAGGCTGAGGCAGGAGGATTGCAAGTTCAAGCCCAGCCTGTACTACACAGCGAGACCCTGTTTTACCCTCCCTGGGCCTCAGTTTCCTCATCTGTACTAAGAGGCTCAAGAGGATAATAACAGCACCTGAGGTTTCGGTGAGAGACGTGGACAAAGTGCAGGAGGGAGGGAGAAGCTCCCCAAGGCACAGAATCCCTGGAGTCCTCCGGAGATGGCCGAGCCCCCAGCCCTAATTCACTGGGACTCATGGATTGCCCTCTTCCCCGGCAGCACCAGCCCAGCCCAGCCCTGGGAGAGGTGGTCAGCCTGTGGCCTTGTCTTAGGCTGGGTCAAGGCACATCAGGCTCGTCTCCGAGGTGGGACTACATTCCCTCCCACCACCCTTGCCTTCCCCACCCCTGGCCCCAGGCTTGAACTGAAGCCCTGGTTGGGATCTCCCAGAACAGCATGCTGCTGGGTTGAACACTTTCACCCCCCTCCTGTGTTAGTGTGGAGGCTCCTCCAGGGCAGGGCAAGGCCTCCTCCCTATGACACAGGGAGCAGAAGGGGTTGCTCCCCCTTCAGACTAGGTGTCTAACTGCACAGGGAGCTCTATGTCCCCCTGACTGGCAACCCTTAAAAGTAAAAACCACCGGGTGTGGTGGCGTACGGCTGTGATCCCAGCACTTGGGAGGCTGAGCCAGGAGGATCATTGCAAGTTCGAGGCCAGCCTGGGCTACTTATCAAGACTCTGTCTCAACAGACCAAAAATAGATATAAATAAACAAATGGGGCTGGGGCTGTAGCTCAGTGGTGGAGCAATTGCCTAGCACAAACCAGGCCCTAGGTTGGATCCACAGCATGGAAAAAAAGTCTAAATAGGGCAAGGGAAGCAAAGTGGCCCCCAGTAGCACCCTGTCTCCTATGCATCCTCCTGCTGGCATCTGACAACAGGTGTCCCAATTACCTGGGCCACATCCTGAGTCCTGCCCTCCTGCACCAGGAGAGCTGCGGGGAGGGCCATCCTGTATCCTCTCTGCCCTCCTCCTGTCCCCCCGCTGGGGTCAGGAAGCGAAGAGCCCCGTCATCACTCGGCCCACCTCTCACTCACCTCTCTGGGCTTCATCGTGGGCAGCTGCAGTTTCTCTCGTGGGATGGTCTGGGTGGAGGGGGCCCATCAGCGGAAGCAGGGGAAGTGAGGCCCAGAAAAAAACAGAGGCTATTATAGGGCTGCTAGCTCCTGGCCAGGGAGCAGACTGGGCCAGGGTGCAGGCCCTTTGCACAAGATTCTACCTAGCCCTGTGCTCGGCATCTTTCTCACTGATCTCTCTGACCTGTCTTAGTGCCAGGCTGGGCACTGGGAGGGGAGGAAACGCCCATTGCAAGGCCCATTAATGGCCCTGGCATCCTCCAGCATTCTAGGAGTGAGATATTACGGCCCTGGTATGCAAGCTGGGACTCAGCCTGGTGGAGATTAAGCACAATGACTCTGCCACCAGGAGGTACTGGCTCTGGGTAGAGCCTGATGGAAAGGAGGTGTCCAAGACACAGTGGTTCCCATCCCCTTCCCGGCCGGTTCCACCACCCTGGCTTCCGGGTTCTCTGGACAGTAGGCCAAGTGGAACGGGGTGCCATCAAGGTGTGCCCAGCTTGGCTTGGCTTTGCCCACATGGTACAGTTTCTCTCCACCTCCCTGGGCTCTCGGTGCCCCGCAGGCAGCCCGGGAGGTGGCCCAGGCCAGGGAGCACTGGAACGAGCACTAGACAGGGAGTCCTGCAGAACAAGGACCAACCACTTCACAGCCAGACGGACCTGGGCAGCTGCTTCACCTGTCTGAGCCTCAGTTTCCTCACACGTGAACTGGAGAGGAGACTTGCGTGGCAGGCATTTCGCAAAGGACACAGTGAAAGTTCCTACTACTGCACAAACCTTCCTCCCTACCCCACCCCAAAGCCCTGCACCCCTACACGGTGAGCCCCAGTAGCTCTGGAATCAGACACATGGTGGGGAGACCCTGTTCCATGAATCGACCATGGAGCCTCAGTTGGCCGGGCTACCAAACAGGGGTAAAGGAAGGACAAGGCTCCCAGAGTGGCGATGGCACTCAGCTGACCTGTGGTCACCGCAAGTGGCCCACAAATAGTGGCCAAGGCCAGCACCAACCCTCAGCACCCCCAGCACTATCATTATGAGTTCCTCCCGGCACTGAACGGGACTTGGATGTCACCCTCTCCTGCCCACTGCACGGATGTGGGAACTGCGGCCCCAAGAGGGGAAGTGATTTCTCCAAGTCGTCAGGAGTAAAAGGACAAATGGGCGGATCCCAGCACCACCCACCCCAGCCCAGGCCTAGGGAACCCAGGGGTCCTCAGCGAGGCCGCCTTTCGCCCTGCTGCGCGCTCACCCTCGGGCTTGGCGTCGCCCTTCGCGTCCGCCAGGAGCAGCGAGCCCAGATGGGCCAGGAGCAGCAGGACTTGCATGGCCAGGGGCTGGGGACGATCAGCGGGCGCGGCGGGCCTCGCAGGACTGGAAACTTCGCAACGGGGCCGGCAGTGGCTGCCACGCACTCTGCCCGCCCTGGGGGCGGCGCCGCCCGGTCCCCACCCCCTCGAGGCAGGGTTTCTGGCGGCCGGGCGAGGTGCAGCTGTGCCCAGCGTCCCGGCGCCCCCGGGGTCCTGCCGCCGCCGTCCTGCCTCCCTCTCTCAGACTGGGGCCTCCAGGCCGCTGGAGGAAGGAACGGGCCAGGGCCAGGCAGGGCCACGATCTCTACACCCCAGATTCTGCATGCGGGCCTCGTGTGCCCATCTCCGGCGCCAGAGTGCTCACCGGGAAAGCTGGGTTTGTGACAGCGGCTAGTTTTGGGGTCTGGCACCTGGGATGACTTCCGTTTTTGGAACACATAGGACACGCTGGGCGACAAGCCTGAAAGTCGCATTTTGGGATCTCATCAGGAGGGGTGAGGGTGGACAGGGACGTACACAGAGCCATGGATACCCCTGCTGAGGCCACTCCCTACCCCACCCCCAAGGGAACCACTTAATCTGCCTTTTGGTGCTAGGGAGGGAAAGCCAGGGACCCAGCCAGAAATGCTCTGGAGGGTTATCCCTGGGCCAGTGAGTGAATGAGGGCATGAATGAATGGGACATGTCAGAGCCTCTTCACAGATACCCAGAACCCAGCTACAATTCCAGGGGCTCCAGAGCAAGGGCTCTGGTCCAGATGTCAGCTGGGGCATCCCCCTCTGAGGGAAAGCTCCTCTGCCTGGGAGAGACTCAGACAGGGAGCAGAGCCTTTGGGCAGCCCCAACTCTAGAGCAGTGGTTGGTGCACCAGGGCCAGTCTCCCAGGTGGAGGAGAGAACATCCCCATCCCCATGCCAATAAGAACACACAGCAGTGCTGCTGCATCCACAGCCCACAGGATGGCAGGTGAAGAGGCAGGGTATATACTACAGGAGCGCCCCACTTGGCACAGGTGTGTTCCTAAACTAGCTGTGATGGGCCACACCTGGAATAACACTTCTCTGGGAGGCTGAGGCAGGGGGATTGCTGCAAATTCAAGCCTAGGCTATATAATGAGTTCAAGGCCAGCCTGGAATACATAGTGAGATCTTAAGTTGAATTTAAAAAAACAAAATAAAACACCAAAACCAAAAAGAAAGAAAGAAAAAATAGAAAATTACAGTCAAATGGTTACATTGATTATTTCTAGGTTGGTGGAATATATAATTTTTATATATAATTCTATATGTTTCATGTACATTGTCTCATAGTATTTATAGGTAATTTTCATCTTTTAAAAAAATGAATGTACATTACTAGTACAGTTCAAACAAAAGGAATGAGTTATTTCGAGAAGATGGAGACAGTCAGGGACCAGGAGGTAGCTAGCTGCAGAGTCCCTCTCACTGCACAGATGGGGCCCCAGGGACCTAGCAGAGAGCGGAGGTCACATGGCCAGCACAGGGAAGAGGCGTGAGCAGATTCTAAGGACCAGGGTCGGGAGCCACCACAGCTGAGACAGGACTTGGTCCCAGAGGCCACCGGATGTTTTGGATTCGAGAGGATGCAGACAGAGATGCCGAAGTTGGAAGAGGAAATGCAGGGATGGGAGAGGAGGATCCAGAGCCTGTGTTGGCTGGGTCTGTTTCCAGAGTGGTCTTCCCGTCATGGTCAAGTTAGGCAGTGCTGCCCCCCTCTGCAAAAGGAGGAAACTGGGGCTCAGAGAACTGAAACAATCTACCGGACGTCACACTGCTGATGCGGGACAACAATAGGGCAGCATCGGACCCAGCTCCAACTCCTGGTTTGCTAGAGTCCAGGGAGAACCTCCCTCCATGGTCAGGTACCATGGATAGAAAAAAATTCTTGGGCACTGGGACAAGGCCCATGTCCCCACAGTCCTGATAAATCAGGAGGAGAATTCATCTCGGAAGCTGCTACAGAAACGACTCACTCTGGCCAAGCCTGCCCTCCACCCCTTCAGTATCTGTCTCCTGTACCCATCAGCAAATTGCTGGAACTTGAACCTGGTCCAAGCTGCATCTGGGAGGGCCTGTCTCTTTAACCAGCAGTGGCTGCCGCCCGGATGTTTCCCCAAGTACGTGCAACACGTGCTGTTGCAGTTAAAGGGGCAGCACTAGGCTGTGCTGGGGAGGTGTGGAGTCTGCCAGCCCACAGGACAGTCCTCTCTTTCAGCCTCTTTGTCGGCTGGAGGAAGAGCCATGGCTTCCGAGGGATGGACACACTCTGCGCTGCCAGATGCACTGTCACTTTCCCAGCAGCACGTAGCCCCTTAATGGTAATAATATTATTATTATTCCCAAGATGTTCCCTTAAGTTAAAAAAATGTAGGATGCAAGCATATATAATATGCTATAATTTCTCTTTTTTTTTTTTTTTTGAGGCAGGGTCTCTCTATGGAGCTCAGGCCAATCTTGAACTCACTATGTAGCC
>NW_004624818.1:1094866-1106387 GCF_000247695.1 Heterocephalus glaber
TCCCCGGCCCCAATATCCTTGTTTTTAATATGGCTAACCCACATAGGTCAATTATTTCACAATTTTTTTTTTTTTTTTTTGGTGCCAGGGATCGAACTTGGGTCCTTCAGCTTGTGACGCAGGTGGCAGAACCACTGAGCTAAATCCCCGGCCTGATAATTTTTTTTTTTTGAGCAGTCTGTTTTGCTGTTTTGCCCAGGCTGGCCTGAGCTCAAGCGATCTTCCCACCTCAGCCTCCCAAGTACCTGAGACTATAGGTGGACACCATCATTCCCAGCTGACAATCTTTTTTTCTTGTACCGCTGATCGAACTCAAAACCTTGAGCTTTCCAGGCAGGTGGCGGAACCACTGAGCTAAATCCCCCGTCCTGATAATCTTTTTTAAAATAAAAGGTATCAGGGCTGGGAAATGTAGCTCAGTGGTAGAGTCCTTGCCTTTGAGGCATATGATGCCTGAGTGCCTGGACTCCATCCCCAGCATCACGCCCACGCGCACACACAAACACACACACACACAATCCTAGCACACCCTCGCATCAGGCTCAGCCAGACAGGCATCTTCCAACAGGCACTGGCCCTCAACCTCTGCAAACATTTCAGTGTCTGCTCACAGCACACAAGAAGCCACCTTAAGTGGCCCTTTAATTTCCAACAACTGTGAAACCCTGTCTGGCTTTGGAATGTCCAGAAACCAAAGTGGAAACAGTTGCCCATTGTGTAGCCCTGTGCTCAAACAGAACTTTTTTGCCAAGATACAAAGCAAAAAAAAATTTTGTTTTTTTCAGACAGGGTCATGCTTTGTAGTGCAGGCTGGCCTTGAACTCACTATGTAGCCCAGCCTGGCCCCAAACTCACCGAGATCCTCCTGCCTCAGCCTACAGAGTACTGGGATTACAGGCACGTGCCACCACACAGAGTTAAAAAAATTTTTATGGCATTGATAATTTACGATTTAAAGACATCTTCAAAGTCTGAAGCTTTAATGTCCTATATTACTTAGTGAGACTCAGAGTTGATATCAAGAAGAGCAACTAACAGTCCTGGGCTGGATTTCTGTCTCCATCTCGTGTCCATGTGGCCAGACAGGCTTGGAAGAGTTATCAACAAAATATTTCCTAGGAAATCGTTTCCAGTGAGAATTTTTGTTCCAGTTTTTTTTTTTTTCCAACTAAGGATTATTTTTACAGAAACAGTAATTGTTTTAATTTTTTTTATTTTAGGGCTGTTGAATCCATCAGTAGCGAACGGGTCCCAACATGTGATCGGTTTGGCTGGCTTTGTGATTTTTTTTTTTAAGTGAATTGAATGCTTCAGAACTCCCCAGGTGCCGGCATGCCCTTGGACTTCACTATCTGGGACTCTACAGCGAGTGGTCCCGCCCCTCTGTGGCTCTGCCTCCTCCCGCCCCGCCCTCTGCCTCGGCCCTTCCCCCCTTTCTATCTGTCGCAAATCGCTCGGCTGTGGTTTACGGTCGGGGTCGTTTGACGGCAGGAGGGAAGTCGGGGCAGGAGGAAGTGGCACGGGAGACTGCAGAGGCGGCCGAGGCGGGCGTCGCGGTGGGAGTCGCAGTCTAGGCGCGGGAGTGAGGCGGGGGCGGCCGGGCGGGTGGGCTGGGCGGCAGGCCCCGCGGCCGCCCCCGCGCCGTCGCCCGCGCCCACCGGCCCGATGTGGCTGCAGCAGCGGCTGAAGGGGCTGCCGGGACTGCTGTCGAGCAGCTGGGCCCGCCGCCTCCTTGGTCTGCTCGGACTCGTGCTGCTGCTGCTTTGGTTCGCGGGCTCCGGGGCGCGGCGGGCGGCGGGCGGCCTGCATCTGCCGTCTTGGGCCCGCGGCGAGCCGGGCGCCGCCGAGCCCTCCGCCTGCCTGGAGGCGGCCACTCGCGCCTGGCGCGGCCTGCGGGAGCGGGGCGAGGCCGTTCCGCTGGGCCCCGGAGTGCCCGCCATGGTGGGCAACGGCTTCCTGGCGCTGGACGTGGCCGCCAACCGGCTGTGGGTGACCCCGGGGGAGCGGGAGCCCGCCGTGGCGCCGGACTTCGCTCCCTGGGTGCAGCTGCGCCCGCTGAACGTGCTGGCCGAGGCGGGCGAGGCGGTGCTGCTGCTGCGGGAGGGGCTGCTGCGCCGGGTGCGCTGCCTGCAGCTCGGGGCTCCGGGCCCCGGCCCTGCCGCCGCCGCAGGCGGGGGTCCTGCCTCTGTCTCCGGCCTCTCCGCCGGCGCCGGCCGCGACTGCGTCCTGTTGCAGGAGGACTTCCTGGCGCACCGGGGCCGACCCCACGTCTATCTGCAGCGCATCCAGCTCAACAACCCCACGGAGCGTGTGGCCGCGCTGCAGATTGTGGGCACCACTGCCGGCCCGCTCCCCAAGGCCTTCACTAGTACCCTGGAGAAGGTCGGAGACCATCAGTTCCTCCTCTACTCCGGCCGATCCACCCTCTCTCCCGCGGGCCAAGTGCACCTGGTCGTGATAGCCGGCAAGAAGCTTGTGAACCGGCTCCAGGTGGCTCCCAGGTCGCAGCTGGACGAGACGGTGCTGTGGGTTGTGCACATCTCGGACCCCATGAGTCCCCAGGTGCTCAAAAGCAGAGCAGCCAAGGAGCTCAAGGTCCTCCAGGACTTGGCCCGGAAGGAAATGCTGGAGCTCTTGGAAATGCCAGCGGCTGAGCTGCTTCAGGACCACCAGCACCTCTGGGCTCAGCTCTTCAGCCCAGGTGAGGCCTGGCGAGTGCTTGGTACCTGGTACACACCCTGCATGAAAGGGTACACGGTCCACCTTCGAGATGTCCCTCTGAGGACTGCAGAGGTGACACTGAAGGCGTAAACTTGGGCATGGCGTTTGACTGGGGGCTAAATCTGTGCTCAGCCACTTAGTAGCTGTGTGACCTTGGATTCCTGGTCTTAGCTTTCTGGGCCTGTATTTAACAGTGTCACCCACTTCAAAGGGCTTTTATGAGATTTAAATGAAAAACTGAGTGTGAAGGTTGGGCCTTGTTATTTGTGCTTGAGGGTGAGGCCTGATTTTAGTAGGTGGCACTTTTTAGGGTCATTTCCTAAAGGGTGGATCAGCAGGGGCACTGCAGACCTCCGCTGGACCCAAGGTCTGCCTGGGCCAGGTCTGGGCTTCTCGGCCCAGCCCTTGGGCATGGAGAGCCCTCTCAGCAATTGGACTGGTCCCGCCAAATGAAAACTTCTCCCCTTGGCTGTTGAAGAGAATCCTGCCAGCAGTGAGGATTTCAGTTGTCTGGACCCATGTTTGGTTTTTAGTTGTTTGGACTCAAGTTTGGTTGCTCAAAGAGAGTGTAGTTAAGGCCCGGGATTTAGCTTAGTGGTTCCACCACCTGCCTCGAAAGCACAAGGACCTGAGTTCGATCCCCGGTACCAAAAAAAAAGAAAAGAGAGTGTAGTTCATTCAAATATTTATTGACTGCTGCTGGCTGGGGCTGGGAAACAAGTGAAACAAAATGGAGTTCCTGGTTCCTGATTCCTGGTTAAGTCAGGTTAACAGGCAGGTAGACATCAGAAAAGTGAGATTTAAGACAGCTTTAAGAATGAGTTAAAGGGCCGAGGATTTAGCTCAGTGGTTCCAGTGCCTGGCTCACAAGTGAAAGGTCCCGAGTTTGATCCCTGGTACCAAAAAAAAAAAAGTTAAAAATGAGGGTCAGTGGAGTGGAAATGGGAGTGTGTGTATTGGAGGGCTTAGCTTAGGTCCGTCTTTGGGGGCTCTCTGAGGAGGAGACCCTAGCTGAGGAGAATATCAGGCAGTCCAGTGGCAGGGAGGAGGCTGGGCAGGCTGGAGACCGCCCTGGAGCAGGAACTGGATCTCCTGTGGCCGGCAGGTGCTAATCAAGGAGAGGGTGGCTGTCCATGAAGGCCTTGGTGAAGACTAAGTTTTCTTCCTAGAGGAATGGGAAGCAGGCAGAGATGTGTCTTATCACATTTGTGTGTGTTGTTTTTTTTTTTTTTTGGTACCGGGGATCGAACTTGGGACTTTGCACTTGTGAGGTAGGTGTCGGAACCACTGAGCTAAATCCCCGGCCCTTGATCACATTTGAAGAGCTCCCTGCTCCGTGCACTGAATCTGCATGGAGAGCAGGTGAGAGGTTTTTGCAAGAGGGGAAGGTAGCTGGGACCAAGGTTGTGACTGGACAGGGACAGAAGTGGGTGGGTCCCAATGCTTTTGGAGGTGCAGCCCCCGGGGCAGGCGAGGGCTGTGGGAGTGAGGGTTTGGGGCTTGCTCGGTTCCTGGGAGACGCATTAGACAAGGCTTGGTTGGGGACTGACAGTCCACGCCCTGTCGGCTTCAGGTTACCTGTCCCGTGTCCAGCTGGAGACACCCAGGGGACCGATAGCTGTCTGAGTTCCGAGTTCATTCCGATTTGGGGGATGTCTCTGCGACACCCCAAGTATGTGTATGCGTCAACCCAAACTGTTACAAAATTGGGAGATGTCATTTAAAGCCACAGGACTAGTTGGAGGGATGGAGAAATGGCCAAGACTGGCCAGGCATGGACGGCATGCCTGGCACGAGGGCCCTGAACATCCAGTTGGGGCCAAGTCATGGCTAAATGTGTGGTGTCACAGATTTCTTTTCTTCTTTTTTTTTGTACTGGGAATCGAACTCAGGACCTTGCACTTACAAGGCAGGTGTGGTACCACTGAGCTAAGTCCCCGGCCCTCCTATTTGGTTTTTTGAGACCAGGTCTTGCTATGTACCTCAGGCTGGCCTCAAATGCTTGGCAGTCCTCCTGCCTCAGTCTCCTTAGTGCTGGGATCACAAGCTTGCACCACCACGCCCAGCTGGGACCTACTTCACTCCTCTGCCCCCATCCTTGTTCCCTTCCTCTGCCCCTGCTGGGCCCTCCTAACACGAAGCCCTGTGTGTGGTGTTCCAGGGGTGGAAATGAAGAAGATCACAGATGCCCACACACCGTCCGGCCTGACCGTGAACCTGACGCTGTACTACATGCTGTCCTGCTCGCCAGCCCCACTGCTCAGCCCTTCCCTGAGCCGCCGGGAGCGAGAGCAGATGGAGGCAACGCTCAGCTATGAAGACCACTGCTTCAGCGGCCACGCCACCATGCATGCCGAGAACCTGTGGCCTGGCCAGCTGGGCTCAGTGCAGCAGATCCTGCAGCTCTCTGACCTGTGGAGGCTGACACTCCAGAAGCGCGGCTGCAAGGGGCTGGTGAAGGCGGGCGCACCGGGCATCCTGCAGGGCATGGTGCTCAGCTTCGGGGGGCTACAGTTCACCGAGAACCACCTGCAGTTCCAGGCCGACCCAGACGTGCTGCACAACAGCTACGCACTGCATGGCATCCGCTACAAGAACGACCACCTCGACCTGGCCGTGCTGGCGGACGCCGAGGGCAGGCCCTACCTGCACCTGGCCGTGGAGGCCAGAGGGCAGCCCGGCAAAATCTACGCCTGCGAGGCAGGCTGCCTGCAGGAGCCTGTGGAGCTGACTGCGGCACCCGGCGGCCACATCTTCTCCATCATGGTGACGCAGCCCATCACCCCACTGCTCTACATCTCCACTGACCTCACGCACCTGCAGGACCTGCGGCACACACTGCACCTCAAGGCCATCCTGGCCCACGATGAGCACATGGCCCAGCAGGATCCCGGGCTGCCCTTCCTCTTCTGGTTCAGCGTGGCCTCCCTCATCACCCTCTTCCACCTCTTTCTCTTCAAGCTCATCTACAACGAGTACTGTGGGCCTGGAGCCAAGCCCCTCTTCAGGAGCAAGGTAGGCGGCCCCTATCCTGGGAGCCTGAGGTCTGCATCCACTCAGTCTTGGGGCAGCCGGGGGCAGCCTGGGCAGGAACAGGGTCCTAAGGCCATCCCTTGGCTCTCAGCCCCAGGGAGAGTAGCAAGTGTGGTCTGAGAGGCCGTCCAAGAGTGACTTTGAGCCGGGCATGGTGATGCACACCTGTCATCTCAGCACTCGGGAGGCTGAGGCAGGAAGGTTGCTGTGAGTTCGAGGCCAGCCTGGTCTACATAGCAAGACCCTGTCTCAAAACTTAAAAAAATAGGGGCCGGGGCTTTAGCTCAGTGGTTTCGCTGCCTGCTGCACAAGTGCAAGGACCTGAGTTCGATCCCCGGTACCAAAAAAAAAAAAAAAAAGATTACCGACAGTCTAAGGGGGGGACTGGGGAATGGAGGACAGGTGCATCCGCTGCCTCCCACAGCAGGCCCTCTGCCTGCACAGAAGCAGCAGGCTCTGAGCAGGGCCTGTGCAGCACCTCGGAGGCCGGTCCCTCAGTGTGGCCTCTAGCCGGGTGGGCATCCAGGGCTGTGGGTAGCAGGTAGCATCCATTCCCTCCCATTTCCTGAACATCGTTACCCTCAAGAAGCTGCAGTTTTGAGCACAGCTGCTGCGGGATTGTCACTTGCTTAATCCTGGGGACTGCACAGGTGTCTCCGGGGAGGCTGTCCTCCGCCTGCCAGTGGCCTCCTGTGCCACCACTCAGGAGAGGCGGCAGCGGCGGGACTGGGAAGGAGCCACGCTTCCCCGCCCTCCTCTTGCCTGCTCCCTTCCACCCACATGCTGTTCCCTCTCTCCTCTCCCACCCCTCCTCTCCTGCCTCTTCCTTTCCCATCCTGGTGTCTGCCTTGTCACACCGTAGTGACACAGGGACATGGCTAGTAATGATAATAATGAGGCTGGGGCCGTGGCTCAGTGGCAGAGCACCTTGGGTGGGTTCAGTTCCTGGCACCAGTGCCTGAGTGGACACAGGTGAGCCCAGGCCCAGGCCCAGGCAGGAGAAGGGCCCTGTCCCACCCACAGAGCCTCTGTGGCCTGTGGGCCACAGCCAGGACTCGGAAGAGGAAGTGGGACCGACCCGCAGGAGAAGGAGGGAGGACAAACAGCCCCGAGCGCAGCTGGTCTTCCCTGGGTCGCATCCCCCCCCAGCCGGAGTAGCAAGGGGGTCGTATGAGCCCCACAGGTTCCCTGCCGGTGTGCCCCCCGCCCCCCGTGCTCTGGTGCACGATCTCGGTTCCCCACACAGTCCAGGAACAGCCAAACTGGGGACTGACCCAAGCCCCTCACACATGCCGGAGCTGGGCCACCCTGGGTCGGCCCGAGCAGGTCCCCAGGCCACTAAGTCCACAGTAGCTGTGGCCTGGCCCAGGGCTGCAGGCCGGGTCTGGCCCGGGGTGGCAGCGGATGCTAATGTTTGTCTCCTTCGCTGCACAGGACGATCCCAGTGTCTGAGGGAGCCGGGCCCCTACCGGCAGCCACCATTTGCACAGACAGCACTGGGAGCCCCATTGCTGCGAGCGGGGTCCTGTGGAGCACCCACCCTTTGTGCCTTGTCGGGGACAGTGATGCCGAAGTGCTGGTGGGCGCCAGAGTTGGCTTTGGAAGGACGAGTGCTGTGTGGGGAGGAGCCTGGCCTGCCCGACAGAGTGAACAACTGATTGGGAAAATGCTTGAAATCGAACTCCCTCCTTCCACTCCCCCTTTCTCCTGTCCCAGGAAACAGCCCCTCTGTTTTTTTGTTTTTTTGGGTTTTTTTGGTGCTGGGGATCGAACTCAGGTCCTTGCGCTTGCACAGCAGGCGGCGAAACCCCTGAGCTAAATCCCCGGCCTCACAGCCCCTCCTGTAAAGACTCTCCTTTAGGAAATTTGTGTTCTTTTCCTCATTCAATGTGTTCTTTCATGAATAGATTTCTAATTTATTTTAGTTGGGATCTCGCAGTGAACGCTGGCAGAGATGCCCGGCCGTGGCGTGGCCTTGGGCACAGTGCCCGCTGTCACCTGGGTCTGCTCTGCCCGCTGATCCCTGTCCTGAGCCCGTGGGTGTCTGTGGTTTTGTACTCTCGGGCTTTGGGGTGTTTAACTTCTTAGTGGTTGATGATTGCTGGGTTTTGAAATACCAAAGCTTTTTTTCTTCTGTTTTTAAATAAAGATCTTTCAGGTTTCCCCGACTGGTCTGTGAGCGGTCAAAACCCCTGGGCGCATTTGTCCCATCTGACTCCGGGTCTGAAGTGGGACCCTCACCTCACTCTGGCCCTGGTGCTGACTCCTCTCCCGGGGCAACTCAAGCTGTGCCCCGGCCGCCTCCCTGCCCGGGGCTGCCAAGTGGCCGGGTGATGGCCTTGAGCATCCTGAGCCCCCTGCTATGGTACCTTCTCCCCCACCACCCTCAAAGGGCCTGGTTCTCTGGCCCCCAGGTTTTCTAACCATAGGGTAGTAGCAGGAAAAACCCTGAGTTGAGTTGAGTCAGGCATGGTGGTTTGTGCCAGTAGTCCGAGCACTCTGGGAGGCTGAGGCAGGAGGATCCTAAATTCCAGCCCAGCCTGAGCGACTTAGCGAGACCATCTGAAAAAGGGGAAGCGAAGAGTGGTGGCGCAGCACTGTGACCCCAGCTTTGGGAGGCTGAGGTAGGAAGAGCCTTTTGGATCCGAGGCCAACCTAGGCTACTTAGTTCAGATTCACCCTGAGCTACATGGCGAGACCCTGTCTCAAAAATCCAAACAATAATCATAAAAAATTTTAAAGCCAACAAATTGAAAAAGGGCTGGACTGTAGCTCAGTAGAAAGGCCCTGGGTTCAGACCCCAGCACCCCCCCCACACACACCCCAGTCTGGGCCTTCTGCCGTATGTTCACATGTTCAGACCCCTGCCCTGGGTAGGGAGAAGGGGCCTCCGGTCCACCAAAGACCTGGAGAGGTGACGAGGTCCGCCGTGGGAGGCCTGCGCCTTGCAGCTCCGCTGCTGCCCTGGTTTCCAGGCAGTGTTTACACGGGAAGCCCGGGCCATGTGTCCGGAGCTCGGGTCACCCATAGCAGACAGAGCTGGGAGCAAATGGTGCATCGGGCTGCAGGATAAGCGGCCATGGTTCTCCGGAGGCTTCAGTCCCAGTCTCTCCCTCCTGCTAGTCCAGAACCCGGATGCGCCATGTTCTGTGGTTCCCTTGCCAGTCAGGGCGGGGGTACAGCTGGTGTCCTTTGCACTGTGCCCTGCCCTCCACTTGTCCCACTAAGCTGGAAGCTGCTAGGCAGCAGGAGCCGTGCTTTGTGACTCCCACTCACTGCTGAACTTGGAACTGGGTGCGTCATGAGCTCCTATGAATTGAAGTAATTTTGGTGCTGACCTTTAGCTGCTGGCACCAGGCCCAAGGGACAGACGTCCTAGTGGGTCAGGTTGACAGGAGGTGGGGCAGCTCCATGGGGAGGGGAGGAATTGATATCCTTATGAGGGCCTAGTATTACAGCTGAGCTAGGTAGAAATATTACAGGCAGATAGGGCCAGGTCCTAGCGAGGGTCAGGACAAAGGTGAAACCACCACAGTGGCAACCAGAGACACATCTGTGGGTGGCCAGGCCTCAGGATAAGGACAAGCTGACCACACCTGCATACTTCCTCCCAGGACAAACGCTGGGCCTAATGAAGCCTGCATAGACATCGGCCACCCCGGTGGGTGACCAGGACCTCTGGACCCACCACTTCCTGGGAGAATCTTTGTTCTTTCCATCCACACTTGCTTACGTGACTTGTTTCCCCACTGGATCGCCGTTACCTCAGTGACTGTACTTGTAACCTTATTGGTTGATCAGGCCCGTGGTCCAAGTTGTAGCCCCGGGTCCCCGGCTACCCATTCAGGACCTCTCCTGCCTCTCAGGAGCTATCCTATCAATAAGTATCTTCCTATTCTTAACTTCCGTTGTTCCTAGAATTCATTCTTCAATTTTGAGGGAACACAAGCTTGGGACGTCAGACATATAACAGATCAGGAGATATAATATTTCATATCTCATCTCTGATATCACTTCCTGAATCGTTAGCATTTCACCACCTTGTTCTTTCGTTGTCACTTTGCACACATTTTCCCCATTGCAAGGGATGTGCTGGGCCACCTGTCTACTCCTTGCCCTTCCCAGGACTTCTGGGACCTCCTGGTGCCACCTCCCTGCCCCTTTGCCTCTTGTGTTCTCTGTACTCAGCCAAGAAGGCGGAGCTGATAAAAAGAAAATTCTTACTGCTTTTTTCCTGTTGTTTTTTTTAAGACAAAATAAACAAAGCCAAAGAGGAGAATTTATCACCCCGTTATACAGAACCAACCGACACCCAGTGGGGTGACCTTGGGGGGCTATGATCCTATGTCTGATCCTGTGGGATGCAAATCTCATGCTGATGAGGGCGGAAGGAGCCCTTCGCACCTGGGTAGCTGGGGTGAGCAAGGCAGATGAGGGAGGAGCCCCTCCCCAGGTGAGACCTTTCTCTTGGTGTTACGCCTGCCCTCTTTGGAGCCAGGACGTCTTCAGCCAATGCTGCCTTACCGCTGAGCACCACAGCTTCGCAGACCATTGAGCCCTCAGCTATGACCAGAGTCATAACAGAGTTAAGTTTCCACACGCCATAGCCAGCTCTTGAACAAGGGCCTTAGACAGCTATAGTCATACTTTAATTATGCGATGATTTTCCCCCAAAATGTATGTAGAAATGCTCCGGACACTTAGGCGGGGCCTCAGCAGGATGCAGCTTTCCCTTCTAACCCTTGAGACTCCTACTCCTGCAGCCCCAGAACCATAAGGGTGGGTGTGCCACTCAGTGCACGTCCTGGAGATGACCAAGTCTGGAAAAGCTGGGCCTGGTGGCCCTTGCCTGTAATCTCAGCTCTTGGGAGGCTGGGGCAGGAAGATTTTTGTGAGTTCAAGGCCAGCCTGAACTACATACGGAAACCTTGTCTAAAAAACTCCAAAAAAACCAAAAACACAAGTACTGACAAGCTCATGAGAGGTTGCGGCTTCTCTGAGAATACAATTTAGTGAGAAAGTCACTAAGCAGAACTTCTAGTAAGTAAAAGGAACTCGGGGCCATGCCGGGAGTGGAAGGAAGTGGAGAGATTTGCTTTTTTCTTCTTCTTTTTCTTTTTTGGTGCTGGGGATCATACTCAGGACCTTGTGCTTAGGAGGAGGCACGGCGCCACTGAGCTAAATCCCTGACCCCGGCTCTTTCTATTCTTAATGGGCATTTATGTCACTATCTGAAGTAGAAATCATAGATATGTTCGTGACACATTATAGTTGTCACAGAAATCTTGAAATATTGCTTATGATCATCACAACTTTGATATTATTGTAGCCATTAGACTTGTCACTAGACCCCAATATTTAATCTAATTAATTAAATGAAACACATATTGCCATGCTACAAATTGTTTTCAGAAGAGAGGAAGGGAAGGGGGAATGAAAAATTTTGTACATTCACCAATAGTCCACAATGAATGTAATTATCATGTACTGCAAACAAACGTGGGCTAATAAAAATAAAAATTAAACATATAAAATGTTGGGCCGGGGATTTAACTCAGTGGTTCTGGTGCCCACCTCGAAAGCACAAGGTCTCAAGTTCGATCCCTGGTACCAAAAAAAACCCCAAACATATAAATTATTACATAAAATATGAATTCCCCCCAACAAATTTGTTTTCAAAATATATTTAAGGGACCAGGGATTTAGCTCAGTGGTTTTGCTGCCTGCTGGGCAAGCGCAAGGACCTGAGTTTGATCCCCGGTACCAA
>NW_004624818.1:1106971-1133801 GCF_000247695.1 Heterocephalus glaber
AATTTGAGACAGGGTCTTGTTATGTTGTTCAGGCCTGTCTTGATCTCAGAGATCCTCCCCCCTCAGCCTCCCTGGTGCTGCTGGGTTTACAGACATGTGCCACCATCCCCAGCATTACCATGTTTTAAAAAATTACTTTTAACTAAAACTCCATCTTTTTTCATGCTTGCAGCAGATAACCATCACCTCTATCCTGCAGCATTTCTATATACACAGATAACACAACTCTTTCACCCCCTGACTTGTTGCCCCTCTCACCTCACAAACACAACGTACCGAAAAACAAGCTAATAGCTGCATTTCCATTGGTCATTTTGTATTCCCAGGCACTATTATTTCATTGACGTGAAACACCTCCCCGGCCACCTCCCAGGGCTTGGAAAGATTTGCTCCACTCAAAACACCGACCACAAGGACAAAGCTAGAAAGAGAAGCT
Source organism: Heterocephalus glaber (assembly GCF_000247695.1). Next base: position 1,107,408 of record NW_004624818.1, read on the forward strand.
AAAACTCCAGGAAGACTTTCTCCTTCTCACTCAGCAGCCCACACTTACAGCCTTTAAGTCAGTAAACTCACTTAAAAAACTGCCCAATTTTAAATAAGACACTTCAAGACAAATACAGCTAAGTGCCTCTGTAAATCTTTTTACACAGTATTTCAAGGTGAAACTTTGTTTTCTAGAGCCAAATCACGTTTATAGCTCACTTCACAATGCTTGTTCTATTTTTATAACCTGGTTATATAGCCTTGCAAATGCAAGGCCTCAAAAAATTGGGTTAAGACTCAGAGTTGTTCCTCTCCACGGAAATCTTTAGTAAAAGGCGAAAGATTTATACGATCTGAAGAGAAACCAGAGTATACTTAACGTTTTCGGCACACAGTCCTCGGGTAAGTGCTATTCCTAACACTCTAATGGTGATTATTTTCCATAAGGTGTTATTGACTTTTGCCTATTACTCAGATAATTCTAATCCTAAATATTATTTTGGAAAGAAATTTCTCAAAGACAAAAGGAGAATCTTGTGATTTTTACAGCGGGAAATTACTTGGTGTACAAGGCATTATGGGCATGCAAACGAGTCTCCACCCCGTGGCTCTGGTTTCCGGAAATGCCCTAAATAGTAGCTGCAGCTTCGCGCTGGGCGCCGGGCCACCGCTAGGGAGCAGAACGGAGGGCAGGCGACGGGCACAAGACCGGAACCTAGTTCAACCAGAAAGGCTTTGGCTTTACTTTTTTTATTTTTTTTTTTTTTTTCAGTGGTACGGAGATAGAACTGGACCTTATGTGCTTGCGGCGCGGGCAGCGAAACCACTGAGCTAAATCCCCAGCCTCCAAAACATTTCTTTTGCACCTAAAAAAGGGGGCTGAGCATAAATACGTTAAAGTCATTAAGTGAAATGGGCTGCAGGGATGCACAGCGTCACCTTGCAGTCTTCTCCGCATCCGGGGACACCGGGACGCAGCATTAGGAAGCTGGGCAGGGGATAAACAGAGATCCGGGCGGGAAGTCGGGGCGCGGGGCCCTCCGGCCTGGGAAGGAGGTCGGGGAAGCTGGGGTGGGGCTGCAAGAGGAGCTGGGAGAAGAGGGGGGCGCAGGGCGCAGAAGAGAAACTGCAGGGAGGCAGCGCCTGCTGCATCGCTCCCCGAGAGGCGTCAAGGAAAGGGGAGGCTGCAGAGTCCTTTGGGTGTCACACAGGACAGTCACGGGGACGTGGCCCGGGAGGCAGGGAGACTAAAGGCCCAGAGCCCCAGGACAGCTTCGGTCCAGGGGAGGGGGCTGCACCGGGGAAATGGGAGTGGGTGGGAAGGGGGAGGAGCAGACCCGACTCTGTGGCAATGCAGGAAAGGGAGCAGGTGGCCCCCATTCTGTCACCCTGCTGCTGCCCCCTTCCCTCCATCCTCGGCAACCCAGACAGCCCTGGTGCATCTCCTCAGCACCTGCCCTGAGGCAGCTGAATTGCTAGGAAAACCGCGGCCTGGGGGTCACGGCCCACCCCAAGCGGATGAAAGAGAGCAGAGCCCTGCCCTGACCCACCAGCCCCAGCCTCTCTTCCCTCTCCACGGGAAGCCTCGCTCTCCACCTGAGCCCCAGACCCGGCCCAGGAAGACTTTGCCTTCCCTGGGGAGCCCTCAGCAGCACCAGCTGTCTCCTACCCCTTGTTATGCCCAGAGTGGTGAGGTCCTAGCTAAATTCACATTGGGACTTATCCCCCAAGAGGATGGTATGAAGAAGTGGGGCTTTGGGGCCGGGGATTTAGCTCAGTGGTTTCGCCATCTGCTGTGCAAGCACAAGGACCGGAGTTCGATCTCCGGTACCCAAAAAAAAAAGAAGTGGGGCTTTGGGAGGTGATTAGGTCATGAGGATGCTACCCCCCATGGATGGGATTAATGCCCTTATCAAAGGATAGGGAGGTGGGAGTTTGTCCCTTTCATCCCCAGGTCTTTTTTTGGTTATTAGAGACACGGTCTGTGGAGTAGCCCAGGCTGGCCTGGAACTCATGGCAGTTCTGCCTCAGCCTCCCTAGTGCTGGGCCTGCAGGTGTGCACCACCACACCAGTCCTGTGAGATGATTTTGCATTATGTGTGACCTTGGCCCACATTGAATCCCAAGGAGAGAAGTTGCTATTGTTGGCTCTGGATTGTCCCCAGGGTGGGGAATGGGAGGAGATGGGAGACTTAGAAGCCAAGAGGTGGGGCCTAGTGTGTGGGGGGGGTTGGGTCACTGGGGCTGTGTCCTTGAAGGGAACCATGGGATCCACCCCTCCCCACCCCTTCCTCAGACCTGACCACCGTGGGAGACTGTAATACTGATTATGCCCAAAGCAGGCTGCAAGCAGTGCAGGCTGGGAAGAGCCAACCCCACAGTTAGTTTATAGAAGTCCAGCTGAAGCCTACATGCTGAGGTCAGAGTAACTCCCACCCAAATTCCGTTCCCACAATTCAAACTTTCCTAACTAGAAGGACAAGGTTCTGATTAAAACCATATATTTTGTCTATTCTGTTCCTAATTCGAGAATGCTTTGTCTTGGCCTTTACAAGCCTGGCTTCCACTAGTTTCCATAGAAACCGCAGGACTGCATGTCCCTGCACATAGTCGCACCTCACATGTAGCTCACCTTTACCCCAGTTGATTACTAATAAAAATTAATGGCTTGAACAGACCAGCACCTTTGCTAATGAAGCAGCATTGGCCGTCCTGGCTCTCCGCTTTCTGTCTCTCTTAATTCTGTCTTTTAGTTTTACTTTCTTCAGCCTTGCATTGTACACTGAGCAGGAGAGTGGAGCCTACTGCAGAGGTTCCCAGTAATGTTTCAGGGGTTCCTAATAGACCAGGAGGTCAGCGAGTCTGGACTGAAAGCTCAAAATCATGAGACAGAATCAAACCTAAATCCCCAGACTAATTTTTTTTCAGCCTAATTTTTACTTGATTTTTTGTGTGTGAGGAGTTTCCTCCTGAAGGACTCCTAATGCATCCCAAAGACCTCATTTTCAAACACATTAACATTTGCATTTGAGGATTAAGTTCCACCACATGCGTTTCAGGGGGACACATTCACATGGAAGCACCACTCAACTGTACTCCTCAGGAGATGGTAAATGTTACGTTGTGTGTGTTTTCCCACAATAAAAACCTGAAAAACAGCAATGTTTTTATAAATATAGCTGATAATTTAAAATTCTATATGTCAAAAGTAATAAAGCAAAACCATAGACATGAGGGCTGGGTGTGTAGCTCAGTGGTAGGACACTTACCTGGCGAGCTCCAGGCTCTGGGTTCAATCCTCAGTACCAGTCCCTTCCACTCACCTGAACCTTGGCAATGCCCTACTACCCGGAAGCAGAGATAAGAAAGACTTCTGGGCCCACCTTGGATGATTCTGAAGTTCCAAGCTAAGACACATGTGTGCCAGATTTTCCGGCACGACCTACAGTAACCTTTCTTCACTTGGAGCTCATTAAAGGTTCATGCAAATGGACTGCATCTCATACATCCAATTACTGCAGAGTGAATTGTGGCTGAGGACATGCACCGTAGACACAGCTGACCTGACTCAGCACCCTGTCAATCATTTTGTCATGCATGCTCCGAAAGACCCACTGGGAGATGCACTAGACCCGGCCCAGCATTTTAAATTCTTCAACCCAACATGTTCAGTGCTGGTGCCATTTTCCTTTCCATCAGCATGAGCCCACTCACTCAGCCTGTCATTGGCTAATTAAACTTCATTAAACTGTGCTGCTTTTTCTTTACCACTTCATGCCACATCCAATTCTTTGTTCATCGTGAACAAAAATCTAGACCCGGACCCCAGCACCCATGGCATCATTACTTGCAATAAATGTAGCAAAGGGCTAATAATTATGCTAGATACAAAGTTTCAAGCCCAGTGTGGTGGTACTCAATGTAATCCCAGCACTCTGGAACCTGAGGCAGGAGGATCATAAACTGGAGGCCAATCTATCTCAAAATTTTAAAAAATTTTAAAATGGGAATGGCTGGAGATGTAGCTCCATGCAAAGGGCCTTGTTTCAATCCCCAATACCACAAAAAAAAAATAAAGATGAAAATAAACTAGAAGTTAATAAGATGCATATTAAAGTATGTGAGGGCTGGGTGTGGCGGTGCACACCTAGAATCCCAGCGGTCAGGAGGCTGAGGCAGGAGGATCGCCAAGAGTTTGAGGCCAGCCTGGGTTGCATAGTGAGTTCCAGGCCAGTCTGCACTACAGAGCAAGACAATGTCCAAACGAACAAGCAAGCCCACAAAGAGTAGAAGGCAGACCTGAGAAGCACAGAACATGGAACAAGGGTACACAGGAGTCAGGAAAAGTGTGCTTGCCTTGCCTTGTCATGCCAGCTACGTGGAGATGCTGAGGTAGGAGGCCAGCCTGGGCAATTGAGGGATCCCTGTCTCAAAACTAGATTTAACAAGGGCTGCGGGTGTAGCTCAGTGGCGGAGGCCCTGACTTCAGAGGTCCACGTGCTGATGTGAGGGCTGTGAGAGCTGCTCAGGGAGCGCCAGAGACCACTGGATGGCAGAGGCAGGGAAGGGGTGGGAGCCCTGCTGAGTCTTGCGTGGGGCGGGGCCTCTGCAGGACCCTCTGAGGGCCGGGTTTCAGCACCGCGGACAAGGCCGCCCTCGGACCCAGGGGTCCCCTCGGAGATCAGGGATCACCGTGTTTCTCCTGGCCTCCAGGGACCCGGTGCCGAGAACCTGCGGGTCTCAGCTCCCCTTGCCTGGGGCTGGGGCTCTCCAGGGCAGGCCCGCTGGGGTCTGTTAAAGCAAACCTGGCCTCCCCTCCAGCGGGGACCCCCATGGATGCTGGATCCAGATCATCAGATGCATCCCAGTCCAGGCGCCCCGAAATTGTGAGCAGAACTGTCTCCCCAGCCAGGGTGAGGCGGCAGGGCCTCCTTTGCTGCGTTCTCACCGCTCACCATTCACCCAGACCCAGCCATCAACCTTATGGAGGAGTGGGCACAATAAAAGCCTCAGGGGTCCTAATCGCAGCATTCTGCGAGGCAGAGGCAGGAGGATCACACGTTGAAGACCAGCCTGGGCCAGTGTGTGTGGGGGGGGCATGGCTTGGGGTTCGTGAGGTGGCCTGGCAGCAGATTCACGTTTCTGTTTACATCAGTTTAGTGGTGGGTAACTTAGTCTGCGTATCTCAGAAGTCCCTGCCAGAGTGGCGAAGGCCAGGCATGATGGATTTTAGGAAGCACCCCAGATCCAGCTGTCACGCCGCTCCTGCTGGTCCCCGAGGAATCTGTGGGGCACGGGGATCCCGGTGGGACCTCCGCTTCTATTCACACACAGCTGGAAACCACCGGGGATGTTCGGGTTCAACAAGCCTGGTATAGGGCTCCTGTGGAGGGGGAAAAAGTGCCCCATGGGAGGTGGCAGGTGTTTTGGGGCCGGCGACAGCTCGAGAGGGGTTGGGGGTTTGGGTGCAGGTGAGGTTCCAGGGGGCTGAGGCTCTGGGGTGGATCAGGTGCTGCGGGGAAGCTGGGCTGACCAGGGGTCCTGGATGTACAGGGAGAGAGCACCCGGGGTGAGGCTGTGCCTGGTGAAGAGTGTTCCTGCTTAGCCAGGGAGGCAGAGGCCTGGACATGTGCTCTGTGCCCGGGCAGGACATGAAGGAGGCTCGCTGTTGTCTTCATCCATCACAGCCACTGCATGCACTTGGCCAACCTTGCTGCTCTCTGTAACTGTTCAGTTCAGCAGACACCTCCATCCTGTGGAGTGCAGCAGCTCCTGACTACACAGGGTCTCCCGGGGAGGAGGGATGGCTCGGGATGCCAGGAGCTGTGATTCTTTCTCAGCCATATTTTGTTTGTTTAGGTTTTACTGTTTAATTTTTGTTTTAGGTTTGCTTTTTTTTTGACACATGGTCTTGCTATCTATTTCAGTGTGGCCTTGAACTCACTATGTAGCTCGATACGATGTGGCCTTCAATTCACAGTGATCATCCGGCCTCAGCCTCCAGAGTACTTGGATTACAGGCGTGTATCACCGTGGCTTTTTTTTTGTACTGGAGATTGAAGCCAGGGGTTGTGCACTGAGCTATACAACCAGAGCTTTTGTTTTGTTTTTGAGACAGGGTCTTGCTGTGTAGCCCAGGTTGGCCTTACACTTGGGGCAATCTTCCTGCCTCAGCCTCCCGAGTGCACTACCATGCCCTGCTGTTCCATGATGTCAATGGTCAACTTCCAGGCCATGTCTTTGTCCCATCAGAGTTGCCCCTGCACGCTGTCCACGTTGGCAATGGAGCAACTCTCCACTTGGTGCCCTCGAATCTGAGCTTCCCTGAATCTATTTAGTCCAAAAATGCGTTCCAGGCACCTAGAACAGTGCCCAGCCCCTCCCAGACCCTCAGGAACTATCCTCAGGGCACTGTTCTCTCCACAGCGGAGACGCCACCTGCCCTTTTGCTGCTGTCTTTGCAGTGGCCCGGCACTGGTGAAGGCAGCAAGCTCGGCACCAATTCAGCGACTTTTCCTTCCACACTGGCTCATTACCAGGCTGTTAACCATGCTCACGGCCCCAGCCTTCTGCCAACCCTGGACACTGAGTTTCCATCCATGAAGGAGTGGATTCTGGGGAACTGAGCTGGTGTACTTTAAACCCAAGTATGAAAGATGCAAATGGCAGCAAGGGAGGCCTTTCCACGCCTGCCATCACTCGGCTGGGCTGTTTCTTACCCCGGGGACTAAATTCATCACTGATGGGGCCTAAGTCTCCTCTAAGGTTTGGCTCGAGTGGGGTTGGACAGCAACCATGGAACTCTTGGGGAAACCCCAAGATTGCCCATTGTTGTCTAAGCTGTTGGAGAAAGGAGTCCATGGATACTGCAAAATTGGAACAGTCCTTGGGAGGCTGAGGTGGGAGGATTGCTGTGAATTTAAGGTCAACCTGCACTATAAAATTTTTTTCAAAAAAAAATTGGTGGGCCTAGAGAGTGTATCGCAGTGGTACGTCAGAATCTTAGTATGACGTAGGCCCTGGGTCCAATCCCAAGGACTCCCCCTCCCCAAATTTTACTGTGACAACCAGTCACCAAACAGAACTGATACTGGCTATTATTCTTGAGCAAGTTTTTATTATTATTATTATTTTTTTTTTTTTTTAGTCTCGGGGATCAAACTTGGCTCCTTGCACTTGTGAGGCAGGCAACAGAACCACTGAGCTGAATTCTCGGCCCTTGAGCAAGTTTTGTCTCTGCTCTGTGGTACTGGGGATGGAATTGTGGGTGTTCACATTGAGCTACATCTCCAGCACTTTTTAAAATTTGTCTGAGACAGGGTCTTGCTAAATCATTAAGTTGCTTAGAATGGGCTTGAACTTGTAGTCCTCCTGCCTCAGCCTTCCAGAGTGCTGGGCTTACAAGAGCATGCCACCGTGCATGCCTGGCTCGACACCACTATCATTCTGCTTGTGCCAGCTGGGGAACCAGGACCCCTGGGTCAGTGCTATGACAACCCCTAGGCCAGAGATGGGAAAACTGAGGCTCAGAGAGGCTAAGGAACTCATTAACGATCACACTGCTGGTCCATGGCAGCCAGGTGCCGTAATTGGATCTTCAGCATCCTGCAAAGGCCCACGGCACTCTTGGGAGGTGGTAGCATTGTTAGGATGCAGGGCCTAGTACGGTGGTGGTACACCTATGGCACAGGTGCCACCGCGGGCTATTTGTTGTCATTGAAAGCTCCAAAAGGTTCGCCATCCCTGGTCTAGTGGAAGGGAGTTGGGTCCCTGGGGTTTGTTCAGGCCCCCAAATTATGAAGCCAACCAACCATGGACTGATCCCTTTGAAACCATGAGCAAACATATTTTCTTATTTTTAAATTGCTATCTCAGGAATTTTGTCAAAGCAATGGGAAGCTGGCTTATGCTGGGATGGGAGCCCTGGCTCCCATGGACTGCTCACTTACCCAGCCTCTTTCTTTGTCCTAAGAGGCAGAAGACGTCAAGGGGACCCACGGAAGGTGGCCCCCTAGTCCTGGAGACCACAAACATTGGGTACAAGTCTTCCCCCTCCTCCCCCAAGGTCGAAGCGAGTGTCCACCAGACTGTGCTATGTACACTGTGCCGAGGACATGACTTAGAACATGGGACACGCTTGAAATGTGTTAGCTATTGGGAGCCCTGGTCATCCCTTTGCCTCCCCTGGTTCCTGGAGCCAGCGTCACCCCAGCAGCCCCTCAGCAGAGGCTGTGTTGACAGCTCGGGCAGAAAAGCCAAGCTAGAGGGGGGATATTATCTGCACCATAGTTATGAAAATGTGGGACTCAGCATAAACAGGGGTAGTTTCTTCCTCAGGCAGCTGGACATTGCTCTTGCAGGAAGAATGTGCACACCTGTCACAGGACCAAGGACCGGCACTAATGCCCTGAGAACCCAGGGTCCCCTGCCTGGCTTGGTCTTGGCTCACTCAGGAGGATGCTGCCACTTTATTTCCAGCAGGTGGCGCCAAAGGCTCTCGCCTCACCTTGGTGACAGCCTGCTGGTTGCTGGGTTTGGGAAGGTGCAGCTGGGCAGATGAGGGAAGATTAAGCAGTGGTGCAGGTTGACACCAGGTTGACGTTGTTTCCATCTCCACCTCAGGCTGGTAGGTGAGGCAGGGAAACTCTTATAAGGGATCAAATCCCAGCTGTGCCTGTGACTTTGGGCGAGTTTCTTCATGGCTCTGAGCTTCAGTTTACTCATCAGTAAAATGGGCTAAGGGCAGGTATAGCTAAGGGCAGGTGTAGCTCAGGTCAGCATCGGGGTTAAATGGTCACAGTACGAAAGTGCCAAGCCATGGCAAGTGACTGGTGAGTGTCGGTTCCCCCATCTTACACAGGCCTCTGTCGGCAGGCAGAGCCTAGCATGGGCTCGGGATTTGGGGCTATCTGGCTCCTTAGGTGAGGACAGAGTTGAGCTTCTAGGAAGGCAGACTTTGGATGGGCTGACGGTCACACTGATGTCCCTTATGGGGGGACTTGAGCACATTACCTCGAGGGCTGGGCTTGAATTTGCGACCCTCCTGGCTCAGCCTCCCGGAGTGCTGGGATTCTTCTGCATCTCTCACAGAAAAGCTGGAGGGAAATTCCACTTCACTTAAAAAATAATTCCTTGGCAAAACAGCAACATAATGTTGATATGAGATCTCTGATTTAAACTCCCCCTACAGCCCAGCCCTGGAGGGAAGATTTCTGTTCCATTCCCTCGGAAAGGCAGGCTGTGGCCAAAGCACACTGTGTGCTCTGGGCGTCCGGATCCAGGAAGGGGCAGCAAAGTCGGGGTTAGGGACAGGTCAGCCCAGGTCTGGAAGCAGCAGTGACTGATGGGACTGGGGAGGGTGGCACTGGGCCATGGGTGACACTGGCAGGTGTTTCCATGCACGTTGGGGTCCTGGCACCTGGAGGCTGGAGCCCGCCAGTGGTGGCTGAGTGGTTGGGGAGCCATCTCCGGCCACACATGGCTCCCCTGGGACCCCTGCTAGAGGACCTCGTGGTGTTCCAGGAGACCCTGGTGAGGGTCTCAGATTTCAGGGCTGGGGACCCCAAAGTAGGCAAACCATGGCAATTCCAGGATGCTTTGGAGGGGAGCGGCTGGGTTGCAGGGAGCCTGCAGAGGGCGTGGTGGCCTGGAGGCGCTGACATTGGAATCCGCCCATCACAGACACCACGGCACTGTCTCCTTCTCTGCATTCCACGGCCAGTCTGCAGGCTGGGGTGTCACATGCCCATTAGCACCTCAGTGAGCTTATCTCCACCGTAGCTTTCGTGGGTGCTGAGAGCCGGAAGCTGGGAGTTCAGGTGATGGGGCAGGGGGTGGGGGTCAGCCCTCTTGGGGAAAGGGGCTTCCGGTCCTGTAGGCTGCTGCACCTCTCTTTCCGCAGACACTGAAGTGTCAAGGTTACCCGCTTTGGATTCAGAGACACCCCAGTTTAAATCTACAGCCACTAGCTGGGCACGGTGGTGCACACCTATAATTCCAGTACTTGGGAGGCTGAGGCAGGAAGATTGCTTCGAGTTCAAGGCCAGCCTGGGCTACATAGTGAGTTCAAGACTGGCCTGAACTACACAATGAGACCCTGAATAATAATAATAATAAAAGAACCACTGCCATTGCTGCATAACTCACTGGGTGTCAACATTACAAAATCAGATTTTTCATAAAAGTTGTAAGAATTTACTGCCGTATCTGACAACACACGACAGGGCTCTGGCACGCTTATTGTGCTCGTACTCACAGTCCCCCCAGTGCCTTGCAGGGTCCCAGCACCTGGGCCGAGTGAGGGTCAGGAGCTGTTTGTCACCTGGCTGGCTCCGCTAGACTCCTCCAGCCTGTGACTTGAGGGGCAGCTGCAATCCCAGCATTATTATTATCATTGTTGTTATTATTTTGGTGTTTTGAATTGCAGGCATGGGGAAGGCTCAGAGGGCCACTCTTCCTTGTCCCCAGGCTGCTCAGCCCTCTCTGCACCTGTGCCCCTCCAGCCTGTGTGTCCCCACCCGCCTGGCACCAAATGTAGATTCCAAAGGCTGCAGCACCTGTGTGGCCACACCGCCCTCTCCCCTGAGTCTGAGGCTGGGGGTGCCTGAGCTCCCCAAAGCCTTGCTCCTCTGGCTGGCAGCATGGGCCTGCCCATCAAGGCGGGGACCCCAGGCCTCCCCCCACCCCATCCAGAGCATCAGTCTCAGGGTGCAGCCCGTGGGAGGAGCAGGGGGGAGGGGGCTGCATGTGGGCCTGGGGCTCTGATCCCAGCGAGAGGGGCTGCTGGATCCTGTGCTCACTGCTGGGGCTCTTCAGAAAGCCTTTCCTGCTGCTGAGAACAAGGGCCCTGGGGACAGGGCTGCTGGCCAAGCCTGCCCGGCCCCGAAGTGCCGCCTGGGTGTTTCCTGGAAACATCTTGCGACCCATCAATTTCTTCTCTCAGATCCATCAATTCCCACTGTCCATCAGCCTCCTACTAGGAGGCGCCACCTTTGGAGCAGTGGCTCCTTCTACCCCTGGCTTGCTTTGTGACCTCAGGGCAACAGGAAAAGCCCTCTGGCTGCTTGGTAGGAGAATGTGGGTCGAGTGGTTTGGGAGGGGCTGGGAGCAAGAGTGTTTGTGTGGTAGGAACTCAGAACCACAAACGCAAAGCAAAGGGCCAGATTTCCCAAGTTCCTTCATTGGAATTGTGATTGGGTGTGGTGACATACACCTGTAATCCCAGAATTCAGGAGGCTGAGGCAGGAGGATCACTGCAAGTTTGGGGTCAGCCTGGACTGCACAGGGAGATGTTGTCTCAAAAAAAAGAAACAAACAAAAATTGTGCCTGGGAAGCACCTGGCACCCTAGCAAGTACTAGGACCAGCTGGGCACTTGTCATTGTTGGTACAAGATGGCACAAAACCTACAGAAGGAGAGGGAGGCTCCCCTGGCCCATGCTGCCAGCTCATCCTTGATTTTGCAGGCAGAGGCTCGTGCTAGTGAGGAGACCTTGGTTTCCAGGGCTGGCGGCCTAGATTTGGGTCACAGGAAAGCCTGCTAAGCCCGAGCATGGCCAGTCAACACAGAGGACATGGCCATCCCCAGCTCTGCCTGGGTTTGCCACCCAGGTCCCCTGCCACCATGGGCGTTCTGAGTTGCCTTTGCCAGAAGTGTGGGTCTGGCCTCACAGTCCCAGCAGTGCCCGGGTCCCTCCGGCGAGGCCCGTACAAGGCTGGGGCCTGTGTTCACCCACAGGGTCACGGGGATGCAGGGGCTTCACCTCCAAGGAAGAGGCAGGGGCACAAGAGAAAACAGGGAGCTATTTCGAGAAGGTGTCAAAGGCCGGGCCGCTAAAATTAGAGCCTTGGTTCCTAAAAAGACATCGGCGCCAATCGAGGCCCCGGAGAGGAGCTCTTCAGCATGGAATGTGAGCCTGGGACGCTGCTCCGGCGGTCCTGGGCTATGAAGTCAGCCTGCCAGGCCAATGGGCCACCCAATGGCCACGGTCACGGGTCCCTCTCCACGCCACCCCCCGCTGCAGAGCTCTGCACCAGGCCAGGGCCAAGGTCCCCAGCTCCTCCCATTCCTGGCCCCGCTGAATTTCCAGCCTGCGCCTTTCCTTTTTTGACTGTGCCCTGGCTCTGCGCTCATTCCCGTATATTGGAGGGGAGGGTGCCCAGAAGGGCAGCAGCCGGGAGGCCTTGGTCCCTGGCTGAGGTGATGAACCGTGAGGGCCTGACTGCCCAGGGTCAGGAAGCCCAACGAGTCCTTCGCCCATCCCCTCCCTCGGGCTCCAGGCCCACAGCACTCCTGCCTCGGGGATGTGGCTGCACAGGAGGCTTCCAGGCCTCAGAAAGCTGACTTCTGGGGGAGCCACCAACGGGCTCCTCCAGGCTCTCCAGGCCCGTGTCCTCGGCCTCTCCTCTCACCGCAAGGCATGTGCCAGGGGATGGGGGTGGCGAATGGGACCCTGCTGCTGAATCCTGTTTGCACCGCAGTGCAGAAGACCCCCAGTGTCCAGTCCCACCCAGCTCAGGACCCGCACCCAGGCCCATGGTCACCTCTCCCATTCCCAGCCCACCAAGTCCTTCTGACGGGGCCTGGCCACAGCTCTCCCTCTCCAGGTCCCCCAGTTGAACCCCATTTACCTCCTCAGAAAGTCCTGCCCAGCCCAGAATCAGCTCAGTCTCCTTCCTGTCTCCCTGCGACCCTTTGGTACCAGCTGTGGGGTTGGGTTCCCCATTAGAACGTCAGTTCCACACATAAACTACTGGTATGGCTTCCCTGTGCCACCTCCAGAGTGTGGTGGTCAGTAGCTGCACAAAAACCTGAGTCAAAGCTGAGTGTGGTGGCATAAGATTGTAATCCCAGTGCTCGGAAGGCTGAGGCAGGAGGGTTGCCTGGAGTTCAAGGCTAGCCTGAACTACGTACATAGTGAGACCCTGTGTCAAAAACAACAAAAAATCCGAGTTGAGATAAAATTCAAGAGGGCAGTGACACAATTGTTCTTGGCCTAGAAGTCCAGCAAAAAAAGACTTATTCGACCATGAGAGGCCAGGAGGATGATGCAGCAGGGCTCAGCTGGCTGCAGTGGCCGTGGGCTCCCACAGAGTGGCATGCAGCTCTGTGGCCAGTCCTGCAGGTGCCTGTCTTGCCCGTTCTCGGTGGCCTGGCTCCAGGAGATGCTCAGAGACAGAAGTCCACACTCAGCTGGGCCTGTGGGAGGGGCCTGCAGAAGTTGGGGAGCCCGAGGACAAGGACAGGCTAGTATCCCCACTGTCAGGGACCCCATTCTCCCGGATGGGCTGTCTCCCCAGGGGCCTGTTGGCTGTGATGCCCTCAGGGTCTCTTGCCCAGCCCCCTGCAGCCCAGGCGTGGCACACACCAGAGCAGGTGTGTTTGGACTGGAGCTGCGCTCTGGCCCAGGCTGGGCCCTCTCTGGGTCCCCTCAAAGACAGTCTAGGACCATCGTGGTATGTGTCCACCTCTTCCTGTTTTTCCCTTTTGATATGGGAATTGAAGCCAGGACATCACACTGAGCTACATCCCCAGCCCATTTTTATATTTCAGTTTGAGGCAGGGTCTTGCCACGTGATGAGAGAGCAAGAGAGAGAGAGGAAACCAAACCTTTTTTTTTTTTGGTATCAGGGATCGAACTCCGGACCTTGCGCTTGTGAGGCAGGTGCTGGAACCACTGAGCTAAATCCCCAGCCTGACCAAACCTTTTTAAAAGGTGCACAGTTAAAGGGATGCTTCTCCCTGATCCAGATCCCTGGTCCCCCAATTCATCCATGGGTCAGCTTCTTACATGCCTGTGTCTGATGGTGCAGCCAATGTTTTTTGCATAATTCTACTTTTTAAACTTAAATTATTAAGCTATCAATTTTTCCTTCTTTCTTTTTTTGGGAGGTAGATCAAGAAAGGGTCTCCCTATGTAGTTTAGGCTGACCTTGAACTCACTATGCAGCCAGACTGGCCTCAGACTCTCAGCCATCCTCCTGCCTCACCCTCTCACGTGCTGGGATTATAGCATCCACCATCATACTCAACAAGCTATTCAATTTGTTATTAAATTATCTTAGGGATAATTCCATGGGAAGATACTTAGACCCAATAGCATACTCATACATTAAGTGCAAACTAGGGTACTTCGTGCATGAAGTGGGTGGTATTAAACCAAGCAAAGAGCTGGGTGTGGTGTCGAACACTTTCAAACCCAGCATTCTGGAGGCCGAGGCAGAAGGATCATAGTGAGTTTGAAGCCAGCCTGAACTACATTACAAGACTCTCTCGCAAAAACTAAAAACAAAGAGAGAGAGAGAGAGAAGGAAGGAAGGAAGGAGGGAGGGAGGGAGGGAGGGAGGAAGGAAGGAAGGAAAGCAAGAAAGCAAGCAAGAAAGCAAGAAAGCAAGAAAGCAAGAAAGCAACCAAGAAAGCAAGAAAGCAAGAAAGCAAGCAAGCAAGAAAGAAAGAAAGAAAGAAAGAAAAAGAAAAGGCCAAGCAAAAAGCCAGACATGGTGGCGCAGGCCTGTAATCCAGCTCTGGGAAGCTGAGACAGGAGGATGGCAAGTTAGAGCCCACCCTGGCCCCTGGGGTCACCTCAAGGTGGCCGCACCTGGCTGTCAACAGGCAACAGGAAGTCTGTGCAGGGGTGGAGGAGGTCAGAGTGATCACTGGTTTGGGACGAGGCCCTGATAGCAGGATTTATCAGGGTATTGGGGCTGAGGCCTTTATCAGCCATCAGTGTGTTAGACTTTGCAGCAATCCTGCAGCCACTTTGAGCGCTGACAGCCAGGAGTCCAGCAGAGGTGGTTTCTTCTCAAGATCTCCTGGCTCCCAGCCACAAGGGGGTGAGGCAGGAGGGACACAGGTCAGGGACATTCATGGGAGAGGAGCCGATGGCAAGGAGGGGACAAAGAGAGGAGCCCAGGGCTTGCTCCTCCTGGGAGGCTGAGGCAGGAGGATGGCAAGTTTCTGGGCAATTTAGCTATTTATTAAGACTGCATCTAGGAATTTAAAAAGGGCTCAGTAGGAAGGCCCAGGGTTCAGTCCCTGGTATCACAAAACAAGCAAAAAGATTTAAAAATCCGTTTTCAGGCCAAATGTGGTGGCACACACCTGTAATCCCAGCACTCGGGAGGCTGAAGCAGGAGGACTGCCATGAGTTCGAGGCATTGGTTCCTTCCATCTCTCTGAGTGCCACCCTTGGCTTCTTCACCTCTGGAGACCTTCAGATATCTGTGACACAGAGCTGTAACACTTGGCTGTAATGCTGAGCTGTTGCACTTCACTGTAACAGAAAAACTGGCTTTCTACACACCAAAGATTAAAACTAGACCCATGTCTCGCACCAGGCACTAAACTAAAATTGAAATAGATCAAAGATCTAAATATTAAAACAGAAACACTGAATCTGCTAGAAGATAGAATAGGTAGAATTCTCAAAGATATTGGTGTAGGCAAAGACTTTATGAACAAAACCCTGATTTCACAGGAACTATCACAAAGAATCAACAACTGGGATCACATCAAATTAAAAAGCTTTTGCTCAGCAAAAGAAACCACCAACAGAGTGAAGAGACAACCTACAATGTGGGAAAAAAATTTTTACCAGCTGTTCCTCAGACAAAGGCCTAATATCTAGAATATATGAAGTACTAAAAAAAATCAGACCCTTCCCCAATGTAAAGACCCAATCCAAAAATGAGCATCTGAAATTAATAGACATTTCTCAGATGAAGACGTAGAAACAGCAAATAAATATATGAAAAAAGGTTCGATATCATTGGTCATTGGAGAGATGCAAATTAAAAAACACTGAGATTCTACCTCACTCCAGAAAGAATGGCTGTCATCAAGAAATCAACCAATAACAGATGCTGTCTGGGCTGTGGGGAAAAAGGAACCCTTTGCCGCTGTTGGTGAGAGTGTAGACTGATGCAACCACTGTGGAAATCAGTGTGGAGATTCCTCAAAATACTAAAGCTAGAGTTCCATTGGATCCAGCTATTCCCCTTCTTGGTATCTTCCTGAAAGAATTAAAGCCTCTTACCACAGTGATATATGCACTTTGTAATAGCAGTTTGTAATAGCTAAATCTTAGAAACAGCCCAAATGCCCATCAACTGATGAATGGATAAGGATTTTTTATACAATGGAGTATACTCTGCCATAAAGAAGGATAAACTTGAGGGCCAGGGATTTAGTTCAGTGGTTCTGCTGCCTGCCCCACAAGCACAAGGACCTGAGTTCAATCTCTGGCACCAAAAAAAAAAAAGGACAAACTTGAGACATTTCTAGCTAAACGGATGCACCTTGAGACCATACTCTTAAGTGAAATAAATCAGGAATACATGTTTAAATACCATACTGCATTGTTTCTCTGGTGTTAGAAATCTAAAGTATAAATAAGGACCAAAATGTACAGTAGAAGATATAAGAAAAAGAGGAAAAAATTATATGAGGATTAAAAGTAAGAGAGAAATGGGCCGGGGATTTAGCTTAGTGGTTTCGCCACCTGCTGCACAAGTGCAAGGACCTGAGTTTGAGCCCCAGTACCAAAAAAAAAAAAAAGGTAAGAGAGAAAAAATTGAAAGGAAGAAGTGGGAAAAAAAAGAAACAAAAAAGAAACAGAGAAAAAAAGATTTTTAAAGAGAATTAAGAAAAATAAATAAGAAGCAAGGAAAAAGGAGAAAGGAAAATCCTTCAAACCTCAATAAACTGATAAAGAAGAAAGAGGAAAGAAAAGAAGAAAAAAAAATCAAGAAAAAACACACAGAGAATCGTAAATAAATAATAAAATAAAATTTCTCTGTGATTTTGAATGTGTGGTTTTCTTCTGGGATCCACAGTTTGGGGTAGTGTCTAAGTCTAGACATGTCCCAGCTTGTGCTGGTCACCAGGCCCAGTCTGCTAGCTGCAGACTCCAGCAGGCAGCAGAAGTAGGGCGAGGGTGCCAATGGCATGACTTTCAAAGGCAGAGCAACTCTGGCTGCAGCAGTGGGGCATGTGTCCTTTAACTCAAGCCTCTTCAGGAGTCTTTTTCCAGCCTGACTGCAGCTCCCTGACTGTAGTTCTGCTGTGGCTGTTTCTAGCCCGGTCACTGTGGGACCAAAACACTGGGAGCCCTGAAGTGAAACCACTCCGTGGTTGCTCTGAGTCCTGCGTTCAAACAATCAACCCTGCCCTGAAATGGCCTTCAACCAAGCATTCCCTCCAGGGATATTGTGAGTGCTTGGACTGGAGTCACTCGATGGGAGCAGGATCCTGAGAGAGAGAAGTCTTCTTTGCCCCTTTCCAGCTCTGAGGCTCCAGGTGGCTTCAGGCTTGTGGCTGGGTTGCTCTCATCTGTCTCCTCCATTGTCACACCTGACTTCTCAATGTGTGCAAATATTGCAGATAGCTAAGTTAGTTAGAAATTATAAGGCAGTTAAAAAAAGGCTGGACCCTCTGCATAGAAAACAATTGAGGCACGTTCACTGAAGGTTAACATTATAAAAAGAAAAAAAATTATAAAAAGAGAGAAACTACTACACCCACCTACTTCCCCTGAGGATAAATAGCAGTGATTGGTATTCTAAATAGACATCAATCTTGCTACATTACTAGCTTCCCCATTTAATCTTCATTTAATCAGTATTACCTGGGTGACTATACTTATAATCTAATTGGCTGATTGTGGTTCTGCCTCACCTCATGCCCACCTTGTGATTTTCCACTGGATCTTATAGTTTTGCCACATTTTGTACCCACCTCACCTCATGTCTTTGCCTCATAAAATAACTTTGAGAAGCAGAGTGGATGGGCAACCCACTTTCTGGTCCCCCTTCTGTCTCTCTTAGATAGAAGCTATCTTTCTCTCAATAAATTTTTCCTACTCTTAACTTCCATTGTTCCTAGAATTCATTCTTCAATTTTAGAGAACACAAACTCATGTTTCTGATATCTAGCAGGTTGGTAGTTATAATATTTCCCTGTTTGGATTATTTTGCTTATTTGGATTACTTGGTGCCCTATATCACAATGATGGCTCCCTCTATCATCAGAACACTTGTGAGCCTCATACAGTGGGGCACACCTGTATTCACAGCCCTCTGGGAGGCTGAGCCAGGAAGATTGTTGAAAGAAAATGAGCCAAAACAGGAGCACCCAAGGCAAGGCTTTATTGGAGAAGGAGCTGCTGGGCTGCCTCCAAAATGGCAAGAGAGAGCAAAATTAACTGGGGTGAGGTTTCTATAGGGCAGTGCAGTGGGGAGAGTACTGTGAGAGTTGAGAATTGGTCAGGTTGTAGGGCAGGCAATAGGATGCCAAGTGATTGGAAGGGGAGGGTCACGTGCGTAGCAGGTGGAGCAACAAGTTAGGTTTTGCTTCTCCAGAGGGGGTAGGTTTCACTCCCCCTTCCCCTACCCCAAGTGGCTCATTTCTCTAAAGGCTCATTTCCCATTTTAAGAACGGGACCTATTTTAGAATGCAGGACCATTGGGGCCATTTTATCTGGTAGATACCTCTATCATTTGTAAGTTGGAGCCCAGCATAGGCTGAGGCACTTAGTGAAACCCTGTCTCAACATAAAAAATAAGCAGGGAGGGGATGTAGCTCAGTGCAAAGGCCCCGGATTCAATTCCTAGTCCCACAAAAACAAAAAGCAAAAACCACTATGATCACTCTAGAGCCCAGCTGCACTGCCCAGGGCTCTCTCCTCATCTTGAGATCCTGCAAAGACTTTTCATGTGGATGTCTTGGGGCCACACATTAGCCCACCTCTCATCCCTGCTCCAGCCTCAGGCTCCTGCCGTTTCTTAAACCTTCCCTGTTCATCCCATCCAACCCTGCTCCCCTCAAGCCTCACTCTGGTTGCTCCTGGTACCTGGGATGTCTTCCCTGAAATTTTGGTTCCCTTTCATCCTTCCAGTCTCAGTGTAAATATCACCTCCTTGGAGAGAAGCTGCCGGGCATCCCATTGAGAGTGGCCTTCCTGTTCTCCTTTGTGCCCTGCACCTAGCAGTTGCCCAGGACAACAGGGCAGGCAATGGAAGAGGAACCTTCCAGCCCAAGGGCAGGCCAGGCTTCCCAACACCTGGAACATTCCTGCCTTCCCCACCTTCCAGTGCCCACATCTGGACAGTAGCAGCTCCAGCTCCACAGACAGCCTTACACCCCATCTGTGTCCACTCTGGTCAAGGTCTCGGGAAAGACCCAGGCCCTGGCCCTGCCAACACCTCCAAAGCGAGTCTCTGGATGGAGGGGAAGGGCCACACAGGTCGTGGTGTCCCCCACAGGCCCTGGACAGCAGAGATCACCGAAGGGCACTGCACAGGGCTCAGGGCCATCTCCTTCGGGGACAGGGCAGTAGGTGACCATGCACGCTGAGCTGCCCTGCTGGGGGGTTTAGGAAAAAACACCCACAAAATCAAGCTCGGAACCACAATCCCCGGCACTGGTTCCACCTCAGGCTCTACTCATTCAGTCCTTTTGGGAAGTAAGATAAAGTCTACTGGTGTCCGGAAAGTACAGGACACATTGGCAGGTTTTCTGGGCTCTCAGGAGCCTCTTGGGCTCTTTGTGAACTTGGGAAGGTGGGCAGGTGGGCAGAAATGAAGGAAGGAGGGAAAGAAGGAAGGAGGAAGGAAGGAAGGAAAGGAAAGAAAGCAGAGAAGGAAGGGAGGGAGGGAGGGAGGGAGCCTGGGACAAATGCCTCACCTGCCTGGGCCTCAGGTTCATTTTCTGATAAGCGTAGAGCCCCCTTCCCCCTGGTTTGCTTTTTTGTGGCCCTAACGAATCACCCAGGGGATCTGGGGGCTCGGACCCCTGGGGTTGCCGTCTGTGTCTGTCATAGCCTGCTTGGCTCCCTAGGGCTTTAGTGGCCTCCCCTTGAGTGGCAGCTCAGACTTCCTCCAGCCTTCCTGGGCCGGGCCAGGACTTTCTGCCAGGAGCCCACGGCCAGAGCTGGCCCTGAGCAGCCTGGGTGGGAGCACAGAGCACGGACGGGTTTCCGGTTCACTGTAAAAAGAAACACAAGTGAGAAGAGGATGATGATGATTGTGCAGTAAGAAGGAAAAGACCGACTGAAGCAGAGCTCTGTCCTGGTCCTGATGCCTGGATTCTTTGCACACATCAGGATGCAGAGGGTCACAGAGTAAATCCACGCACTATTGGGCTTTCTCTACCTGGGTGTTAGATGCTATTTGTGAAGTGATGGCTCAGACAACTGGAGAACCACAGTGTGAAGTTGGCCAGCAGAGGCTACCAGAGATTGAGGACAGGATAATCGATGAAGATGAAGTTGACAGAAATGTTAATCAGCTTTGTCCTTTCTGTGCTTTGGAAACCACTCCCTGAACTCCTTCCCGGTAAGCCAAAGCTGTCATCTAATTCTAAAATCTTCACGGGAGAGGGCCAGCCTAAGTGTGCAGCTGCTGGCACTGCCTTTCTGCAGAGAACTGAACCGTTCTTGGAACCTCCACAAACAGGGATGCCTCTTTACCATAATTTGGACACAGCTGCTAGTAAAGAAGACAAGGAACTCTAGAAACCGGTTTCTATACTAAATTTGTCAAAATTTAAAAGACTCCCATGTTCATTAATGAGCCTACTTGCAGAGTATCAGGACTTGAAAGTTTGGGGTTTTTTTTTTTTTTTGGAGGCAGTGTCTCATTTTATAGTTCAGGCTGGCCCTGAACTCATTATGTAGCCTAGGCTGGCCTTGAACTCACAGCGATCCTCCTGCCTCAGGCTCCCAAGTGCTGGGGTTACAGGCATGCGTCACCACACCTGGCCACTTGTGTATCAGTTGTCAGTTCAAAATAGCCACATTGATAAAATAGCCAGTAGCAGTGTGGCTGTCCTCTCTGTCTCAGAAAATACAACAAAAATACAAAGAAAAGATCTTTCTTCAAGGCTTTTTGGCCTTGTGTTACTGTTGCTCCTTTCCATAATTGATAAGCCTGTTTTTTCAGCAATGTTTACAGCTTAACTAACTTTGAGCGCTGGTATAAAGATTGTGAGGCGCCCCATCTGCAGATTGTCTGTAGGAGAAGCATCCTTTAAGTTATCCTAAGAAAGTGCCATGTCACAAAACCCATCATATATAACATCTGTAGTTTAGAAAAGGAAAGGCTGTACCCATGTTAGCAAGTTATTTTCTAGTGTTAATTTCAAACACTGATAAACTGAGACTATAAGGGAGGTGACATTGAGATGACTGGAATAACCAGTTTGTCTAGTAGGCCTAAACATTAGTAAAGAATAGCTTCCTGCCAGGAGGAATCTCTATCTTTTGAATGCTTAACCCAGGCTCGAGATGTCTTGGGAATTACCAGGATTAAAGTCTTAATTTCTCAGGAAGAGCCCTTCCATGTGTCAAGGTCTCAAGGTACAAGGTAAAATGATTCCTTTATTGCTACAGAACATCTAATATAAGTCATTAAATGAGTGTAATCTTGTAATTTTGGCCTTTCATCATATGATAGGAGACGACCCCAATTTTTTTGGCGGGGGGGATTTCTTCCTCTGTAGGAGTCATGTAGGAAAAATAAAAGGCTTATGCCAAGTAGAGGTGAATATTTGGAAAGCCAGCTCCCAGGCAATTTTGAAACCCGTGTTGAAATCCCTCCCCTTGTTACAGATGGTGTAGAAGTCACAAGTCTGCTAATTGGGCTGTTTCTTCCTTTGCCTGTTATTTATGCTTCCTTCATTTCTGTCTGGATAGTCAGGAAAAGATTTAATGTTTAATATTTAAACAAAGTATTTAATGTCTGCACAGTAAAATCATTCAAACTTCAAACCAGGATTGAATCCAGCTGGAAATCAGCTAATCGTTTCTTAATCTCAGATTTAGAGGTGAATGTCAACCGTGCTCTGTTGAAATGCGCAAGTGTTTGATTCATTTGAAAAACTGCCTTGAGGTCACTGTTTAATGCGACCAACATGTAAAGTTTGTAGCCTTTTTTTTTTTTTGGTGCTGGGGATTGAACTTGGGACCTTGCACTTTTGAGGCAGGCACCGGAACCACTGAGGTAAATCCCCAGCCCTAAAGTTTATAGGCTTAAAGAAGTCTTGGTGCTAAAACATTTTAGTACAACTCAAAAACATGAAGGGACTGCGCAGAGTTTGGGTTTAGTCCCAGGGTCGTGGAGGAAAGGGAGATGACAGCTGATCAAATGAAGACCCATAGCCCACTAAGCAATCTTCTACCTTCTGTAGAAATCCATGGGCTCTGATTAGAGGTCTGTACTATAAAAAGGAAGAGAACCCTAAAACAAGACTGTGAAACAGTGGATAAATTCAGGACAGAATTAGGAGTGTGTTTATTACTTGTTTCAGGGGTTATCAGGCAAGATCATTATTTCTGCAGGAAAGTGAATGTTTAATGCTCCTTTTTGGACTATTATCTTCTGGGACACATTTATACAAAAATTTTTTTCTTCATCCTTGTGGTGCTTAATTTACCTGAGCTGTCTTCACAGTCCCAAGGTCTTTTTTTTGGTTTTTGAGCCAGGGTCTCACTATGCAGTTCAGGCTGGCCTTGAACTCACTATGTAGCCTAGGCTGGCCCCAAACTTGCAGTGATCCTCCTGCCTCAGCCTCCCAAGTGCTAGGATTACACACAGGTGCCACCATGCCAGGTTTCAATTTAACTTTAAAATGAGATCTAGTGTTTCTGTATTTTGTCATTTTCAATAAATTTAAGTGTTTTGGAAAAAAAATCATCCACCGCGGGGCGCGGGTGCAGATCCCCAACTCATCTTCATTCTTCCTTCCCCTCCCCCACCGCGTGGTCCTCTCCCACAGGGAGCTCCATCTCCCTGTTTCCATGTTATCTCTTGTTTTGCTCTTTAATTTATTTATACTTTGGGTTTCTCATATAAGAGAAACCACGCGAGCATTAAGCTCCTGTGTCTGATTTATCTGGAGGTGGAGAACAGCCAAGCTGCTGGTGACAGCAGCCAGCCGGGGGTGATGCTGACCGCTGCCCCAGACAGAACCCGGGCAGCAGCACCTCTGCACGGCTGGAGGAGAACGGACTTCGTGTGACCCACACCCCAGAGGCAGACAGAGCAAAAGGGCCGACTGAGCCCTGCCAACAGGTGCCACCCTCCTGGGAGGAAGGTCACAGGAGCAGAGCCAGCCGGAGGGGCTTTGAGGGGCTGCCAGCGCCTCCCTGCATCCAAGGCCGGACTGTCACAGGGCTTCCGCGGGGACATGGGGCCCTGTTCCGGAGCTGTCCCTCCCGGCACAGCGCGTCCTCCCCCTCCAGCAGCTCTATTAATATCCCTCACGCGGACGCTGGGACGCGGACATTCACAGTCCCCGCCGCTGCACTCCGCTCATCCAAGGGCGAGAGCCTCCTCCTCTCCGCGCCTCCCTCCCTCCGTCCCTTTCCGCTTTCCCAGACCGGACCGGAGCCCTGGGCGCCGCTTCTCCTCGGTGACTCACAGGGAGAGGCCGCAGGAAACCATCCTCTGCCCCCTGCATACAGTGCAGCTTTGACAGCAGCATGGAACCTCGCTTTCCGGGGAACCTGACTCCACTCTCCTGAACCTTGGGACAGAGAGACCCAGGTGACCCCGCCACCTGCTGGGATTTTCGCCCCCTGCCGCAAGCTCAAGGACCTTAGTTCGATGCCCTGTACCAAAAAAAAAAAAAGCACATTCCCAGAGAATTATCTGGTCTCACTTGTCTATACCACTGAGATAAGGAACCCTGATCTAACAGGACAAAAAGCCTAGGTACCTAGAAATATTTACAGCAACATTATTCATTTGTTTATTTATTTTTGGTTTTTTGAGATAGCATCTTACTAAGTAGCCCAGGCTGGCCTTGAACTCCTGGCAAGCTCCCTGCTTCAGCCTCCAGAATGCTGGGATTATAGGTGTGTTCGACCACACTCAGCAGTATTATTCAAACTACCAAAAAAAAATCTCAGCACTAGGTAAACCCAAATTAAACCCATAGTTAGTTATTTTAAGAATATTAAACTCAGTGGATTGTAGAATAGCCATTTAAAAAGATAAATACGGCAGCTCTTTAGTGACACAAAACATTTAAAATTATGTGAATTTTAAATTTTAAAAATATGCTGATTCCTCAAATGATTAAACATGGAGTTACCAAAGACCCACCAGTTCCATTCCTAGAGGAAGCAGGAAACATGTCTACACACACACACCTGTACATGAATGCACCCAGCAGTATTATTCATTAGAGCCTAAATATGTAAACAAACCAAATGTTCATTCACAGACAAGTGGATAAACAAATGTGGTATGTCCATATAGTGGAATATTATTCAACTGTGAAAAGGAAAAATGTCGGGAGCAATGAGTACTGATACAGGCTACAACATGGATGAGATTCAAAATGTGATACTAAGTGAAAGAAACCAGACACAAAAGGCCACATATTGTGATTCAGTTTACATGAAAGTTCCAGAGAAGGTAAATCTATGGACACAGAAGATTGGTATTTGCTTGGGATGGAAGGTTGTGACTGGGGAGGGGAAAATGGCTTAAGGTAATGAGAATGTTCAAAACCCAGGTGTGGCGTCACATGAAGGAATCTGACCACTCCCAGCCTGGTCTGAGCAGAGACCACTTTACCTCCAGCTGCTGTGCTTTCACACCTGCTGCAGATGTATCATCATGGGTCAGTAAGGCACAGGAAGCACACTCACACCCTAGAATTCCCAGTCTTAGTTCAAC
The DNA here is from genome assembly GCF_000247695.1 of Heterocephalus glaber. Next base: position 1,132,069 of record NW_004624818.1, read on the forward strand.
CCTGCTCTTGACAAACAACACACAACTGCTTGTATGTTCTCAAGCCCTGTCCTGGCTGATGGCCACAACTCCTTTGCACTGAACTCTCCCCATTGAAAGTCCCATTGTGACTTTTTCCTTCCACAGCCCCCCTTTTTTATCCTTACGACCTATAAAGATCTTATAGCCTGTATGAGAGTTAGCTAGTCTGGTCTCTAGTGCCAGAGCAATCCCTCTCAGGTTTGTTCTGGAATAAACCTGTCCCATTGTGGTTGTAACTCTGGTTCTTTTCATTTTTTCCTAATATTTGGCACCCAATGTGGGGCAGGGGTCGAGAGGACTACTCCAGTATTCTCACCTCTTCCTTTTGTGACCTACCCACTCCCCTTCTCTCCCCCTCTCTCCTTTTCCTTTTTCCTTACGAGCTCCAGAAAGTCATTTGCTGTTTCCTGCTAATCCTCTACTCAATACCAGACCCTTCGTTGTCCAGTGCAGGGCTGGTAAGGTTGGCCCTTCCTTCTCCCAGGTGCGCCTGGAAGTGTAGGTCCATCCCAGACTCGAGGGAGGGGTCCTGCAGGGCAGGCTCTGCCGTGGACTTCTGCAGGCATTGGCCTGGGGACACCTGCCCAAACTCTGGAAAAACCTCTGATGTAGCCGGGTCATGTCCATGAGAGAACCTCCAGGTTCCTAGTCCTATTTGGGGGATGCCCCAACACAGGGCTATGGACTACTGGTCATTCTCTTACCACTTATTATGGGCTCTCAAATTTGTAAAATTCTAACAAATACCCCATTGGGTTGTCTTCTAAAAACTCTTTTTTTTTGGTACCATAAAAAATCTTTCACCTTTCAGTTTAAAAGGGGATATTCAGCCTCATATTTTACTTTCTCACAGCTTGGCCCAGGTACAAGCCAGACAATGGCAGCCAATGGGCTGGATTTGGGATGTTTAATTTCCAGATTCTTCTTGACCTTGATAATCACCTGAAGTGGCAAGTGGCAGGAGGTCCCTTCTGCCCAAACTTTCTTTGCTCTCTGCTTGCATCTCCTTCTCCCCCACCAAAAATTGCTCTGTCTACCTGGAGGTAAGACTACAAGAGAGTTCTAAACTACAATACTATATGCCAATTGGATCTATTTTGCAAGAGAGGAAGCACTAAAGGCAGCAAAAATCAAGGCAGTAAATTATGCCAAACTGGGACAGATTGATCAGGAAAACAAGAAACCTCCATCGGCATTTTTACAAAGGTTCAAGGACCTGCTTTGTTTGAGCTCAAAAATTTCTTTTTCATTTTTGGCTCTTTCTGAGATTTCCACGGAAAGCTGTTTAAATAGGTTTTCAGGATAGCCAAACTTATTATGATAGGGAAAAGTTTTAGATAATTTAATAGATTGAATATTAAGGTAGTTGTAGAAGCAAAATAAGTAATGTGTTCTTTTAAGATTTGCTTTTCCCAGGCCGGGGATTTAGCTCAGTGGTTCTGGCGCCTGCCACGCAAGCACCAAGTCCCGAGTTCAATCCCTGGTACCAAAAAAAAAAGAACAAACAAACAAAAAAAAGATTTGCTTTTTCCAGATAGCCTATTTAATAAATGGTGTTGGAAAAACTGGATTTCAACCTGGCAAAGATTGAAACTAGACCCATACCTATTACCATGCACTAAACTAAGATTGAAGTGGATTAAAGATATAAATATTAAGACAGAAACACTAAACTTGCTGGAAGATAAGTTAGGTAGAACTCTTGAAGACAC
>NW_004624818.1:1134661-1170275 GCF_000247695.1 Heterocephalus glaber
AAAGATGGAAGAGTGAAGAGAGGGGAAGGGGAAAGGAAAAGAGGGAAAGGAAAAACTATGAGAAAAGAAAAAAAGGGCAGGGGATTTAGCTCAGTGATTCCGGCCCCTGCCTCACAAGTGCAAGGTCCCGAGTTCGATCCAAAGTACCAAAAAGAGAAAAAAAAAAAGGGAAAAAAAAATGAAAATGAAATCTATGTAAATAGGGAAGGGCGGAGGGGGGTCAAGGTACACAGGTAATGGGGGAAAAAAAATAAGAACCAAGATATATCATGTACAGGTACAAACACCCAATGATAAATGTAAACGAATTGTATACCTAAAATGTACCATTAAAAGAACTAAAAAAAAAAAGATTTGCTTTTCCCATAACTCCTTGTTTAAGGTGCCAGTTATCTGACTCTTTAAGCAGTAACTTCATTAACCTAACAAAGTTACCATGCCAGGGTGAATTTACAAAATATATGTGCCTATTTTGTGTCTGTGACTTGTAAATAGGAACTGGAATTGTATTTACACATCAAAGACCACTAGGGATGAGATAATGGCTAAAAAGGTATAAAAAGGGAAATGCTGAACAAAGGGGGCACGGATACTGACCAGGCCTGTTTCTGGAGTTCCCGCCCACTCCTGAGAAGAAATTTTATTATTTTATCCGAATTCTGTGTCTCCGTGTATTTCTTTCCGAGATTTCTGTAACAATTAAAAGGTCACTTTCACTGCTTCTGAAATCCCATTTGAGTCTAAACAAACAAATTCATTTCTAACACTTGAAAACTCAGTCACGGAGACCAGCTGGAAAAGGGGAATAAAAATTTTAGGCCTGGGGAAACAAAAATTGATAAATTTATTTTTGGCCTCCAATATGAGTGAGTATTTCTGTTTACTTGATATGCTTAAAATATTTCTTTCTTTTTTTTTTGGTACCGGGGATCGAACTCGGCTCCTTGTGCTTGCACAGCAGGCAGTGAAACCACTGAGCTAAATCCCCGGCTTGACATGAGTTTTTATGCGTAACTAACAGGGGCACCTGGACTGGTCAATAACAAGAAACAGGACACAGCTGCCTCCTTAGACAGTCCTTACCTCGTCTGTGACACTCCATTACTGCTGACTTCATTGTGTATGAAATGTATTTGTTTCCCAAGTGTTCAGGTCTTCAAAGATGCAAAACTGGAAAACATCTCATCAGACCAGCAACTTCCAAGCTAAAGTTATTCATGGTGATAAAATTTTAGGCTCAAGTATCAAGCTTCCCTTTACTTGTTTTCCAGCTACTCGTGGTAAGTTGTACATGCCAATCCAACACAAGACAGTCAACATTGTCATGTGTATGTTGTGTATGTGTTATAACACTCAGAGATGCCCAAACACTGCAGTCCAGGCAATGTCACATAAGATACATTCTTTGATGGCACTGTATTGAAGGATGACAAATTTAAGTAAAAGTTTCTTTGTGTCATTTAGTGATGTCATCATGATTGTTATGCTGAAAGGTGATCTCAAGTTGTCTCAAAGAAGCTTTATAATTGTTCTCCGTTAACATTCTGCAGGGACTTGAGTTCTAAGACAACAATTCCTAACCATGTTGGTAAGGAAATAACAGTGCCCTGGTCACACTCTGTATTTCAAGATGTTTGATAACTAGAGAAGAGAACAGATCTCCTGGGTGTTCAACAACTCAGGTTTGGAGACCAAAGCTAGAAAGATAACTGGGCTAAGAGGACAGTCAATATTTTGGCGCTGGCCGTCCAAGGTCAACCAGGACCCAGTCTACAGGATCCTACAACTTTGGTAAGTCCCCCAACCTTCTGAACAGGGAGACTATTGGACCCCAGAGGACAAGAGTCAACCAATGTACAGTGTGCTAAAAGGAGGGTCTCCAGCCATGCTTCCCTGGGGAAGTCACATGGTCAAGCAAGATGGTGACCCATCCTGGCAGCTGACACTGACAGAGGAGCTGAGAGAATCTATACATAGTTCCAAAAATACTTCCTGGGGAGCCTGACCTTGATAGATAGCAAGAGGTTAATTTTGATTAACACAGGTCTCACTTTAACTTGGTCTTGAACCCAGCAAACAAGTCTAACCCAAACCATAACTAAAGTAATAGCAATTTAGGGTCAACATAAAAGGGGGCTCCAATCGCTGACCCCTGATGACAGTTTCCAGCTGCAGACAGATCTAGAAGCCAACTGGCTACAATTGCTATTCCAGTCCCTTGAGAACAGTGTCTGGATGCAACTCCTTCCCCAGTCTGCATTTTCATTCTGGTGCTAGTGCTTTGGTTGTACATGCTTTAATGTCCTGGTACAGTTCATTTATTCTCACATAAAGACTCCAAAATTCCCAGTAATCCTGCAAATGTAACCAGCGATAAAAGTGTCTAGGATCCATTGGCCCCACACAAAGTCTGCCCAAGGGGACACCTGTACCATGCTTCATACGACTTGCTGTACTTTTATTCCAGATAATCATGATAATGTAACTGTAGCTCTGTGGGAGATAAACCCAGAGCTCCAGGCAGTACAACAAATGTCTCGGGAACCCCAACAGAGTTCATGGGATTCATGGAAGTCCTCTATTCTATCACGAGTTCTTCTTTTTGTAGTGCTTGCTCTCCTCTTTCTCCTTACCTGCTTATTATTGCCCTGCCTAATCAGTCTGTTTCAAAGATTTCTCACCAACAGGACTGTGACCATTTCACAGGTGTTGCTAAAGATCATGTCAACAGGGTCCTAATCAGGAAGAATTGGTTAAGGAAGAGACGTACTGCCTATTTTCCTACCTAACTATGGAGCCAGGAATGAAAAAAGCCAACCACCTCTGACCTTTGATTTCCTTCCCCCTGTTATGTTTTCACACCTGCTGCAGATGTATCATCATGGGTCAGTAAGGCCCAGTGAACACACCCACACCCTAGAATTCCCAGTCATTTTCCAGCCCTGCTTATGACAAACAACACGAAACTGCTTGTACATTCTCAAGCCCTGTCCTGGCTGATGGCCACAACTCCTTTGCACTGAACTCTCCCCATTGAAAGTTCCATTGTGACTTTTTCCTTCCACACCACCCTTTTTTTATCCTTATGACCTATAAAGATCTTATAGCCTGTATGAGAGTTAGCTAGTCTGGTCTCTAGTGCCAGAGCAATCCCTCTCAGGTTTGTTCTGGAATAAACCTGTCCCGTTGTGCTTGTAACTCTGGTTCTTTTCATTTTTTTGTAACAGCATGCACACACCTGTAATTCCAGCACTCAAGAAGATGAGGCAGGAGGACCATCAGCCTGAACTACACAGTGAGACCCCATTTCAACCTTCCTCATTTTCACTTAGGCTTTGGATAGTTTTCCTCCGATGTGCTTACCCATACACATGTACACACACACACACACACACACACACACACACACACACTCACACACAGGCCCAGGTCTCAGACCTTCCCAGGCCTGGTATCTTCACACAGCCCTTACCTGTGCCCTCAGTTCATCTGCAAACACTCACTTTCCATCCTTCTGTGTACACACAGCTGCAAGATTTATATCCACAATGCACAACCCAGCACCTGGAGCCTCTGCAGATGACAGTGGCTTCGTCTAACTTTTCTTCTAGTAGAAACACTTTGCGATCATCCCAGCAATGATTAAGAGCTTCAGGTCTGGAATCAGATGCCTGGAATTTGAGCTTTATCCCTTTGCTAATGGTGTGAATTTTATCTTTTTTTTTTTTGGTACCGGGGATCGAACTCGGATCCTTGCGCTGACGAGGCAGGAGCTGGAACCACTGAGCTACATCCCTGGCCCCAATTGTGTGAATTTTAGAAAGCATATTCACTTATCTGAGCTCAGTTTCTTTGTCTAAGAAATGAGGGGTAAGAAGGGTCCTTTTCTCGCCCAGTACCTGGCAAGATGCTGTTGAGGGTGGGATTTGCTTAGAGATCCCGGCTGCTTCTTGCTTCCTGTTCTCCCATCTCTGCCATAACCCATCCCCTCTCCTGGACAGCTGCCTCCCCTGTTGCTTATTCACACAAGTTCTCTGGAGGGGTGGTGATTTCAGTCACACACACTTTAAGGCTGCATTTAATCTACCTGGACCATTTCTCCGGGACTTGGACTAAGTCCCATTTCTCACCACAGACAGGAGGCTCAGGCCATTAGCTGAGAGGAAGTGCCCCACGGGTGACCACTCCTTATACCCCTGGTGTCCCACCAAATCGATAACCAGTTCCTCTCCGGTCACCCCCCCTTTTCCATTGTTCATTGGCTTGGCGGGGAGCAGAGGATGACGGCACCTGGAGAAGATGCCATAGAAAACATTCCTGCATGACTTCACCTCTGGATCATGCTCTCAAAATTCCAGCCAAATCAGTGCTACCCTTTAAGGAGTGGAAGGAAGGCTGGCATTCCAGAAGTTCCTTGTCATACCCAGGCTTTAATCAGTTGAAATTGAAGAATGAGCGTTCCAGTGTCGAAAGATTCATGGGACCGGGGTGTGTGAGACTGGGGGGCTCTCAGGTGTCTCACACCCTGGCCTATGCGATCTTTCTGGCCTCCTTGGGGAGTAGACCTCGAGTTTGTGCAGGTTCCCTTGGGGAGATCAGCACCACGGACAGCAGCCAGGGCGCTGGCAGCCATTTGGGGAGCACAGAAGTGGGGGGACTCTTACAGGGAGCAAGATGCGCTCTGCGGACGAGCGTTGCCTGGGGCTGTTCTCCCAAGACACCTCGTGCACCCCGAGTGCTGGAGTTCACCTTGCCATTTCCAGCAATGCTTGGAGTGGGGAGGGAAGGGGAAAGCACCACGTTAGGTTCTTTGGGGGGCGGGTTGTTTTTTTCTTAAGGAAAAGAGAAGGCAGGAGACAGGGATGAGTTGGTGTCCCTGAAAACCTCCCCCCAGCCTGGCCCATTTCTATACAAGGCCTGCTCTCCCCAGCTGCCATCCTGTGAGCATTCTGCCACCCCTATGAGGATTCCTTGGAGGCAGGCAGCAGTGAAGCAGTGCATTCTCAGGCCTTGAGCTCAGCAGGCGGGAATGTGGCTGATAAATCAGAGATAAACCCCCACTGAGGGGAAGGGCTGGGGGGGACAACAAGCCCCAAGATAAAAGGCCAAGTTGCAGAGGAGTCAGGAGAGCAGTGGGTAGTGAGAAGGTGGAACAGGAGCCGACAGACAGGACAGCTTCAGCCCCAGCCCATCCTTCCTGCATTATGGGTCCCCAGACAGGCCTGCCCTGGACAATTCTGCTCCTGTTCTTCCTGCACTTGTTACTGGCAGGAGGTCTAGCTCACCCACTGGTCGGGCTCGACCAGGACCAGGCTTCGGATCAATTGGGAACACAGGTGAGCACTGAGGGGCATAAACATGGCCTGTGGGAGGGCTTGGGCAGCAGCACTTACAGGGTTCCTGTTTCCCATCCACTTCCTTGGGAAGCAGTGACAACCTAATTAGAAAGCAGCAAGATTTGGAACCCTTCTGGGAACCAGCAAGGGTGGGTGAGCCCAGGTGTGTTGCTGAGGCCAGGGCTTCCCCACTCACCTCAGGAGCTGTTGCATCATCCTGGAGACGGGGTCTGGGAGACACAGACAGAGCAGATGATCCCAGGCCCGCTCTTACCAGACAGAGAACCTGCAGAATGCTGTCAGGGAAAAGCAGCCCCCAAAAGCAGCCTCCAGGGCTTTAGGGGACTCCAAACGCCCAAGGTGATGCAAGGCTCCAGTTGCTTCGGGAGGAGGATAGATCGGATTGGTTCTGTCAGTGGCCTGGGCTGCAAAGGTAAGCCCCCTCCGGGTCACCCCACCGGTCCACATGCCCCCAAAAGAGTCACTTCTGGGAATGGGCATCATTCCCTCCATACCAAGGGGCAGACTCTCGGGAGGGTGGAGCAGGAAGAGCCCTAAGTGTCATTCCTCCTGGTTCCCTGCAAACCACCTGAAGACTCAAGGCAGAGGGCAGGATCACCAGGGTAACCCCACTTTACAGAGGAGGAATTGGAGTCCCTGAGAGATGGGATATTCCAAGAGCCTCAAATGGGAAGATCAGTTGAGGACTCGGGGGTGGGGGAGGGAGTGCGTATGGTCCAGGGAAGCTCAGGTCCTGCCTCAGTTTCCCCCCTAAGGCCATCATCCCCTTGTCTCTTCTCCCCACAGTGCAGAGGCGTCCTTAGGAGGAAGTCCTGGCCACAGGCATCTGCTTCAGATTCCTCAAGGGCTCCATGCCCAACCTCATGACCTTCTTTGACTTCTATTTATTAATTTATTTTGATTTATATATTTGATTATTTTCTACAAAATGGCTTCTCACCTTTGAGCAAATACTTTCCACAATGAAATAAAATCAACAATACTGCACTTTCTTTTGAAGTGGATTTTTCTCTGTGTAATCAAAACAATCCTTCATTTTGAGGGGGAGGGAAAAAAGAGAAACAAAGAATACGAAACCTTGTGTTTTCTTTTTTTTGGTACCAGGGATCGAACTCAGGACCTTGCACCTGTGAGGCAGTCGGCAGAACCACTGAGCTAAATCCTTGGCCCCCCCTTTTTTTTTTTCGTACCGGGGATTGAACTTGGGTCCTTGTGCCTGTGCAGCAGGCGGCAAAACCACTGAGCTAAATCTCTCGCCCACCTTGTGCTTTCTTGAAGGTCCCAAAGGTGTCCTAGTGGTGAGGTGGGGTGTGGCCTCAAGGCCTGGCCTGGTTGGGTGGCTAGGGATCCCTTCCTTTGGGGGTTTTAATGCCCTGGAGTCTGTCACACCTTGACACTCAGGCACAGAAATTACTTTTCAAAGTGGGCACTTTTTTTTCTTCCTGGGACAGGAACCTGGATGGTGTGTGTCACTGCGTTTGTCCTGCCAAACTTCCCTCCCCTGCAGCCACCATTAGAGAAATCTCTCTGAGGTTACTGTTTGCAGAGCCTAAAATGTCAGCAAGTGGACTGACTCTCTCCCCACCCCTTTCCTTGGCTCCTTTGTACTCCTGGTGTGGGTGAACCCTCTGTCCCGCTTGAAACCTGCAGTTCCTGTGCCTAGTCTGGTGGCTCACACCTGCAATCCCAGCACAGGAGGAACCCGGAAGTTTGAAGCCTGCCTGGGCTACATAGTAAGTTGAAAGCCAACCTGGACTACACAGCAAGGCCTTGTCTACAAAACCCAACCAACCAACCAACAAACAAAAAACAAAACCTGCAATTCCTGATGTCACCCTGAAAGGAACTTTCAAACCCCAACCCACAAGGTTACAGGGGTCTGATGAGGGTCCCTCCCCTGGAACTGCATCATTGCTTCCTCTACACCGCAGCAGAAACAGGAGACACCTCAGAATCCTACCGCATCTAGTGGGGGCACTGCCTTTTCCTCCAGGGACCCCCTCCACATCCTGTGTTCCCCACATAGCCCTGGCCTGGCCGCTGAACCGTCTGTATAATGCTATTTATGGTCAGCTCAGCCATGAGGCCAGTGCTGTTATTATTACCTTACCCCGCTTCTTGCCTTAAAAAGAAATGTAGTTTCCTTATGTAGTTCAGGTTGGCTGTGAATTCACTACGTAGTCCCAGCTGGCCTCAAACTCACCACAATCTTCCTGCCTCAGCCTCTCAAGTGCTGGGATTACAGGCATGTGCCACCATCCCCAGCTCTATTAATCCCATTTGTAAGATGAGAAAACTGAGACCCAGAAAAACAGAGCACCTCCCAAGAGCACACAGCCGATCAGTGCCGGAGCGACTTCCAGCCGGTGCTGCCTGGCCCTTGGGCCGCAGGCTGCTGGTCTTGACCTCTACTCTCCTGGCCTCTCTGGCGGCTCATCCTGTATGCACGTGAAGACAGTGAGTGTCTTCCTGTCACTTCATACCTTCCCACATTGTGCACCAGCTTCTGGGTGGCTAATGAGATGAAATAAAATATTTTAAAATGAGGTTTTAGGAGCGGCTAATTTTCCAAGAGACGTTGAGTCACTGGCCAGTGCTTCTGACCCAAGGAGGGCACTGAGTGGTGAAGCAACTGATGGGGTAAAGGCCTGTTCTGGTTCTAATGCTCCTAAAACTCTAAGACTCCTATTACCTCTCAGCTTCCGGTTGGGGTGGCCAAGACCCAGGGAGGTCCTGGGACTGGCTCACTGTCGTACAGTTAGTAGAGAGCTGGAGCCAGGATTCCATCCAGGTTGGATCCTTAAGCCCTGTCCCACTCAGCCCCAGTCTTTGCTTTTCTTTCTTTTTTTCTTTGAGACAGGGTCTCACTATGTAGTCCAGGCTGGCCTTGAACTCATGGGATCCTCTGGCCTCAGCCTACTGAATGCTGGGATTCTAGGTGTGCACCACCGTGCCTGACTCTGCTCAGCCTTTTCCAACCAAGCCAGTGAGTCAGGCTTGCTGAGGGGAGAGGAGTAGACTATCTTCTCCTAAGAGTCACTGGGTCCTACATTTGGGGCCAGGACCAGGGCGTCGCTCAGGGGAGAGCACTTGCAGAGCATGCACGAGGCCCTGAGTTTGAGCTCCAGCTCCGTAAGAAAAAAGCTTTAGGGGCAGTGCTGCCCTATGTTCCAGTGACAGGGACAGCACATCCCTCCTTCCCAGGACACTTACATCCCAGTGAATCCCTCAGGTCAGCCCTGCTCAGCACAGTCGGCTGATAGAATGTGGATGCGCATCACATTCTGAAGGTCCAGGAAGCATAACCAGGGTGCTCTTCGGGGCCCCTCACTGACTGCCAGGAGCCGAGTTCCTGAGTGGCGCTCCCTGCCCACGGCTGCCCCCAGGAGCCGCCCTCCCTAGCGTGTGCCCTCAGGACTGCGCCCTGGCCCTACCTCCCAGCTTCCAGCTGCAGCTGCCTGGCCCTGTGTTCTGTGTCTCCTCATCTTTCCAGACAGACGCCTCAGTGAAAACAGACAGTGGAGGCTTAATTCTCAGCTCAGAGCTGGACAGACGTTTGCAGGGGCCGGGGCGGTCTGGCCAGGCTGAGCACAGTGTTAGGCGAGCCAGGACAGCCCAGGGCTGGAACGCAGCATTGCAGGCCAGCAGTTCTGCACCTGCCACTCTGGGAATGCTGAGCGCCTCCCCTGCAGCAACTTTAACCTCTGAGATGAACCGGGGAAAGGAAAGGAAGGCTCCTCCTCCTGCAGGGCCCGAGCTAAAACTCAGTCAAGAACTTGGCCACTTGCCTTGTTCACATCATGGCTCACAGCCTCCTGGCCTTCGCCATCTAGGATTTTTCATCCACTGTTCTATTTTAAATAAAGTCTCCTAGCTGGGTATGGTGGCTCATGCCTGTAATCCTGGCACTGTAGGAGGCTAAGGTAGGATTACAAGTTCAAGTCCTGTCCAGGCACTTAGTGAAACCCTTTCTCAGAAAGAAAAAAAAAGGGCCAAGGATTTAGCTCAGTGGTTCCGGTGCCTGCCGAAGAAGCTCAAAGTCCCAAGTTTGATCCCTGGTACCAAAAAAAAAAAGAAAGAGAAGGAGAAGGAGAAGGAGAAGAAGAAGAAGAAGAAAAGAAGAAGAAAAGAAAAGAAATAAGTCCTATGGTACTAAATGACCTTTTTCCCATTGGGTCAGAAGCCAACTCCATACAGCTGGGTGCCCTGGAACATTTCTCTCTTCTCTTTTTTCTTTCTTCTTCTTTTTCTTCTTCTTTTTTTTTTTGTTCTTTTGGTTTTTGAGACAATATGTAGTTCAGGCTGGCCTTGAACTCACTGTGTAGCACAGGCTGGCTTCAAATTCTTGGGGACCCTCCTGCCTCGGCCTTCTGAGTACTGAGATTACAGGTGTGAACTACCCCACGAGGCATGGAACATTTCTAAAACTGAACTCCCCGTCTGCCTCACCACTGCCTCCTGGCCTCCCGTCTCTGACCCTGCATGGCCCATGGCCCTGCCCTTGCTGCTTTGGGATGTGCCAGCCTTCCTCCCATCCCGCAGCTCAGGCTCTGGCATCTGAAGCACCGCAGTCCCCCCTGAGGCAGGCAGGAAGTGCTGGGACTTGATATTAGCTAGGAGCACTTCCCACAATATCTGGACCTGAGGTCCATGTCAGTCATGGGGGTGAGCTTGAAGGCAGATCCATCCCCGGGCAGGCCTTGGGGTGACCAAAGCCCCAGCCAACAACTTCATTGCAGCTGATGGGAGCCTTAAGTGGGAGCCCTAAGGCCACCAGGCTGGCCTCGAACTCAAGATGATCCTCCTGCCTCAGCCTCCCGAGGGCTGGGGTTACAGGCTGCGCCACCACCCTTGGCTCCCTGGCACTTTAGCAAGTGAACTTTGCCTTGTACTTTGTCTGGCACGGACCTTGTCCTCCGCTTCCAGCTCCCAGTGACCACCACATTGCACCCAAGGTACAGAGGATCATTGTCAAAGCCACCAACAGCCATCCTCCCGTGTGCAGCAGCACCAGGCCAGCTTCTCCCGACCTCCCTTGGCTTCTACCCGCTTGGATCTGACACGATCACACCATGAACTCAGTAGGTTGCCGGTTGGTTCTGCACTCTTGTGCAATCACTGGGACACCAAAGCAGCCCTGGGAGAGTCAGACCCCAAATCTGGGGTGGAAGCTGGAAAGACCCGGATCTAGATCCTGAGCCCATTAGCTGGGCTCATTGCCAAGTGCCCAAGATGGTGCCTCAGGGGATGGGAGGGAAGGCTCTGGTTTTCCAGCCTGCAGGAGAGGCGGGGTGGGAGGCCTGGCTTCCTGCACCTTGGCCTTTCTTCCTCTTGCTCCTCCATTCAATAGCAGCAGCTCCGCACACAGCGCCCGCCCGGGGACAGGACTGTGAGGAGAGCACTTCGAGCTGTTTTCCATCCCAGGTGCAAATCAAAGCTCTACAGGATTTGAGGCGGCAGCGCCCTCAAGGATCATCTGTGTCCCTGAGGGCCCTGCTGATGGCGAAGGGAATGGGATTTTGTAGAAAGCCCTTGGGATAGCATCATAGAATACCATTTTCCTCGTTCCTCCACCCCAATAAAAATCCTAGATAGGGCCGGGGATTTAGCTCAGTGGTTTTGCCACCTGCTGCGCAAATGCAAGGACCGGAGTTCGATCCCCAGTACCAAAAAAAAAAAAAAATCCTAGATAACAGGAGAAACTCAGCAAATCGCACACATGTGGCTCTCCAGAGAAAACTGACTTTTATTAGATAAGGTGAGCAGGGTCTGCAAACTCCTCTGGAACCCTGGCCAGGACTTCTGCTCTCCTTGGGCCACCTACAGAGTCAGACGTTGCCTAGGACAGAGGAGCAGCGTCACCCCCTGCAAGGCAGAGCTGTTGCAGTGGGCACCACCTCCAGGATGCCTTTCCAGAAATCTTTGCACCGATCAAAGCCTGTCTCAAAGGGCATCTCCCGGAGACGGCCATGTGACGCACGCAGCATGGAGCCCGAGTCCCCCAGTGTGGCTGCTCTGCATGCTGAGCCTTCTTTGCTAATAATAGACCTGCAGCCAAGCAATTAAACTGTGAGCACATTCCAGGGACACCAGGAGCTGATGCTTTTTGGCCCCAAAGCTCTTACTAAGAATTGTACCAATTTCAGATTTCAAGTTGAATTTGGCCCAAATCAGTTACCTAAACCCATAAGTTTGCTGAATGGGATCCCCTTTTCTTTCCATCTTAGAATACTACCCCCCTGAGCATCTCTTGTGACCAACCTCTGGCCACCTACTGCCCAGACTTCCTGCCTTGGGGCTCCATAAGGCCATCATCATTGGTCAGCATAGGGGATGGCACAGCTGGGCTCGCATCTGACCAGGATGAAACTGGCTGTGCAACACACACATCCGGAGCTTCCCAGGAGTGGACAGAAGCACAGCACAGGGCTAAGGGGCCTCGGCGATTGCACATCACCCCTTCCTGAAGACTGTCAGAAAGGGGAGTGCTAGACAGGCAGTGTGTGTAGGTGCACACCTACAATCCCAGGGCTTGGGAGGTTGAGGCAGGAAGATCACCCCAAATTCAAGGCTACCCTGGCTATATAGTGAGTTCAAGGCCAGCCTGAACTCATAGTGAGATCTTGTCTCAAAGAGAGAGAGAGAGAGAGAGAGAGATCAGCCAAGCAACACAGACTCACCACATGCATCAAGAAAGGGCAGGTGGGGAGCAGCTCAGGGGCTGAGAGGTGGGAATGGGGTGACTCACAGAGGACAGAGACAGAAGTATGTGCGCTAGGGGTCAAGATGTGTCTGTTTGTGTCAGACCTGGGGTTGGGGTCCTCGTTCTGCCACTTACGAGTTCAGGGGCCTTGGGCAAGTGGCATAAACTCACAGTTTCAGGTCTGTCCCTCTATGAACAGGAACAAGAGCCCTGGCTCCTGGGGAGGGGTGAGACCACCCATGTACAGCTCTCAGCGCGGGCCTGGCCATTTCCTGTCACCCATCAAGGAAGCTGGCATCACTGTCCCACAGCTGGGTGTCTCCACTCCTTTGAGCCCCACCGGTGCCCTGGGAGGTGTGAGGGTCTTTTCATTTTCCCCATTTTACAGAGGAGGCCCGATCTGACTGCACCTGGTCTGTCAGGGACCACAGTGCAGGTGTCCCAGTGCTCGAGTTCAGCAGCTCCCAACCCTGTGTACACTGTGTTGAATGTAGGGTGATGCTGAGATCCGAGCTCAGTCAGTGGAGGCCACTTGATATTCCTTCTGAGAGGGGCAGGGAAATTGAGGCCACCATGCTCTGTCATCGCCTGGCCCAAGAGGAGGAGCTGGAAGGCATGAGGGAAACTGCATGCCAGCTTCGTCCCCGTGTCCCTCCTCGCCTCAGCGTTCTCGGTGTGCAAGGCCTCCTGGGAAGGGTGGGGCGGTTGCCAGCTGCAAGCTGAGCCCCAGCGGCTGTGAGCTGCAAGGTGGAGAGAGGGACAGGCAGCATCTTCCATGAGCAGGAGCCATGGAGAACCATGCTGCCTTCCAACTTTCCTTCGTGTTTATGCTTGGGAGCTGGATTCTTGGGACCTGCATCACAATTGCGTCTTTGCTGACTCAATCCTCAAAAATGCAACTCCCTTTCACCCAGCTGCTGACAGGGGCAGTTGGTCCAGGGGTCCGCCCTCAGGGGAGCAGAGCCCGATGAGTCAGGTGTGAAGCCAGCCCCAGCATCTGCACTCCCTCCAGCAGCCAGCTGCCTGCCATCTCCTCCTCTCCTGTCCTTATTTGGAGCCCTTGACAGCTGAGCTACAAACAGACCCGGGAGCTGGGCGCCGGCCAGCCGTCACCCTCTGCTTCCCCGCGTGGGTCCTGTTGCCCAGGAGAAAGAATCCCGCGGCACGGTGGCACTAAGATAACCAAGGACTCTTGCTCTTCTCACACCTTTGAAGTGGGGCCCTCTTGAGGCAAATCAGCAAGAATGTGGCTCTTGCAGCAGAGGGTCTGGGGGCCTGCTGAGACTGCCCAAGGCGGAGGGGCTGTGAAAGCTCTGCTGGACTGATAACTTTAAAAGGGCATCTTCTGCTGTCTACTCACGCTGCCGCTTTATCACTGCAAGTGACACAATGGGGAGGGTTCTAGCCCTCCTGCACTCCCCAAGAGCTGGGGGGCTATAAAAACAGGAGGCGCTGGGCAGCTGGGAGACAGTGACAGAGGAAGGCTGAGAGGGGAGCCAGAGAGGACCGAGAAGAGGCAGCAAGCGCCAGATCGCTTCTTGACCAGAGTCGGCATGGGCTCCTTCTCCATCACTGTGGGCCTCCTCCTCTTCCTTGCATTTCAGCTTCCAGGCCAAGCCCAAGCCAACCCCGTGTACAATGGCATGTCGAACACAGACCTGGTGGATTTCAAGGTAGGGCCAGGAAGGTGGGCACAGCCTGGGGCCGGGGGGCTTTCTGGTACTGGGCCCATTCCTCTTGATTTTCTCAAAGTCAACAAGACCTCTCCCTTCCCCTGTGTTTTCCTTCTGTAAAGAATTTGCTGGACCACCTGGAGGAGAAGATGCCTTTAGAAGATGAAGTGATAATGCCCCAAGTCGCAAGCGAGCAGAACGAAGAAGCGGGGGCCATTCTGAGCGTCCTCCCTGAGGCACCTTCCTGGACTGGGGAGGCCAACCCCGTGCAAAGGGATGGGGGTGCCCTTGGGCGAGGCCCCTGGGACTCCTCCGATAGATCTGCCCTCCTGAAAAGCAAGCTGAGGGCACTGCTCACTGCCCCTCGGAGCCTGCGGAGGTCCAGCTGCTTCGGGGGCAGGATCGACAGGATTGGAACCCAGAGTGGCCTGGGCTGCAACAGCTTCCGGGTAAGAGATGGGGATGGGATGGGAGGAGGAGGAAGAAAATTGTGGTTTTGTTGGGATTCAAGTCTTGCCAAAGACTATGACTAGAATACTGCATCTGGCCGAAAGGGAGCCGTGTGGAGCTTATTCCTTCTGAGATTCTGGCCCCAACCCATGTCTCAGGACAGTGCTCTCAACGCAGCTACCGCCTGTGGAAAGAAAGTACTTTAAAAAAATTACTCCCAACAGCACCGGAGAGTTAAGATGCTCACAGGCCAAGTCATCTTTGCTCTGTTGATCGGCAGTTCGTGTCCCTCCCCACAATCGCCAGATCTTGGAGGAGTTAAGGGAAATCAATGAGGACTGCCCTTCTTGGCTCTAATTCAGAGCTGTTTATCCATATGGGAGACTCAGAGGGTTGTCAGACTTCAGTGGGGGCCAGTGGGACACAGAGAGCCAGGGGACCAATACTGTCCTATGAAGCCGACTTTCCCCATAGGGCCAGGTCACCAAGCCAAATATGCTTTTCTCTTCATAGTACCGAAGATAACAGCCAGGGAAGAAAAGGTTGGCCAGGCCCTGGGAGGAGACCGAAGGAGACCCTCCTCCTCCCCCGGGGTCTCTCCCGAAGTGAGGTCTCCTGTCATTGTCGAGTTGTGATGAGCACCGATTGGAGCTGCCGCCTCCCGCCAGCATTTCTCACGTTGTGCTGCATGTAGCCAAAATGGTTTCATTGTGGTTTTCCCACCTCGCCCACCCCACGCTTTACCGCAGAGCCTCACCTGTTACTGACAGCAGTTGGCAAAATGAATAAATTTCAGCACCACGGACAGAAGCCAGTGGCAAACTCTTGTGATTTCTCTCTCCCAGGTCCCACAGTTCTGGTGATTTTACCCTCTGTGAGAGGAGAACGCTTCGGTTTTTTCTCTCTCCTTTCATTTCTGTCTCCCCTTGTTTTATTTGCGTTTTTGTGGGGGTGGGTGTGGGTTCAAATTATAGTCCTCAACCTCCTCTGCCTTATGCTCCAGCCTGTTATTGAGCTCGAAAAGGCCCTCGAAGACCGAAAGGGCATTTATTTTTATCCAGATTTGCTCATTTAGGGCCCTTGTTTACTGAAATCTCACAAACATCTGGACTTATTTTTCCGGCTCTAGCAGGGTCACAAGTACTCAGTAGACAGCATTCCTAGTGCTCTTTGGTCACAGCTTGTGTGTTTTCAGAAAATGAAGACATTAAAAGGACTTTCTCTGATCCATCTGAATTACCTGCTGGAGCCAGAGAATTACACTTCCCGTGTGGACAACAGTTGGCAGAGCGAGGGTTTTTAAAGCTGAGCAAAGAGAAGAAAGGTTTGCTAGGCTGACAAGCCACAAGTTCATGGGCTTTGGCAACTACTGCACTTGTTCATTAATTTATTAATTGTGCAGTGCTGGGATCAATCCCAGGGAACCGCATGCATCTGAAAAATAAGCCACAGCCTTTCCCTAATTCAGCCCAAGGTGCCTGGGGAAGAGACAGTATTTTTGTATCTGCTTTTGCAAAACGCACTGTCCTGAGCAGAAAATCCCAGGCACTAAGTTCACCTTGAACAGGGGTGGGACCCTGAGCACCTTGCCGGCCCACTTTCTAGCAGGGCTCTCCAACACCCCCTCACCTAAGTGCCTGACTCTCAGTGCCCTCATTTCTGTTCTTCCTTCTTCCCCACCCACAATACTGTCAGGTCCTTCCGAGGATGTTCTTATTCCTCAAGGCTCATTGCAAACACCTTCCTGAAACCTTTCCTGACACTGTACCCAGTAAAAATCAGTCATTTCTTAACTGTTATAACACAACAGCTTGCCATGTATGTAACCATGTGTGTCTGTGTCCCTAGATTTCGAGCTCTTGGGGGTTAAACACCCTCCACTGTCACACCCACAGCCAGTGCTCCCTAACCACTGCCCACACCACCTTGGTGCTGTGCAGAAATATGGGAAAAATGGGCCAGGGATTTAGCTCAGTGGTTCTGCTGCCTGCCTCGCAAGCACAAGGTCCAGAGTTCGATGCCTCGTACAAAAAAAAAAAAAGGAAACATGGGAAAAAGGAAACAAAGCAGCAAGTTGCCCCTTGTGGAGGGTAGAGGGGGCCAGAAGTGACCAATGGTAAGGGGCTGGGGCTGGGGATTTAGCTCAGTGGTTCCGCCGCCTGCCTTGAAAGCACAAGGACCCGAGTTTGATCCCCGGTACCAAAAAAAAAATATTAAGGGGCTGGAGGAGAGGGAAGAATTTGAATCATTTACAACCTAAATGTTCTTTATTTGGATGTCAAATATGGAAGGGCAGACAACCCAGCAGAATGACGTAAAGGACCTGGGTGACAGGGGGAGGTGTCTGTGCTAACCTGGTCCCTGAGGTTTGCCCTGGGGACACTGCCGAGCTGTTGCTCTAACACAGGGTTCTCACTGAGTGGAAATGACAGCACACAGGCAGAAAATGCCCCTGGAGCTTGGAGGAAAGGTGGGGCTAGGCAGAGGAGCTGACCAGGGCATTTGTTTCTGGTGAAATAGCAAGAGAAATATTTCTCACAGAATAAAAATCAAATGAACAAGAAGCAGTTACAGAAGCTGGTCACATCTGAAGACCTGGCATCAATTCCCCCTCTTCTGGCTGGACCGGGGGCAAATTCCTACACACAACGCCATCAGGAAACCAAATGGAGGGTCCCCTCTGGCACTGGCAGGAAGACAGGACTTTGACAGGAGGAAAGATGAGTAACTTGGATGGCCCATTGAGCATCTGAGGGGAGAAAGAACACCATGGTGAGGTGGTGAGCTGGTGACTGTGGGTAAGATCCACAGAACCGAGCTGGGCGTGGTGGCACACGCCTGTAATCCCAGCACTCAGGAGGCTGGGGAGGCGCCTGCAGGGTGTTCAAGGCCAGCCTGAACTACAGAGCAAGACCCTGTCTCAAAAAAGATCTACAGAACCAAATATATGCCTCCTTGTTAAGGCAGGAGACTAATACAAGCGAGTGGACCCCATAGGGGAGGCTGGCTGGGCAGTGACGGGAGGAGAGAGCAGCCCGGGAGCCCATGTTCTAGTGCTGTGATCCTTACCTATTAGAAAGAGGGGGCAGAAAAAAGCCCAAGTACCCCTTGAAAGAAAGCACTGTGCAGACAAAGGTTAAAGGAGACATGCAGACATTTTATTCTGACGTGTCACCATGAGAATGTCCACGTTCCAAAAGTTCAAATAAAAATAGAATTTTACAAATTAAAAAAAATACAATTTATATACACAGTGGAATTAGCTAACATTACCATATAAATGAACAGTGCAAACAGAAAGGAGGAAGCTACACTGCAGAAATGACTGAGGCCCAAAGAGCAGAGGGCAACAGTGCTGTCAATGCCCCTGTGTCCTGGGGCCTTGAGGGCCTTTCCTGCAGCTCTCTTGGTCCCAAGGGCCCTGTCAGTGCGCCAGTCTGCACCAGAACTGTTATGTGTATGGCTGAGTTCAGCAAGCATCCTGTCTACCCCGGAGCTGTTAGTTTAACAAGATCATGAGCGGATCAACCCGAAAAGCACAGTCTCCTCCGCCAGGACTAGGACCCGGCTCCCAAGGCCACTTCCAGGTCCCCGGACACAGCAATCTGGAGATGACACACAGAAAACCACCTCCAGCCGACCTGACTCCCCTCCATGGATCTGTGCTTTTTCGAGGTGCCACAGCCCTGGGGGTGGAGGGAGTGGCTGGACAGGAAGCCGGGGAGCGAGGCGCAGTCATAGGTCACGAGTGGAAGAGGGGTCGTCTTTGGGCTTTTCTGGAAAGGGCAGGTGCCCATGGGAGGAGCAGGCTGAGGCCTGGCTCAGGTCCCCCTTGGTGGCCATCCAGTCGCTGCAGGGAGGGCACTTGCATTCTACCGTCTATTTCTGGGCTAAACTGGTGGTGACTCAAACACAACAGGATATGCACGAGGGATGAATTCCAACAACGCTGGCCCGGGCAGCCACGAGGCAGGCGGCTGGCAACCTCGGGCTCTCAAAGCCAGGGGCCAGGCTGGGCCTTTGCTCTGCCTATCAGTGACAGCTGGGAAGAGGGGAGGAAGTTCCTGCGATAGGCAGTCACACCATTCGCCTGGCTTATGCAACTGGTTTCCTTTTTAGTTCTGCGGTACCAGGGCTGGAACCCAAGGTCTCGAATATGCCAGGAAAGCACTCTACCACTGAGCTGCACCACCAGCCCCTTTCCTTTGTTCCTAAGATAATTCTTGCTAAATTGCCCAGGCTGGCTTGGAGCTCTCCATCCTCCTGCCTCAGCCTCCAGAATACCTGGGATTAAAGGCGTGTGCCATGGTGCCTGGCAACTGGTCTCCCTCTTTATAAAATGAAGAAACAACAGCAGTCGAGCTCCGAATGGTGCTATAAAATGAAGCGGCAGCTAGCTGAACACAATCCCACGAACAGGGTTATGACTTCCTGATCTATCCACTGGGAGCATCACCCCAATTCACAAGTCAGGAGCACCTAGAGAAGCTGCACAATGTATAAATGAGTCATTTTGGTCAAAAAGATAAGTGGGGTGGGGGGCAGGACCATGGGGACCCCGCATCAGCCCTTCCCCGGTGTGGATGATTCCCTGGGGTGCACTGAGCACAAGGTGCCCACTCACCTGGCCAGGTCTGACCCCGGGCTTGGGCTGCAAGAACCCAGGCCCAGGCCGAGGCCAGAAGAGACTTCATGGGTTCAAAACCCTAAATGCAAATGACGCCACCTGAGACCCCAAGAACAACTGCTGTGGGGACAGCCAGTGGGAGCTCTGCTGACACCCAGACCGGGGAAGATGAGCGCAAAAGTGCTCCCAGGACTCCGCCAGGCACGTGCTCACAAGGGACCTCAGCCCGAGAAGGGCACCGCCTGAGGCCGGCCGGGGCTGGCGTGTGTGTGACTCTGCCGTGCTCAGTGCTGGACCTCCAAGCTGCCCGACCCAGCACCAGCGGCCCTGGAGACACAGCTGAAGCTCCTGTCTCTGAGCCCTGGGGGGATGGGGTGGTGGCCAACAGGGAAGAGATGGCTATGAAAGGAGACTCTTTCTTTCTTGAAGAAGCCACCACTTTTCCCTACATGTGCCTTTGAGTGGCCTGGCCCAGGATGAACTCTTGCCAGCTGGTAAGATGATCCCATTCCCCAGGGCTCAGGGAAGCGGTTCCGCCTCAAGCTGCCCTGCTTTGGGTGAACTCTGGAGGCGAGGCCAAGACTGAGCTGTGGCTGTCTCCCAGGAAGATAGAAACACAAACTGAGGAAGGGGCTCAGTCTCAGAGGGGAGCGGATCAAGGTGGATGGGAAGACGCAGTCTGACCCTGCGACTGGATTTCGCACTCACAGATTATTCATGGGATTTTAACGCTTTGTTCTTCGGGCGGGCTCCAAGGAGACTCAAACACAGGCGCGCGCCCAGGAAGCAAGTACATCCCTCTGGATGGCCTGGAGAAGGCGGGAGTCCAGGAAGGCAGCCTCCCTGAGGGGAAGCTTCTCAGTGTCCGAGTCCTACACCTAGTGACGAACTTGACTCTGCAACTGGTCTCAGCCGAGCCTCTCCCAGAGCGGTGAAGACAACCGCTGGGCTCCCCAAGAAAGCAGCAAAGAGGGGCGCAGCCTGGCTGCCGCCACTGCCCTGGTCTCGGGATCCCGGGCGGGGCTGTGCCAACACCAGATGTGGGGACACTGGGAGCAGGGAGTGGGTACTTGCTGAGCAGTTCAGAGAAGTCCCCACTCTGATGGTCTAACACCATTCCCAGCGCCTCTGACCAGCAAGCTCGACGATTCCAGGCTTTCCGAGGATGCGGGTGCCTGTGAACCTTCGTGCCCTGGGACAGCACGGTCCCTGGCGGCCACAGTGTGAGCCGGGGGTGGCAGGTGGGCGTCAGAGGGTCTGGTAGTGCTGCCGTAGCCGCCCCTGCAGGAACTCGTGTGTCAGGCTGTGCCGCGTGATGATCCCCACGATCTGGGACAAGGAGAAAAGATTGCGTCACCCGGAGGACAGACCCACTGGCCAGAAAGGGCCTGGCCTGGTCGGTCTGACACAAGGAGGTGGAGTCGGGGCCGGACACGTCAGGATTGAGAAGACTCTCCTCACGGCTCCCTCCTAGGGGAGGACGGGGCAGGTAACCAGGCTCAGAGGCTGGAGGCCAGGGGACACGCACAGCTCTGGTAGGGTTTCAGTGGGCCCGGCTCACATGTGACCTGGCGTGCCTTTAACAGGGCACATGCTGCTGCTTCCGGTCCTCATCACACCCTGCTGGCCTCGCAGGTGTTTGGAAGAGGTGGGAACCCCGAGGCTTCGGAGCCTGTGAACTGGCACACCTTACTGTCCTCGTCTGGGACAGCTACTCCTGAGAGTCGTTTCACACCATTCCTTACAGTAGCTTCCGTCACTGATGGCGGGGCCCAAGGCCACAGCGCAAAGCTTCAGAACTGGCCGGAAGAGCTGGCAGTTTTACCTCAAGGAACGCAGTTTCATCGACATTAAACTCACATCACAGCACGCTGTGCGAGGCTCACCTGTATGACACCTTCCTTGACAAGGCCATTAGTTCTTGTTAGGCCATTTGGTGACACGTACCAGAAGCCTCCAAAAGGGAGGCTCAAGACAGCACCCTGGGGCCGTGGGTGCAGCTCTGCGTCAGAGCCCTTGTCCAGCAGCACGAGGCCTTTGGTTCCATTCCCAGCTCCACAAAGGCAAAAAAGAAAAGCTAACACCATAGGCAGAGGTTTTCTGCTGAGGACAGTCGTTTCCCAGAGTGAAAAATCGGCATAAAACTGGACATGAGCTCGCTGGATGCAAAGGACTGAAAGGCTGAAAAGCTGATGTGGACCTATGCAGGGCAGGGATGAGGGTTTGCTTGTTTCACCATCTGTTTTCTTATTTTTCTCGATGAAAAAAAAATAGTAGTTATATAATAAGGGGAAAATGGAGTTCTAAAAAGGCATAACAGAAAGCTGGCAGCAATCATTACTGGGTGTCTGTCCTATCTTTTAAAACGCTCCAGTGTCTGGCTTGAAGTGCTGTCATTTACTGTTCTGAGTCCCAGTGACAGGAGGGGAATGAGGAACACGGACTGAGGTCGCAGGGAAGGGAGGCGGGTGGCCTTGTGATAGGAATGCTCTGAGCCAGTCTGAGGCAGGAAGGGCACCATGGCGCCCTCTGCCGGCCACGTGCGCAGGAAAGGGGGCACAGAGGGAGAGTGGGACGGCTGCCAGGCGGGCTGTGCGCGGAGCCTCCCTGTGGGATTGAGCAAGGGGACCCCACAGCACTCGGGCCGGCCGAGGGCGCTCTCTCAAAGGCGGGTGTGTGGACCACAGTGGCAGGGGCCTGGGTTGTGCAGGACTCACCTCCCCGACCGCATTCACCACGGGCAGGTGCCGCAGGCCCATCGTTCTGAACAGGTTGAAGACTTGGGATACGTGGGTGTTTGGGGACACAGTGAAAGGCGAAGGGTTCATGTACGGGGTGACATCCTGTAAAGGGACAGCGAGAGTCACCTTCAGCCTGTATGCAAGAGACAGGACCAGGCAGCGTGGGCCCAGGGCCAGCCCCTCACCACGATCATCCGTGGGTTGAGCAGTGTGAGGTCCAGGTCGTGGATGTCGGGGTATCGGGGGTAATCCTCGGCCATCTCGGCGTAGGACAGGCGCGGCTGGCTGGCACTCTGCAATCGCAACCAAGACAGGCTGCTGGCACCAGGGCCACATGGACCCCTGTCCCTCTGACCAGCCAGGTCCCTACCTAGGGGGCGGGGTGCACAACAGAGCCCCAGCAGCGGCTCTGCAGCCAAAGCCGGTTCTGGCTGTCGTCTAGCTGGTCACCCCTGAGCTCTGAACTTCCCTTCCTGCAGCTGTGACACTGAAATGGGTCTTCCGAGGTTTGAATGAGATAGCATTAGTGGATGGGGGCAGCTGTGGGCTGCAGTGTGTCCTGGAATACCCAGGTTCTAGGACTGTACCAGCAGTGAACTTGCTGGAAGCAGGGTCTCTCCACATGCAACTGGGTTAAGGCAAGGTCACAATGGACGAGGGTGGCCCTAAATCCAATGACAGATGTCATTACAAAACAGGGAGAATGCAAGTGATAACTGAGGAAGAACTGGAGCGATGTGGCTATGGCCAAGGAATGCTGAGCACTATAGCTGCCACAGGGAGTAGGCAGAGGCAGGCTGATTCCTCCCAGGGCCATCAGAGAGGGCAGGACCCTGCTGCCACCTGCATTTTGTACTTCTGGCCTTAAACTCTGAAAGTCACAGGGTTTAGGGTGATTTGAAACAGCACCACAGGACAGAAATGCACAAGCTCTGTCACTGTTCCTCCACTCCAGGCTCCAAGGTTTCCAGCCATTCTCACTGCTGCCCACCATGGGCAGGGGCTAGCACCACAGGCTCCCAGGCTGGGCGCAGGGATCACAGGCGCTGGCCACTGCCCTACCCCATCTCCACGCTGCTCGGCCCCTGCACAGAGCTGTCACTGTCACACTGGTCCACGCCTGCTCGGCAGCCCCTAAACCTTCGCCTTCACGGGGCTGGGGGCTGGGCCGGACAAGCCCTGCAGGATCCAGCCCATGTCACCCCTTCCACCCCCAGCAGAGCCTTGGCAGCCCCAGGGCCAGGGCCCCGCCTGTAAGAGCCGGTCGGGAGCGGGCCTCGGGGCAGCTGTCACAGCCTCCCTAGAGACAGAGTGCGCGGGGATGGTCTCAAGTGGCCCAGGGGCTACTCTGAACAACAGCCCAAAACCCAAATGAAGAAAAGAAGGGCTAAAAAAACAAGAAAAGAAGGGCTGGGGGTTTAGCTCAGTGGTTCTGCCGTCCGCCTTGCAAGCATAAGGACCCGAGTTCGATCCCCGGTACCAGAACAAAAAAAACCAAATGAAGAAAAGAACGACAGTAGGGCTGACGGGAAGGGTGGTGTTTCTTTCAAGGTGCCTAAGAAGTTCCTCTGCACCAGCAACTGAAATCCAGGAGCAGAGCGAACAGCTGGCGGGGGGACAGGACAGGGGCGGAGGGCACCAGGCTCCCCATGCCTCCGGTCACCACTGCAGCACAGGGGACAAGGACAGGAGGCGGCCGTGGCACGCGCCAGCAGCCAGTGGGCACGGAGCCCTGGAGAGGCGCCCGTCCTGCCCTGGCCGAAGCGCAGGGCTGTTCACCCCCGGCCGCCCGTTCCCCGGAGCCCGGGCAGCAGCCTCACCGACTGGCTCTCGGAGTAGCAGACACCGCGCACCAGCAGGGTGACAAGCTGTGAGCGCAGGACGAGGCCGTGGAAGGTGAGAGGGCGGAAGCGCTCCTCCATGGTCCAGTCTTCGCTCGGGGACTGGTCGGGGTACAGGTTGGGGTAGGGGGTGTATCTGTTACACAGAAACCAGAAGCTGCCTAGCACAGCCAAGCGAGGGCAGCCCGCGTCCCCTCCCCGGGGCCCGCCAGCCCGGGCGCCTCGGGCCGCACCTGCGCTCCAGCATCTGCTGCAGGAGGTCCTCCTTCTCGGCCGGCTCCTCGGGGGCCGCGTGCTCGTCGCACATGTTGCGCAGCTCACTTGACGGGTAGGACTTCATGGACTGGCTCCGCTTGCGCTGCTCGCCGGCCCGAGTGAGGATGCTGGACTTCTGCGGGTGGAGCGGGGACAGCGACAGCTTCTACAGGGCACCCACGGCAGCACTGCTGGGCGGAGGGCCCAGGAGCAAGAAGGGCCAAAGCACCTGCCCACGGGACTGTGCGGGACTCTGGCTCAGGCCTTGAAGTCACCGGCAGAGTCCGAGGCCTTGGTGGCAGACGCGATGGTCTGTCCAGGAGCCTTTGCCCTCTCTGTGGCACTGGGGGCTGAACCCGAGGCCTTGTACACACTGAGGAAGGGCTCCACCCCCGAGCTGCACCCCAGCCTGACTGGTTTCTCACGTCCCAGCATTCTGCTCCTTCGCTTTGGGAACAGCAGCTTGACTCTCCACAGGGAACGACTCCTCTCCCGTCCTGAGATACATGTGGCAGCCCCTCCCAAAGCCACCACAGCCGAGGGCCACATGGAGCCACACCAAGTGAGGCACCGGGCTCCCCCTCCCCCTTCCTTCTAAGAATAACAGACCAGGCTGGGGATTTAGCTCAGTGGTTCCGACACCCGCCTCACAAGCACAAGGTCCCGAGTTCGGTCCCCAGTACCAAAAAAAAAAAGAATGACAGAGACCAGCTGTGTCCATCCTGCTGGGACCCCGAGGGCGCCTGAGCACTCGCAGAGCTGGTTCCCTGGCCCACGTGGCAGTCCCTGCGCTCCGAAGGAATCCCTGCTGTCTTCAGCAGGCCCAAGCCCCCTGGGCCGCTGGCGGCGCCAGAGGCCTCTGCCCCCACTCGAGTCAGTCAGCAGGACAGGTGCCAACCTGACCTTCCTTCCCCACACTCTGCATGGCAAGGCGAGAACGCACGCCTGTCCCACAGCCCGGTCAAGTCCCCGGCACTGTCACATCTGCACTCTGTCACATCGTGGGGACAGCGCAGGTCTTCCTAGAGCCATCCTCGTCCACCCAGGTGGGCCCTGAGGGCCTCCCAGCTGCCCTGCCCTGACCCCCCGCTCCCTCTACCTTGAACTTGATGTTGTTGCTGATGAGCTGGTTGCCCTTCATGAACTCCTTCTCGTTGCCCCGGTTCTCGGTGACCACGGGGAAGGCGTGATGGACCGTGGTGCGCAGGATACTAACCAGAGACTGGATGCGCGTGTGCGGGTACACGTAGGTCAGGTTGGGCTCCATGATGTCGCTGGCTCTCAGCCTGGGGAGGGGAAACCGTCCAGCCTTTCGAGGGCCACTGCCCCAGGTACAAGCGTGACAGGCTGCTGGAGCGACCAGAACCAGTGGGCTCCTCTGTAATCCTGTCCCATCTCCACAGGCTGTTCTGACACCAGGGTCGCCCTCCTGCTGTCACACTGGTGGGCCTTTACTTATCCCATGGCTCCCTACCAACGTCCCCTCACCACACACCCCGTGAGCGTGCCGGGTGGCATCCTCTCTGGTACTCCAGGGCACAGTCTCACCAGTGAAACGATAATTAAAGGAAATTTAACAACCCATCTCCAGGTCCTTCTACATCAAGTCACAGCTCACAAAGCAAATCCGGCCCCATACAGTATCTGTGGCTGCTTTTCTGCCACAAGAGTAAAAATGTCTGCTATGTGGCCCTTTGCAGACCCTGCAACCCCAAAGGGCCTGCCGACACCCAGGGCGGAGGCCAGCATAGTGTGGATCATGAGGCGGGCACCTGTGATGATGGCAATCACTGGTGACAGGTGACATTCAGAAGGGGGAGCGTGGAGTGGGCAGGTCTCGCTCTGGGCCTCAGTATGCACTTCGTGTAAACAATCATGTCACACATGATCCAGACTCTACTTCATACTGAACCAGACTGCCACATGACCCAGACACTCATGGAAGGCCCGGCTGTCCCTGAGCTCCCAGCCTCCTGAACGCTCAACATTCCCAAGCACGCAAGGGAACAATGTGCCTGCTTCTTTTAACCCAAGAAGCTGGAGCTGCTGCATCCCACGCTAACTCCTGCATTCCTTCAGCCCTGAAGCTAGACATTCTGATACGGGCACGAAAGAAACAGGGGACTTACTTGTCCATTTCCACCTCCGTCTCCCATTCCAGAAGCGGCACGCCTCGCAGGCCCACATGGATATCATAAATGCCCTTATTGAAAAAGTCCCCTGTCCATTTGGCCACCTGAAACATAGAGCGGAAGCCTGACAAGCGAGAGGGCTCCGGAGTGAACTGGGCCCTAGACCCAGAGCCTGGAAGGAAAGTGCTCACCATCAGGGTGACCATGATAGGGAGCCCATAGGTGATCTCGTTGGTGGACTCGATCAGGATGATGGTGAGACTGATGGTCATGCGTACGACCCCGCCCAGGAAAGCTGCAGCGCCAATCAGCGCAAAGGTCCCCGAATAGATGTGGCCCAGTCCAATGTAGCTGGTGAAGGAACAAACCAGGAAGGTGGCTAGAAACATCTGGGTGGGCTGAGTGGCAGGGTGCACGGGGGTGAACCACCAGCTTAAACACTGCATGTGCACATATATGCATGGATAGGCACACATGCTTGCACACCCACGCACATGCACACACACACACACACACACACACACACACACTGTACCTTTTTAGGACATTGGCAACTAAACGTCCAAAAGCAGCTCCACACAGCAGCGAAGGTACAAAAAGCCCACTTGGAACCGAAACACCGTAAGTCCAACAGGCAAGCAGAAAATAGAGGATGAAAAACAAGGCCAAGGTGATAGGGCTGAATGTCCCTGCAAGGTAAGAACTGATCTGAGTCCTACCAGAGGCCTGCTGTGTCTCTGCAGACCAGCTCGGCCCCACCAGGTCCTTCCCGCCCCAGCCCGCTCCCCTTCTGACACTGGAGGCAGAGGCCCTGCTGTCCAGGTCAGCAGCACAGAGGGAGTCCTGTTCTTGCTTGGAATGAAGGACAAGCCTGGCCGAGAGGGAGCCGAAGCCCATGCCCCAGGGGTGGGCACTGCACACACTCACCATCCTGGTGGAAGAGCTGGAGGATGGCAGACTCTTGGGAATTGAAGAAGAGCGTGGCCATGTCATTGTAGGTGTCATTGGGACAGAAGAAGGTCTTGATACTGGAATTCACATCTTCTGATGTAACCTACGAAGCAGGATCACAAAGTCAGTAAAGGGCATGGGACCGGTACACTCCTGAGTCTCTGAGGGGGATGGTTCCAGCAAGGACAAGAAGCCTGCCAGACACCTTTGCCTGCAGATCCAACAGGCAGCAAAAATTGGCCAACTGTGAAGCTGAATTCTTTGCATTTTGGATGCAGAGTGAAGAATCAGGAAAAAGGCCTTTGTTCATCCACACTCATAACCAAAATGTAACTACACCATGGTTCACCACGGATGGGGCTCTGCTTCCTCTTGGCAATGATTTTGTAAATGATGTTGCTAGGAGCCTCGCCCAAGAGCCACAGGGACGGTGGGAAGATGAGGCAGGTTAGAGACAGATGCCCAGGGAGGAGAGTCCAGGCCACCACTTGACTCAAAGGCCCAAATGAAAACAGCCTTTGCTATGGATTTCCTCCAAAAGAAACCCATCTTGGCCGGAAGCCTGACAGCAGACAGCAGCCCGTCACCCAGTCTGGAGGACAGAACCCAGACAGGAGGTTTCGCTCTCATTCAGAGCAGGATAAGACTTGGTTTAGGAAAGGGTCCCCTGGTGGCAGGACCTGGCATAGGAGAAATGTGCGCAGGGCCCTAGCAGCTCAGAGCCAAGCCCACAACTTATTGGTAAGCAGTAAACGCAGGGCAGGCTCTCCCAAGCCATGTCTGCAGGACATCAGTGGGGAAAGTCCCCTGATGAGAAGCACTGAAAAGCACTGGAGCACTTCCTGGAAACCGGTGTGTCTGATAACGCAGAGCACAGACTCAAAAATCCAACGGCTTTCACTGACTGCCACATGCTAGTGACCTTGGGAAGGTGTTTCACTGTGTAACCCTTCAGCTTCCTCATCTGTAACGTGGGGACAACCACGACCCTCATGCTGCACATGGTGGCCAAGGATCTTGAAGACCTCATTTGCCCAGGGACAAGATCACCACCCAGCATGTGTGGGAAGGGTTCAGTGAGGTGACTGTGAGGTGCCTGAGGAAGATCTGGCACAGTAAGTGTGCCAAACAATCCCAACACTCACTGGAACATTTCAGGTTCCAGGATGTTCTGTATTAGAGAAATATATTTTAAGCTGGGCATGGTGACACATGACTACAATCCCTGCTACTTGGAAGGCTGAGGCAGAAGGATCATAAGTTTGAGGCTAGCCTGGGCAATTTAGCAAGACTTTGTCTCCAAGTTTAAAGGGCTGGGGATGTAACTCAGTGGTAAAGCACTTGTCTAGCATGTGTGATGCCCTTGGTTCATTCCCCAGCACCACAAAAAAGAAAAAAAAAGCCTATTTAATTCTGGTTAACCTATCTGACCACACAATGCTTTTCATTTGTGTCTGAACCATATATATCACTGTTCTATAGCAATACAGTTCAAAAATACGAGGTCTGGCAATGAGGCAGCCTTGAGAATAACTAGTAACTGGGGTCAGTAAACTTCTTCCATCAAGAACCAGACAGTAGGGCCAGAGATTTAGCTCAGTGGTTCTGGTGCCTGCCTTGCAAGTGCAAGGTCCTGAGTTCGTTCCCAGTACCGCAAAAAAAAAAAAAAGATGGTAAACATCACAGACTCTGCCGACCACAGGCAGCCCTCATGGCATCTTTTTAACACACTCCAGGTCTTCATGGACTGCTCCTGTGGGCCCTCAGAGGTGGCCCTTCAAGACAAGGGACCAGAGGGGCACTGACCAATCCAAGTGGCTGCTTAGGAACAACAAGAAGACAGAGTACAGGGAAGATGCTCGCCAGCCTCACTCCAGCAGCTGGACCCCAAGGTGGCTCTGTTCACCAGAACAGGCCCCCTGCCAAGGGACAGGGTCAGTCATGGAGGTGGACATGACTGAGGGCACCCAAGCGCATCCTCTCGGGTGAAAGATGACTACATGTTCCTGTGCCTCTCCGCAACCTGCTGTGGGCATGTGGAGGTGACCTGACACACCTAGCAGCTCTGAGCAGCGGCCATTTCTGGGTGGAGGATAAAGTAGCAGATGCACTGGGGTTACCTGGAGCTGGAACGAGCCATTACTGATCTGACTCGAAGAGGACATCTGCCGGCATTCTCCTAGCACCATCGAAGCCACGAATACCACCACGGTGGTTACCAGTGACACCAACAGGCTCTCCAGGACTCTAGGAAGCAGAGCACAGCTGTCACAATGCAATAAACAGATGCCAGGTCTTGAGCACTCAAAAACACACTCCACTGAGCCCCACCCTCCTTTCTGCAAAGGGCACTCCCAGCAGCAATCAGTCAGCATGCATGTGCACAGTCATCAGATCTGCTGTAATCCCACACCCTGGGTGTAAAGTGTGGGTGGTTTATTGACTTCGTATCAGTCAAGTGGGCTGCCTCATCCACATATCTCTCTCAAGGAATGAATGGGCCTCCATACTAAGTCCTGGGGCAGGAGCAGCCCACAACAGCCAGCCCCTCAGCAGGGCAGCACTGGCCCTCCTGGCAGGTCAGCAGGTGTGTGTTTATCTCCCAGAAGCTGGAAGTCAGCTCGACTCAGCCTTTCAGCCCGTCTGATGAGCAGCAGAGACTTAGGTCCCTGTTCCCAGCCTTAGACTACCAATCAAAGCTGGTGCAAAAGGAGGGTCTGCTTGTGTGATCGTCTTCCTCAGGAGAGACAGCCGGGCCCACAGTCTACTTGGGGTGCCACAGCAGGCTGGGGGAGGCGACTGCACAGATACCTGACAAGCTTAGGTTTCGGGTGCACATTTCGCATACGGTACTTTGCAAGCCTCTTGTTCAGACAGTTGAATGTGGCTCCTAGGAGGCCCCCAATGACCCCCATCATGACGAAGAAACCCAAATCCATAGCAGTCCAGAGATGACATTTTTTATCAGAGTCAGAGCACTGAGAGAAGGGAGCAGGGAGGGAGAGAGAAAAACCAGAGCAGCCATGAGCACAGGAAGGGACAGAAGAGGGGAAGACAGAAACAAGAGCTGGGGCTGCCTCCCCTTCTAAAGGAGTCCCGCTCCAGAGGGCGCAGCTGTCTGCAGAGACGGTACCGGCCCAGGTGCCCTGCAGCAGCGGCACCTGCCCTCTGTGAGCTCCTCGTCTGTGCTTTACGAGCAAGCGAGTCTCATGGGCCCGGTGTGGCATCTTGGGAGAAAGGACAAGGCATACCTTAAACTCGCCGAAGTTCAGCAATCCAGGGAGCTGGAAGGAACCCCAGCTTCCAAACTGAATTCCAGAACGGAAGAAGTTGAGGGTGAAGGTGGCAGACATGGAACAGAAGAGCTAGGGGACAGGCAACAAAAAAGAACACGTCTCACTGTCTCCTGAACAGTTTTTCCCAAAGCCCACTGCTCTCCCTAGAGACCTGCAAAGTCTGGCTGGGACACAGGGAAGGGCGAGCACTGTGGCAGAGGTGACCATTGCGGAAGAGGTACCTGGAGGGTGAGCAACTGCACCTTGGGCTCTGCCACGAGAGCCTGTTTATTGACACCTCCTCTGGCACAGACCCTGTGGCACCAGGAAGGGGAGCTGCATGAGGAGAACACATCACTCTGGGCGTGACAGGGATTCAAGTCCCAACCCTGTCACTCCTGCCTTAGGTGACAGCCAGCTTCACATTTTCCAGCTGGATGGCTGACAAGAAGTTTGGTGTGAGGTTTAATGTTTGTGGGGCGGGGAATACTGATATGAAGAGCAGAAAAGCCTAGTTTGGAGGTCACAGCTGCTATGGCAAAAGAAGTTCCCATCAAGTGGACCCTCCTGTCTCACCAAACAGTGGCAGGACAGACAAATTCCCAGTTCTGCCACCTGCCTCACAAGCGCAAGGTCCCAAGTTCGATCCCCGGCACCAAAAAAAAAAGAAGGGACAAATGTCCAGTTTAATTCTGGGTGTGGTTAGGCCTAGGACGTGACTTCCAATGATGTCTCCTCACCACTTTCCATGTGAGCCCTTGGTTCCAGAAGGATGAGCCCTCCTCTAGGCTGAACAAGGTACCCCCGATCGGGGCCCCGAAGGCCGCAGCAACTCCAGCAGCCGCCCCTGCTGATACGAAGTCTCGCTTGTCTCTGAGGAGAGAAGACAAAGTGAGAGATGGGCCCTGAGGCTCCAAAAGCAGCTTCTCACTTCCTTATTGTGAACATTTTAGGATCACAAAAGGACAGGTCTCCAGAGGCAGACTTGGCAGCACACACAGTTTACCTGCAGGCCAATGTACCCTGCATCTGAAATGCCCCCAAAGGCTTGTGTATTATTGGCCTGGAGCTCAGCCCATGGCACTGTTAGGAGGTGGTGGAACCTCTAGAAGGCAGGGCCTGGGGAGAGGAAGTTAGGTAATTTGGGGTGTGTCTCAGAGGAGATATTGGGACCCTACTCCCACCTCTTCCTGTTTCAATTCCTGCTCATGAGGTCAACAGGACTGAGACCCTCAAAACTGTAAGCCAAAATCAGCTTTTGTTTCTAAATTGATTTCTCTCAGGTACTCATTATAGTAACAAGAAGCTGACCAAGGCTGCCCAGGTGCAATGGCTCCCTGACCTGGGAGGCAGTGCTCCCTGTATCTGGTCACTCTTAACTTGGAGTCTCAGTCCCAAGCCTAGGGAGACAGATGGAAGAGTTCTTATAATCCCTGCTGGGCCTCGATCCTACCAAAGCTCTTCCAGAAAACCCCAGCATCAGCAAGACCATGTAAGCGCTTGCTGGCTTAACACAGAGGAACTGGTAAGCAATGATTTTCAGGGATATGAAGATGAAAAGGGCCCAAGATGCTGAACTGGGCCTCTGATCCCAAGGGCCCTCCCAACTATCCAGGTGAGTAACCTACAAGTCACAGGGCTGGAGAGTCCACTGGGAAGGGTGGTTTCCAGCCCAGAGATGCCCTAAGCAAGTAGATTATTTGGGGTAGGTTATTTGGGACTACAAAACACCTTCTTCTTTTTTTTTTTTTTTTTGGTAATAGGGGTCAAACTCGGGACCTTGCACCTGCAAGGCAGGGGGCGGAACCACTGAGCTAAATCCCCAGCCCCAAACACCTTCTTGATAATATACCCACCCGCACCCTTTCTTGGTTGGGTTTTTCAGTCTTGGACTTCATGACCTGAGATGCTTCTAGGCCTTATGACATGACAAAATAAAAGTCACAATGCCAACTTGGTCCTTTTGGTTCTTATTTTCAGAAGAAAAATGCAAAGCCCCCTGCACCCTACCTTCTGACACTCAGATTTTGCAAGTGGCCTGCTAAGCAGGGGCAACTACAAGCTAGGCTAGAGCAAGTACCGATCTGATTGGTAGTACATTAACTTTTTTTCCCTTGTGGTACTGGGGATTGAACCAAGGGCCTTCACATTGAGCTACATCCCTTCTCCTGTTTTTGTTGTTTTAAGACTGAGTCTTGCTAAGTTTCTAAATTGCCCAGGCTGAGCTCATACTGTGATCCTCCTGCCTTAGCCTCCCACAGTACCTCCATTACAGGTGTGGACCACCATTAGCCAGCATCGTTTTCTATTTTCCTAAGGACCAATTCCTATTGTTTCCATACCTGTCACTCCGGAAGTAGGGGAAGTTAAACTGAATCTTCCGTAAGGAGATGCTCTGAAACTAAGACAAGAAGAAGCACGTCAGAGAGAGGCCCACAAGGACCAAAGCTGCAGGAGCCCACAGCACTCGGGGGGGTGCCTTTGCTTGACCCACATAGGCAGATGTGCGGCAGGCAGGAAGTGTCCAGAATTGCCACCTGGAAGAAAGGAAGTTGCCTCCTTTGGGGGAACTTATTTTTCCTTCTCCCAAATTTCTAGGCCCTTTGAAAACTGCATTTTGTGCACAGGCAACAAGTGAGAAAGAAAAAGGGGAAAGAGCTGAGCAAGGACTGGAAGGAACTGAGAGCTGCTACACGAAGTGAAGCTGGCTCTGCTCAGGGGCTGTCAGAGAGCAAAGGCCCGACCAAGACCCACTTCTCAGTCAGCCCACAAAGCCTCACACCATGCTCCCCCATGCTTCACTTCTTTTGTCCTCCTGGCTCATTCCTGGGAGACCTGGCTAGGAGGCAGCATAGAGAGATGAAGATGCCTGGAAGAAGGAACCTTCTCCCCTTTGCCCCACAACTCACAGCAAGTCCCCTCGGCGGGAGAGGGAGGGAAACAGTGCCATGCAATGGCTCCCAGGGAACTGGGACTTCTCACGCTTGCAGCTAGGAGCCTGAGAAAGCCCTCAGAAAGGGAGCTTTGGGCTCCTAGGCGAGTTCCTCCAGCTATGAGCCCCAGCTCTCTCACCTGAGAACCAAACACCTCAGGTGGCCCTGAAGAAGACAGGAGTGGAACCTGCAGAATCCTGCAGGGAGATGCTGTCACAGTCACTGCGCCAGGCCAAGTGCAATCAGAGTAGAGCTGGGCTTAAGACGGTCTGGCTGGCGCTCCCAGCCCCTCTGGCAACTGGCTGCATGGAGATGACCCATGCCGTCCTCTGTGCGGGCACTTGGCAATGGCTGCAGAGCAGCAGGTGACTTTCATCTGCCTATGTCACATTTTTCCTCCATTCCTATTTCTGTATCTAGGACTCAGCAAGGCATCACTAAACCTCTGATGTCTAGGTTACGTGCTCTGCTGAGAGACAGATCACAAGGTTTTCTTAACCCAAATGGCACAGGCTCCAGAGTCATGTTAGGGTAGCCCCAAAGGGTTTCCTCAAATCCACACAGAGGCCTGTTCTCTGGCCCAGGCAGGAATCACCCTGAGGGATTCAGCCCCGGCCCAGCGGCCCTTACCTGAGGAAGGCCGGCTCCCACCACGGCCCCACTGTGGATCATGGGGCCCTCCTTCCCCACAAAGAGGCCTGGGACAGTGAGAAAGGGAGACAGCAGTCAGCACAGAGGCCTCTGGCTGAGGAGACCTTTGCTACAAACCTCTCTCTCAACCCACAGGCAAGCACAGGGCTAAGAGGAAGGTGGAACAAATCCCCACCAAACCATTTCCATTTAAAGTCCTGCTATGAGGTCTGCAAACCAGAGCCCAGACCCACTCCTTCCTTGCCTGTTACTGCACAGTCCTAGAGCTAAGAATGGCTTTTACATTCCTGAGTGGGCAACTCAATGGTTACCTAAGTACCTACACCATTTCCTTGATGCTGCTTCTTGGCCCATACAGCTGAAAAGATTTGCTATTTGGCTGTTTACACAGGAAGTGTGATGGGCCGGGGATTTAGCTCAGTGGTTCCGGTGCCTGTCTTGCAAGCGCAAGGTCCCAAGTTCAATCCCAACTACCGGAAAAAAAAAAAAAAAATGGTGTGACTTCTTTGCTAAAAGCCAACTCTGTAAACCAACTCAATGTGTGCAGTTTAAAACAATGGTGTGTTTGTTGGGTGTCTCTGAATGGCACCACACTAACAGGTCTGCATTTGAAAACTTACTGACAAAAAGAGCAGACGCTGCTTAGCGTGCTTAGCGCGGGCCCTTCAGTGGAATCTCATTTATACACAGGATGCCTCTGGTAGCCTCGCCCCTTGAGCCCCTGAAGAATAAGAGCTGAAAGACCTTCCTTACCGCCTGCCACACCGAAAAGCACTCCGAAGACTTTGCAGAGCAGGGTCCGGAGCCGGACAATTCCTGGCACCTTCACGCCATTCAGATAGCATTTGATCTCAGGGATCCCAGATCCTGCGGCCACCGGCTGAGGAGGACAGGAGACACAGCCATAAATTCAAACTCCGCTGGTTCTTCGCTTACCCTCAACAAGTGGGACAAGAACTCACCACCTTCAGCACCATCAGGGTCACCCGAATGTGTTCAGTCACAGGTGCTGGGCCCCACCCTGACTCCTGACTCAGTAGCGGGGGCCCCACAGGATCACTCACATTTCTGACAAGGACCCCAGAAGTTCGCCTAGTGTGGGAGCCCCATCCACCAGCAATGTGGTGTCCTGCTTCTAGAGGTCCTGACCTGTGGGTCTGCAAAGTCCCCCAGGTGCTTCAGTGTGCTGCCCAGGGGGAGAAGCCCATCCTGACCTAGAGCTTCCCTCGCTGACCTCGCTGCAGGCTACCAGAACCTTCACTTCCAGAAACCCCTCCAAGTGAGCAAGAGGGCCCTTCTGCTCCATCTAGATGTTTTTCCACATTCTGGAATTGGAGACGCAGAGATGAAGGGCAGGAGCCCCAAACTTCACACACAACAGGCGGGCAATTTCCAAAGCACCTCACCTCAATTAGGACAAGAAGGCTGGCCAAGAAGACAAAGGTCAGGTTAAAACCTAAGAGTTCGAGGAGGGACAGGGCGAGGCAGCCTTTTCGGCTGCACTCCTCCACCGCTGCAGAGCCTCGGTTAAGGAAAACGTGTTCTCAGCCATCCGGTAACATTTCCTCTTACCACTGGAAATGCTGTGGCTCCCCCTACTGCACAACTTCCTGTTCTCCATGGATAAAGAGTTTAAAGCTGCCCAAGATAATGTCTAAAATAGGAGCCACTTAAAACTATGCAATACCTGCCAGGTGTTCTGGTCTATGCCTGTAATCCCAGCACTTGGGAGGCTGAGGCAGGATTGCTGTGAGTTCAAGGCTAGCCTGGGCTACACAGTGAGTTTAAGGCCAGACAAAACTGTCTAAAAAAAAAAAAAGAAGGGGAAAAAATAAGAACCAAGATACATCATGTAAAGCTACAAATTCCCAATGATGAATGTCATTTTATTGTATACCTTAAATGTACCAATAAACTTAATGAAAAAAAACCAAACTGACAAAATAGTGTTTAAAAGGAAAGAAAAAGTTTATCCATATTCATCGGACCTAACAAAAGAAGTAGTAAGCTAGTTAAATGGTTAAA
>NW_004624818.1:1170375-1204384 GCF_000247695.1 Heterocephalus glaber
ACTGTCTAAAAAAAAAAAAAAAAGTAAAAATATGGACTACCTCGAGTGCTACAAAAGTTACACACACTCACAATCCTAGTTTTACAAAACCTCAGTTACACCATATTTGCTCCAGATGTATACATATATTTTTTGGTACCGGGGATTGAACTCGGGTCCTTGAGCTTGCACAGCAGGTGGCGAAACCACTAAGCTAAATCCCCGGGCCTACTCCAGATATTTTTAAAATAAGACATAAGATACCATGTAAAAAACAA
The DNA here is from genome assembly GCF_000247695.1 of Heterocephalus glaber. The sequence continues at coordinate 1,170,633 of NW_004624818.1, forward strand.
ATCCAAGCCAGGTGGAGTGACACATGCCTGAAATCCTGGCTACATGGGAAGGGGACACAGGGGCAGAAGGTTCAAGGTCAGCCTGGGAAATGCATCAAGACTCCATCTCAAAAACAAACAAAAAAACCCCACCCTTTTTCTGTCCTTCCTCCTCTGGGAGAAACTACTAGGCTGAATTCCCTCCATATTTTCTTATCTCCACATTGTTCATACTACACTTTATGTACATTTCACAACTTTCTGCTTTTCTGTCTCAACGTATAAATTTCTGAGGATTAGCCACGCTGACGTACATAGCTCCAGTTCATACATCTTCTGTGTAAAATTATACTGGATGACGTGCGTTAATTTTTCCATTCTCCTGTAACCAGCACTGCACAGCAGAACTTTTAAAGTTATATATTTTTTTCCTTTAGTGACATGTGGCTTCCAAACTTCCTCAGGTACAGGCCTCTCTGCAGCCCAGAGGAAAAGACAGAATAGGGAGAAAGCAGCACCAGAAGGTCAAGACCAGCTTAGCTTCCTGAGACAAGGGAGCAAGAGGTGCAACTGCAGGGACGGAACTGGCCACCCACGTCTACTGCGGCCTGCGCTCCTGAGCTGTCTTCTGCGGTAAACGACCACAACACACCTGGACACCAGGCGATAGATGGTGACTTGAGGCAAATCGGCCCCTCCATCTCTTCAGAGCTGGCTCTGAATAAACCCTGTGTCCATTTTACTGAAATGAACGGTCCCTTTTGACCTGGTCAGTGAATCTGCGTGTGGGATCCTGAGTGGGCAGTAATGCCCCCAGCCAGTGCGTACAACTTCCTGCCGTCACAGAGGTGTGACAGACACCTCTGGACTCGTCCAAGGTCCCTGTCTGAGGGGAACTTGTGAGATAGGAATGGGCTCATTCTGATTTTTTCCCGTAGCTTACTAGCTTTGTTTTTCTCCTCTGAGAACCTGTTTACATTCCTGCCCATTTTTCTCTCTTTTTTTTATTTTTTTGGTACCAGGGATCGAACTCCGGTCCTTGCACTTGCGCAGCAGGTGGCAAAACCACTGAGCTAAATCCCCGGCCCTTCCTGCCCATTTTTCTATTGGACTGTTGGGATTTTTTTCTTTCTATATTTTGGAAACTAATTGAGAACTTGCTTTTTACTTTATCTATGGTGTTTTACTGTTTGAGGTTTTTAAAATTTCCTTTATCAATGGAACATTTACCTTGATGTGGTCAAGTTTATTGGTCTTTCCCCTTACTGTCTGTGCCTTCTAGGGTTTTAAGAAACTATTCCCAGGCCGGGGATTTAGCTCAGTGGTTCTGCCGCCTGCCTTGCAAGCACAAGAACCCAAATTTGATCCCTGATACCAAAAAAAAAAAAAAAGAAAGAAACTATTCCCTACATCTGATATCATCTAGTCTCTTAAAACTTTGTCCTGCTTATTTATAGCTTCAATCCATCTGGAATTTAGCTTATTTATAGTACGAATAGGAATCTATTTCTGCATATGGATAACCGATGTCCTAGAATCTTTTATTAAATAACCCATCTGTTCTTTGGGGATTACTAACACTGTCCTTTATCAAACTCCCTAGGCAGAATGAATTTCTAATTCCCTATTATCTTCTCATTGGTTTAACTGGATATTTCTATACCAATATGAAACTCTTTAAATTACTGTCTCTTAAATTTAGCTGGGTGTAGTGGCACACACCTATAATCCCAGCACTCACAAGGCTGAGGCAGGAGGATCACTCAGAGTTTGAGGCCAGCCTGAGCTACATAGTTCAAGGCCAGCATGAACTACAATAGTGAGACCCTGTCTTAAAACAAACAAATGAACAAGTCTTGACATCTAGGAAAGCAAATCCATTTGCTTGTTGTTCAAAACTGCCTCAACTGTTTTTGGCCCTTTGCTCTTCTGTACAAATTTAGAGGAATTTTTTGTCTCCATAATAAGTGCTATTGGAGTTTTGATTAAAACACTGAATTTACAGACTGTGCGAAAAGGCAGCTTTGTGACATTGCATCTTACCAAACACAAACATGAGTCTGTCCACTGACTCATGCTTTGTAATCTCTGTAATCTTTGATGATAATTAACCCTGAAGCTGAATGGCTAATAAGTAACCCTTCAAATATCACGTTCTAGGGCTGGGGATTTAGCTCAGTGGTTTCACTGCCTGCTGTGCAAGCACAAGGACCTGAGTTCGTCCCCAGTACCAAAAAAAAAAAAAGAAAAGAAAACAAATATCACGTTCAAGGTCCCGAGTTCGATCCCTGTACCAAAAAAAAAAAAAATCACGTTCAGTGCTAAACCCACTTCTGGACAAGAAAGAATACCAGAGATATCAGAGAGAGACCTCAGAAGTCTAGGCACCATGGAGCCATGAAAAGGATACATGTTTGAACCACTCCAAACTTGAGTTGGGTGAAGAGGCGTACAAAAAAGTCCACGAAGAGTCCCACCTGTGAAGAGCAAGAAAGACGCCACACAGCCCCATTCTGAAGCACACAACTGCTTCTCTCCGAAGCATCACCTCTTCCACGCATTGATGGCAGCTACTTGAGTTACCAACCAGCAACTTGTGAATACATCTTAGCCTGCCAGTCACTGGCTTTCAAGAAGATCTCTATGCCTCGCTGGGCCTTCACACAACAGAGGAAGGGGTACAGCGAAGTGGAGTGAAGCAGAGTAAAACAAGGGAAAAGGATACAGAAAGAGACAGAAGACCAAAGAAGAGACCATTGGCACGTTTAAAAACTAACAGTACTGGGGCCGGGGATTTAGCTCAGTGGTTCCATCGCCTGCCTCGAAAGTGCAAGGACCAGAGTTTGATCCCCAGTACCAAAAAAAAAAACAAAACAAAAAACTAACAATACTGAACTGTGTGGGGAAGCACTCCACTCTTGTGAAAAGACAAAAGGTTTCAAAAGGACAGTTAAAACATCTCCAGCCACTTTCAGCTGGATAAGCAGATAGCTTAGAACACTGCTTACAAAGCCAACATTTACTTAGGCACATGTGGTTTCTGCATGCTTGTTTTATAGAAGTCATCATTTTGACTCAGAACTATCCCATAGCCGGTGATTACTGGAATAGAGGAAACATCTTACATTTCACTCACATAAATGCTTAAGGGAGAACTAGGAAGCCCAATTTTATGGAGTCAGAATCAAAGGGTTCCTGCCTTTAACTCTGGCCTTCCCTCAAGCCCATGCCTGGAAGCTCACTGCCACTGCAGGAGTGGTGACAGATCAAAGGGTAAGTGGCTAGCGCTGCCTTATAAAGGAGGGGGCCTTTCTGCAGAGAAGTCACTACTGATGGTGATGGCAAGTTCAAAGGAGTCTGATGAACAGTAGCAGCAAGACTAACAATTACATAGGTGATAAATATGCTTATAAAGGGAAGTCTTCAATCAGAAACCTGTCTACTAAAACAGACACTCAGCTTTCAATAAAACAATTAGAGCAGCCCAGCCCCTCTCCCCATGGTGGCATCCTTCGGGACGTCAGCAGAGGGCCCTTCTAAAGGTCCTCCATCTTCCCTAGTAGATGTTCGTGTCAATTTACTAGAGTAAAAACCTGATGAGTGCCAAGAAAATAGAAACTGTGGGTGGCATTATTTTAAATACATCTTACACATCCCTGGTATATCATGAAATGTTAAGTAGGAGCCTGTGACCGACTCTAGAGAAAGGTGATAAACAGGCTACTCCTGTTTGTGTACCCCTTTCCAACACCGTGCTGATGGAAAATCAGATCTGGCTCTATCTTCTGGCTGGCTGCTGGCTTTTCTTTTTTCTTTTGGTTTTTTGAGACAGAGTCTCACCATGTAGTTCAACCTGACCTTAAACTCACTATGAAGCCCAGGCTGTCCCTGAACTCATGGCCAACCTCCTGCTTCAGGCTTCCAAGTGCTGGGATTGCAGGTGTGCACCACCATGCCTGGATGGCTGCTGGCTTTTCCAGCTTCTTTTGTTAGGTTTAACAATGCTAAGCCAGCGGTTGTGGCTGCAGAGCTTCTGCTACTATAATCTTGGACAATGTTTGTAATCTTTCCCTGTCTGGGAGCCACTGTGAACCCACAGAGCCCCGGCACCCTGCTCATTCAGGGACAACCTCCACCCACGACCACCAGCTCTATTGTGTAGACTCGGTCAGCATAGAGCAGGCAGCAGCCCAGGACAGCGAGACCTCAACGTCCACAGTGCCCACTGTGTCATCTCCCATGGCTATGTTGTCTAGATGGCTGAGGAGATTACGGGCTGACTCATAATCCTATTGTAAGACAGGTATTTGGCCAAACTTCTGAGTGCTTAAAGAACCCAGAGTTTTATGGTTTCAGTTTCATTTCATAATGCAAAAGCAAGGAAAGTATAAAAAACTGGGCTACAATTATTAATCAGAAAACGAAAAAGAAAGCTGGGCATGGTAGTGCACACCTATAATGCCAGGATTCTGGGAGGCTGAGGCAGGAGAAACACAAGTTCAAGCCTAGCCTGGGCAACTTACCAACTTAGTGAGACACTGTCTCAAAATAAATCTTAAAAGGGATGGGGATGTAGCTTAGTGTGAAGACCCTGGGTTCAATTCCCAGTACCGCAAAAACCAAAAAGGAAAGGAAAAAAACAGAAAACAGGCAATCTTGATTATAATGACAATTGTTACAGTGTTATAAATGCTGCGGTGACAAAGGACAAAGGTCATTCATTCGCCAGGACAGGGCTTTCCCTTGTGGCACCCCCCACACACATCCCACTGCTCACCAGTCCGGTGCAGACTCCAATGGCAAATACCACCATCCACTTCACCGCCTCGTACCTTCGCCCTTTCTGTTCACATGGAAAAGAGCAATTCCCACTGTTACAGGGCTGTGCTGGCAGTGGGGAAGCAACACGTCTTGGCCAAATTCCATGCGCACAGCCAGCATGGTGAGGAGGTCTCGTAGCTCAAGTGCTTCACGATACAAGAATGATGAATACTAACGAGCCAGGTGGCAGACTGGGTCTCTGGTTGGCAGGAGGAAGGGCCAGGGAATTACGTGCCAACGTCTCATAAAAGAGTAAAAAGACCCAAGGGTAAGGAGCTTTTAGAAGAGAAGCTGTCTGAAGACCTGCGAGAGCCTGAGAGATAAGAACTGTGAGCTCACCTTGTTATCCATGGTCTCCAACACCTCCAGGTAAGGGTCATTGATGCAGCGATCATAATCCAGGCTCTGAAAGAAGGACATGTGGGTGAAAAGGTCAATAGCCAGGCAGGAGAAGTACGGAAAGCCTAATAGGGACAAAGCTCCAGTGTCCTGCTACTCCACTCGAGGGTGGGCAGGGTGAGGCACCTGCAGCACCCAGAGGGGCTGGTCAGGAATGCAGATGCCCAGGGCCCTCGGCCTGCAGCGTCCACACTGCACTCCACAGGCAACTCGTGGGGATCAGGAAAGTGCCAGTAGCACTGCTTTGCGAGAATACTTCCTGCTCTAGGAAAAGCTTTACGTTACCTACTTTCAAAGGTTCTGTTTCTGCAAAATAAAGGCCTCCCGCCATCACCAGCCTTGCCCAACTTACTCCATGAGGTGGGAACAAAAGCTTCGGTAACCAGAATCAAGTTAACCAGAAAGACAATTCATAATTTTCTCTTTGTTTTTGTTTTTTGTTTTTCGGTACTGGGGATCGAACTCGTGATCTTGCGCTTGCGAGGCAGGTGGCAGAACCACTCAGCTAAATCCTCGGCCCTCATAATTATCTCTTAGAGGTGGACTCTATGAAAATGAGGTTAGTACCAGCCAGACCAATATGGAGACTATTTTTAAACTTAACTTCCAGTTTATGTTCGGAAGAGGCCCAGATTCTGGCAGTTCCTACAGCTTCTACGTCTAGAGCAGTGTCCCTTAAACTGTGCTTCACAGAACACAGATGCGCTTCAAACCATTTGCAGCTATGCCACAGACCCCTCGAGAACAACAGAGGAAATAATTTTATTTCTGTCTTGGAAGAGAAACAGCACAAGCTGGGTATGATGGCACAGGCCTGTAATCCTAGCACTCCAAGAGACTGAGGCAGGAGGATTGAAAGTTCGAGCCCAGCCTGGGCAACTTAACAATCTAGTGAGACCCCCATGTTGGAAAAAAAAGCCTGGGGATCTAGCTCAGTGTGAAGGCCCTTGGTTTAATCCCTATTTCCCAGTACCACAAAAAATAACACACACAAACACACACACACACACACACACACACACACACACACACTCCCCCCACATACATGCACCCAACACACAGAGAGAAACAGCAGACCCAGGAAGAGTAATCCCAGCTACTTGGGAGGCTGAGGCAGAAGGATCCCAAGTGCAAGCCCAGCCTGGGCAATTAGTGACGTAGCAAGACCCAGTCTTAAAATAAAAACTAAAAATAGGGTTTGGGATGTAGCTCAGTGCAAAGTATTGGTTCAATCTTCAGCACTGCAAATAAGTAAATAAATAAATAAGGCTGGAGACATACCTCAGTGGTCTAGGGGTTCTATTGAGAGAGAGAGAGAGAGAGAGAGAGAGAGAGAGAGAGAGAGAGAGAGAGAGAGAGACAGGTACAGTCTACCAACAAAGAAAATCTGAATCCACTCTTTCCCATAATTTGTTCCTATTGCCACGTCAGCTAATGAACAAGCTGGACATTGGCCTAGTGGCCAGAGTCCCAGGAGGCCATTTCCAGTCAGCTGAATATAGGTGGGCTGAGTGACAATTCGTCCCATCTATGTGACTGCCTGGAGGGAGTCCAGGTCCCTTCCTTAAGAGCCCTGGAGTAGCAACAGGTAACTGGTTAAATCAATTATCATATTACCAAAGATAAAAGATTATATAGCAATAAAACATGACAGTAAATCTATACAGACGGATATGGAAAATGTCCAAAACTTGTTTAGCAAAAAAGTGAGATACAATAAAAAGTAAAGTGAGTCACGCTGAATGTGATAGTGCACATTTATAATCCCAGCAATTTTGGAGCCTGAGGCAGGAGGGTTATAAATTCAAGCTCAGCCTTGGCAATTTACTAAGTTAGCAAGATCTTGTCTCAAAAATTTAAGAAAGGGCTGGGGAAAAAAAAAAGGGTTGGGATATAGCTCAATAGAAGGCCCTGAGTTCAATACTCAATACTGAAAAAAAAAAGGACTTAAATGCATAGGATAATCTCATTTTGATGAAATGAAATTAGAATCTGTGTACCAGCATACATAACACACAAACATCGGTAAGGCGGTGTTACAGATGTTGACATTTGGGTGTTGTTTGAAAGTCTCATAGCACGTGTGGTATGCTTTTTGTATTTTAAAAGACTATCTTTTTTTTTTCTTTTCTAATTACAAAATAAAAAATATTACAGGCCATGGTGGCACATACTGTAATACCAGCTACTCAGGAGGCTGAGACAGGAGGACCCACAGTTCTAAGCCAGTTTGGCCAATTCAGCAGACTTTGTCTTTAAATAAAATTTAAAAGGCTGGGAACTGGGTGTGGTGGCATATGGCTGCAGTAATCCCAGCATTCTGGGAGGCTGAGGAAGGAGGACTGCAATTTTAAACCCAGTTTAAGCAATGAGCAACCTAGAAAGACCCTGTCTCAAAATTCAAAAAAAAAATAATAAAAAGAGCTAGTGATGTAGCTCAATGTGAAGGCCCTGGATTCAACTCCTGGTGCTATCAAAACAAAACAAGACAAAAGGTTAAGGATGGATTCAATGGGGAGCCCTTGGCTAACTTGCCTGAGGGACTGGATTCAATGGGGGTGGGGGGCAACCCCGTAGTGAGGAAAACATTCTTCCAGGGAAGTAGATTCATCAGTAAATGGTTAAACGCATCTATACAGATAAGTATATACACACACATATATAAATATATATGTATACATACCACCTAAAAACTAAAATCTAGCACCACCACATTCTAGGAACAAACAAAATGTGGAAAGATATGAACATCCTTCTGCGACAATGTGAAATACATATTTGGTCTCTGTCCCCTTACCGGTATCCAGCTCCTAAAACCCGAGAAATCTCCAGGGTGGGGATGTTTTTTGTACAATAATAAAAACCCTGGTGGCCAGCCACTGGTAGCTTCAGGATGGTGGCTGGTCACTGAAACCCGAGGCATGATTAGAGGCTGGAACCTTCGTTCCCAACCCCCAGCCTCTGGGGAAGAGAGGGGCTGAAGGTTAAGTCGATTGCCAGTGGCCACTGATGGAATCGATCAGGCCCATGTGCTGAAGCCTCCATAAAAACCAAGAGCACTGGGTTTGCAGAGCTTCCTGACTGCTGAACACATGGGGTGCTGGGGTGGCTCCCCCAAAGGCCTGGCTCTGCGCATCCTTTCCATCTGGCTGTCCTCTGTGTCCTTTATCACACTCTTTATTAATAAACTGGTAAACGTAAGTAAAGAATTTCCCTGAGCTTTGTGAGCAGCTCTAGCAAATTAAGCTCAGGAAATGGTGGTAGGAACCTGTCCCCTGAAGGGGGATATGAAGTGAGCGTGTCATGGTCCCTCACCTTCTGCCACCTCCAGGCAGAGTGTCGCAGGAGCCCTGCTGTACACATTTCTAAATGTCCGAAAAAGTCCAATCTACAGAGACAGAAAGATTAGCTGTTGCCTAGTGGAATGGGCTATGGTTGCTAATGAGAACAGGGTTTGTTTTTTTTTCCTGGAGTGATGAAAATGTCCTACAACTGTGGTGATCGCTGCACAATACTGTGCATTTTTTCTAAAAAAGGCCATTGAATTACTCATTTTAAATGGATGAATTGTTTAGTATGAGCATTATGGTTCAATTAAACTGCTAAAAAGGGCATTTAGAAAGAACTGCAACACAAACCGCAGACGCTTTGCTTTTTTAAAAAATAACTTAGGGGGCTGGGGATTTAGCTCAGTGGTTTCCTGCCTGCTGCGCAAGTGCAAGGACCCAAGGACCTGAGTTCGATCCCCGGTACCAAAAAAATAAATAAGTAAGTAACTTAGTTGAATTTGACACAGTAAAAAATGTATCAATACGATTTAGTAAGACCAGAGATTGTTCTTTTTCCTTTGCTATGACTAACTTCTTTTTATTTCTGCTATATATGTTGCTCTTTGGTTTGGGGGAACTAATACCTTTTTTAAAATAAAAATTGCAGGGGCTGGGGATTTAGCTCAGTGGTTTCGCTGCCTGCTGCACAAGCGCAAGGACCCGAGTTCAATCCCTGGTCCCCAAAAAAACCAAAAATAAAAATTGTATGTATCCCACAGGGCTGCTGCTTGTGGTCATGAGCTGAGTGGTACCTGGCCCTGTGGGCAAGTGGGAGCTGAAACAGCCCAAATCCACCAGGAAAGGACCTGAGTGTCCATGAAAAAGAACCTCTAGTGGGCTAGGAGCCAGCCATGTGGCTTTGGCCTTTGGGTCTTTTGCTCCCAGGGGACCCTTTCTCCAACTCGCCAGAGTCACACAGGCTGTGACCAGTGGAAAAACATTACTGATTCTCCAGCGCATTTAACAGATAGGCAGTTTTTATTCAAACCACTCATGAAAAAAGATGTCAAAGTGGGGAGTCTAACATCTCGTCACCACCCAATTTAGCAAGGAAGGGGTCAAGTATGTGCAATGAACTCCTGAAGCCGGAAGGAGGAGCAGACTTTAGAAAGACTTTCAGCAGAAGGGTTTTCTAGTTGATCCTTGAATAAAATCTCAGCAGCCTTGGTTGATTAAGTGCCCAACTGAATTTGCTCTAATTCAAAGCAAATGCTCTCAGGAAGCCCATAGGAGGAGATGGTTAATTGGGAAACATTAGTGATTCACAGGAAAGAACACTTGCCTGTAGAGTTTACATGAATATGTGTATCAGGTAAAGTCAAGTGCTTTACAAATATAAATACAATGCAGTAGAAGGAGCAAAGGAGTCTGGGTCAACAGAAAAGGCTGAGTGAGCCCCCTGGGTAGAAACCTCCACAAGGGCAGGACAGTTAGGCTTGAATACAGTGACTGAAACATTTAAGATGTATAAAAGAAATACACCAGGAGATATATGCTTTTTTTTTTTTTGGTACCGGAGATCGAACTTGGGTCCTTGTGCTTGCAGGGCAGGTGGTGGAACCACTGAGCTAAATCCCTGGCCGATATATGCTTTTTGAGTCATTAAAAGCAATTCCCATCAGAGTCATATATTAAACTGTACCATGGTGGTGCAACTGGCAAAATCCAGACAGTAGAATCATTTATTACAGAATCCTAATTATGTTGTCAAACAAATTACAAGAGGAAAAAAAAATGAAGGGAGAAACTATGGGTTAAAAGAGATTTGTAAAAGATAGGTCAAACAAATGCATTGTGAGGACCTTATTTGGAACCTGACACAGACAAATTTAAAATACATATGACTTTTAAAGAAAAGTGGAAAAAAAAAAGAAAAAGAAAATTGGGAAAATCTGCACATCTGGATATTTGATATCAAGGAACAATTCTTAGATGTAATAATGGTATGGTAATGCTAAAAAAAAAGTTCTTATCCTCTGGAGATGAACTTGAATTATTTATGGGTGAAATGATATCATGTATAGAATTTCCTTCAAAATACGGGAAGGGGACCGGGGACTTAGCTCAGTGGTTTTGGCTGCCTGCTGCGCAAGCACAAGGACCCAAGTTTGATCCCCGGTACCAAAAAAAAACAAAACAAAACACAAAATACGGGAAGGGAGAAGTGGATGAGAGGATAACTAAAACAAGGTTGAGGATGAACTGAACAGACACTGAAACTGTTTATAAGAACGGGGAGTTAGGGGCCGGGGATTTAGCTCAGTGGTTTTGCCACCTGCTACACAAGTGCAAGGACCAGAGTTCAATCCCTGGTACCAAAAAAAAAAAAAAAAAAGAACGGGGAGTTCAATATACTGTTCTGTCCATTATTTACATGTTTGATTACCCCAATTTTTTTTTCTTTTTCTTTTTTCTGGTACCAGAGATCAAACTCAGCACCTTGCACTTCTGAGGCAGGTACAACGCCACTGAGCTAAATCCTGGCCTCTACATGTTTGAAATTCTGCCTAATAAAAGTTGTTTTTTTTCAATTTCATGCTATACTGCAAATCCTAATGTTTACATTAAATTCTTCGCAAAAATAAGGTGAAAGATTTAAAAGAAAATCAGCCAAAAAAAAACTCAGCCAGAGATGTTACTGTCCTTTCACCATGGACCTTTACAATCTATATTTTTAAAAGGCATTAAAAAATACATATGGGGGCTGGGGATTTAGCTCGGTGGCTCCAGCGCCTGCCTCAAAAGCACAAGGTCCCAAGTTCAATCCCCAGTACCAAAAAAAAAAGAAAAAAATACATATGGCTAATTCCACTTCTCAAAATTAATCCTAAGGAAGCAGTTAAGAATGGACAAGAAGGGAATGATGTTCACCACTATGCAGTGCATTATAGAAACGCTGGAAAACCAAAGATAGATTAATTAGATAGACCATGGCACAATAAAATTTTATTTCCCTACTTAAGAAGATATTGCAGAAAAGTAGCAATAGAAAAGTTGTTGGGGGAGGGCAAATTAAAATAGTATATTTAGGGCCAGGGATTTAGCTGAGTGGTTTTGCTGCCTCCTGCACAAGCGCAAGGACCCGAGTTCAATCCCTGGTACCAATCAATCAATCAATCAATAAATAAATAAAATAGTATATTTAGTAGACTAGGTTCTTCTCTACTTTTTCTTTTTAAACAAGGTCTTGCTATGTAGTTCTATCTTCTCTACCTTCTTATAAATAGTTTAAGTATTACCTATAATCATGGCTTGCTTTTGTCATTCCAAACTTTATACAAAAAGTCATCATGAGGGCTGGGGATGTGGCTCAGTGACATAGCACCTGCCTGGCATGCAAGAGGTCCTGAGTTAAATCCCCAGTACCAAAAAAATTTAAAAGTCAGTTTCATACAGCAGCATTAGCCTTACTAAAAATACACACATAAGTGTAAGAGTATGGTAAGAGTCCCATACTTGCAACGGGAAACTACAATCAAGAACATTTCATAGAGAAGCTGCTCAGGTGGGAAATAATCATCTGAAAACCAAGGTCTCAGAAGAGGACCAAGGCCACCTTAATGAGTTAGAAGCACATGCCTGTTATAAGCATGTACTGCCTGGAGCCGGGGGTTTGGCTCAGTGGTTCCGCTGCCTGCCCTGCAAGCGCAGGGTCTTGAGTTCCATCCTTGGTACCAAAAAAAAAAAGGATATACTGCCTGTAGTTTTGACTCTGTAATTTGTAAAAGCAAAGAGATTAAGAGCAGACACATATTTTATCCAGGTGAAGATTACACAGATCTCTAAAAGCACAGACACCAGATCTTGCTCAGAGGTTAAAGTGAGAAAAGGGTTTGTTAAACAGCCCCATTCCCGGAGGATATCATCTCGTACCCACTCCATAGGATAGAAGGTCAAAGAGCATCTGGGGTTGGAATCACTGCTTCCCCCGAACACACCCACCACTCACTCACTGCTTACTCAAGACAACATCTTCAGAGCTCACCTCATAGTCTTTCCTTGGAAGGATCTCATCCTCCTCTTCCTGTGTTTCCCCAAGAATAGTCTAGAAAAACAGATTCACAGAAGGGAGACCTTTTTAGTGGTTAAGAGCAGGACAGCCACCCATGCTGGCACATGCCTGTAATGCCAGCACTCAGCAATCACAAGTTCAAGCCCAGCCCGGGCAACTTAGCCACTTAAGAAGACTCTGTCTCAAAATAAAAAATTAAAAAGGGCTGGGGACATAGCTCAATGAGAAGGATATGCTTCAATTCCCAGTATCTCTCTGTCACACACACACGATAGTGGAAAAAAGTACAAAATCAATTGCTAGCTTCCAAACCAGCTGGATCCTTTATCAAAGAGAAAGAACAAGACGTCAAAAAACCCTTTTGAGGGCCGGTGATTTAGCTCAGTGGTGCGACCGCCTGCCTCGTAAGCGGAAGGTCTCGAGTTCGATCCCCGGTACCAAAAAAACCCAACCAAACAAAAAAACCTTTTTGAGCTTGGATGGGGAGGCGTGTGGATGGGGCATTAATCCAGCTGAGCTCTTCATTTCTACTGATACATTCTCTAAATAAACACTCTCATCTCAGGACAACTCAGATATCCACCGCCAGCTTAAGGGGGAGAAATTTCAGGATCTATCTGACAATGAGCCAATCTGAAATAAGAAGAAACCTGTAAACTCTGGGGACACAGCAACTCAAGTTTTCCCAGGCTCGGCCGGGGATTTAGCTCAGTGGTTCCGCCGCCCGCCTTGCAAGTGCAAGGTCCCGAGCTCAATCCCCGGTACCAAAAAATAAAATAAATAAATAAATAAATAAGTTTTCCCAGGTTGCTTTGCAAGGGAAAGCCGGACTGTCAGTGACCCAGAAAGGGTGAGTGAAGGATGGAGTGAGAAGGGGCTGTAGAAACTAAGCCAACTGCACCATGAGCACAAGTCCTGTGAAAGGGCTCATTCTGAAAATGCGTGTCATTCAAAACTCCTTTCAAATGGAAATAAATTAAAATACGGAAGGGATTAATTGGAATTGGCCTGGATTCGCCCTCAGAGTCCAGGGATGGGTTATGAGCAAAGACCTCAAATTAAGGCACGTGAGGCAGGGCTGATGCTCTATTGCCCGACTGCGGTCCCCAAGCCCCACCCGCTGCCACCTGCGGGCCCAGCCCGCCTCGGCCCCACCCCCGGCAACGCCTCTCTCCGTCCCTTAGCAACCGCCCCCTCCCCAGCCCTACCCCGCCCGCTCCTTACCAGCTCTTCGGGGGTGCGAGTCTCACGCTCACCGCAGCAGCAACACCACCGGCAGCAGCAGCACAGAGACCCCCTGCAACCCGCCATCTTCCTCTTTTACTGCCACTCCAGACCCCTCTGCCTACCCCCTCCCAACCGGGATCCGCTCCTCACGTGACTGGCCCCGGGAGGGTCACGTGTCGCTCTCGAGCTTGGGGACGAAGACGGGGAGTGGCTGCAGACGGGTGGAGCGAGGGTCGCGTCACATGACGGGAAAGAGACAGCTTCTAATGAAACCTCTGGGGGCGGCCATGTTGGAGGCGGGACTTCCGGTCGCCAGCACGGGTGGCTCCGCCCTCTGATCCCACCTGCCTTGGCAACAGATTTGAGCGTCCTGCTCCGATCGCCTCCCCCTTTCCGCACTCATCTCCTTCGCGGGCACGCAGCTGCGGCGAGCGGGCATTCCGTCACCGCAACAGCACGGTGAGTGCCAGCGACGTCTAGGGCTGGCCGGGGAGGGAGGCCCCGGAGCCGGGAATCCTCTGCAAGGGGCGGAGACCTGCTTGCGGGTGGGGTGCGCCAGAGGCGGCCCCTATTTTCTAAGTGGGGGGGTCCCAGCGTCCTGCCCCCACCGGCCTGGACCCGCATATTCGCCCCCGCTGGTGACCTAGTCCTAGTGACCTGATTCCCTCCTTCAGGGTACCCGGGGCGCCCAGGCTCCTGGCCCTATCTTTTTTTCTTAGATACTGGCTTTGAAGCCAGGGGCACTCCACCACTGAACTACATCCCCAGCCCTTTTTTTTTTTCTGTCAAGACAAGAGTCTCACTGAATTAATAAATTACTCAGACTCGACTGGAACTTGCAACGCTCCCGCCTCAGCCAGAGTCCTACAAAAGAGGCCCTCGCCTTCTAAACTTGTGTCCCGTGAGCACCTGGAGAAGAATAGTATGCTGCTGGCACTGCTGACCCAGTGCCCATGGGTCCTACTGCACATTGACATCCACTTAGACCATTTTGGGCACAGTCTGAGTATGGCAGGGGGTTATTTGAGCACCTGGCCTGTCGGTGCTGAGTGTAGGTGTTTTGATTGTGCCAGGCACAGGGGATGCCATAGGCAGGATACCTAGTCCTGGCCTCAGGGAACTGAGGGAGACAGACTTATAACCCACAATTGTCACATGGAAAAACTGGCTGACTAGCTAGGGTCCTTGCTTTAGTGATAACGGAAAGTAAAACTGAGACAGCAATTTTCAGCCAAAAGGCTTTCATTTGAAAGTAAAAGAAACTGCAAAGGGAATTTGCTTAACAAAGGAAAGTGAAAGAAAATAGAGAAAAGACTTCAGTTTAAGCATCAGAAAGTGGCCCAGGTCTGCTGTAGAGATCTAACTAACTCTTTAAGAAAAGAATGGGGGAGTTCAATCCCCAGCACCGCCCCCCCCAAAAAAGAAAAGAATGGGGACCATTTTTATGGGGCAGGAGCTGGGATCTCACTATCTCACTCCTGGTTTCTTAGCTCTGAAAACCCTGGCTTGAGAGGAAGTTTCAGTGCCTGTGACAGGATGATTCTTGCGGGGTTGGGGGCAGCCCCCTGTCCTGGCATGGAGTGATTGCTCCTGCTTGGGTGGAGGGTGACTTCATCATGGGTGGTCCATGAGGCCCCCCATTTCCTGGAATCCAAGATGATTGCGGGTTTAGGACAGTGTCTGGAAACTGCTAGGCATTGCTGTAATTGGATGTCCTCACAAATCCTGGAAATTACTTTTATCTTGATGTCCTCAGTCTTGAAGAGAGGCTAGATAAATTTAGAGCCAATAAACCTGTATTGCAGACATTCCTGAAGTAAGTAGCAGCTCTGCTGTGAGCAGATATTTGACCCAAAGTTTTTAGGTAATAAAGGAGATGAAAAAAAATAAAAAATGAAGGCAAAGATGTCGAGCTGCATCCGGCTTTTAGTTACCCACTGGGCATCTGCAGGTCCAGCCTCTGGGACCCCGTTACACAGTTACAACCCTGGGTGCCATGGGAGCCCAGCTTAAAATGGATAAATGGTGTTGTTGGAAAGAGGGTATGACATGGCGCGTGCCTGGCACACACTTGGGAAACAGTGACTCTTTCAAGAGAAGACAGTTTGCAAGTGGTACAGCCTCCTCGTCTTCCAGGTTTTGTTCCAGCAGGCAGTTAATTAATGAGGCACTCCCTTGAAGGCAGGAAGAAGGCCAGCTGGCTGCTCTGCCATTCCCCTTTCTCACCCCTCCCTGGGAATCTGGAGTGTGTTAGTCCACTTGTGGTCCCTGGACGAAATACCCGACACCCACAACTTAAAGGAGGACTGTTTAACTTGCCATGGTTTCAGGGGATCCAATGTGTAGCTGGCCGGTTCTGAGGCAGAAACATGGAGGAGGGGCGTGGTGGTGCAAGGTGCTCACTTCATGGTGGTTGAGAAGCAGAGCAGGGGAACAGTGGCAGCCAGAGTGTTTTTGCCATACTGGGAATAGAATCCAGGGCGTGGTGTGTGCTAGGCAAACACTATACCGATGAGCTATACTGCCGGTCAGAACAAAGAACAAAGCCGGGGAGAAAGCACTGGCCCACGGCTGCTTAGTCTGCAGTCATTGCCTTGACTTCAGGTGCACCCAAGTGTACTCTGCACTTGCGTGTTTCGGGGGAGAGGGGGCAGTAGGTCCCATGATTCTCTAGGGCCTAAACTGCTAAACTGTACCCACTTAGGCACAGATGTTCCCTGGAGGAATGGGCCTGACCCGTCCTTCTGTTGATCCACGCACTGATTTTCACTACTGGGTTTGCCATGCTGAGCAAGGGTAGCGTTTTAAGATTTTTTTTTTTTTTTTTGGTACTGGGGATCGAACTCAGGGTAGTGTCATAAGTGTTTATCTTACTTTCCCCCCCAAACTGCCATACAGCACTGTGCCCTTCTTCCTGTATGGTGGCTCTGCAGCTGCTCTGACCACTTCAGTGGTATTTGGAAGAACCATCTGCGGCACTGGCCCAGATGGAACAGCTTTTGTTCCCTTCGACATAAATTTGTGCCCTTACCGAATTTGATCTGCTGCTTTTGGAGCAAAGCCAGCATCGCACTCTAACCCACACCACAGTGGTTTTCTTGGAGCAGCATGAACTCTGGCTGCCTGGAAATCCGGCTGCCTGGCTAAGCTCTCACCCCTTCCGCCCTGCACACACACTGTAACAGGAGATGTTCCAGGCCGGGCCAGCCAGAGAGAGCCCTTCCTTCTTTGGGAGGCACTCAGTGACCCCAAATGTCTGTTGACTGCAGCTCCAGCCCCACGTCCCTCCTTCCAGCGCCTTCTCCACCCACGCCCTCCCTCTTTGATCCTGGAGCCTTTGCCTCCGCCCGCCCCCTCCGCAGGCCTCAGCCCTGCTCTTCCTTTGTCACAGCTCCGCCCAGCTGGGCACACCCGCTAAGGAAGGTTCCTCTGTTCCCTCCCCACTCACTCTGGGTCTAAGCTGGCCGAGATGGACCATGGAAAACCCAGGGTCCCTGCAGCTGGACCCCGCTGCCCTTCCCTAGGAATGTGGGCCTCCAAGGCAGGCATCTCGAGGTACTCTGTGCCACCCCCCATCAGGTAGCTGTCACCGAGGACCCGTGGGCTGAAGGAGCATGTTTCCGAGCCGGGTGGGGGCCGTCAGCAGCAAAGGGCCCTACTGTGGAGCTGGAGCCGCCAGGCAGGGACAGCGTCAGTCTCCCTGCTGCCTAGAAATGCCGAGTCCCTCGCTTGGAACTGCTGCTCGGGCTCCGCTGCCCGCCCTCTGATGCCCCTGCCCCACCCCGTGCAGCAGGACCTGGACCATGGTGAACGAGGCTCGAGGGAGTGGCGGTAGCAGCAGTGGCAGCGAGGGCTCTAAGGACAGTTCGAGGTGTTCCACCCCTGGCCTGGACCCCGAGCGTCACGAGAGACTCCGGGAGAAGATGAGGCGGAGGATGGAATCTGGGGACAAATGGTTCTCCCTGGAATTCTTCCCTCCCCGGACTTCGGAGGGAGCCGCCAACCTCATCTCCATGTGAGCTGGTGAAAGGATGAGGGGTTGGGGGAGGGGTGAACTATCAGCCCTGCGCCCCAGCTGCTCTTTGACCGGGCAGGAAAAGGCGCCTGCGGGGAGCCAGAAGGAGCTGAGAGGTCATCTGATCGGCATCTTCTCAGTTGTCCCTAAAAGTCCCTCCTCTCCATCAGATACGGGGTTTTTGTCGTTGTTGTTTTTGGCAGTGCCTTGTTTTTTGGGGTTTTTTTCAGTGTATATTTTTATTAGTACGTGTTTGCAGTACATAGTGATCACATTCCTTTTGTGGAGTTAGTACACATGGATAACACATCTTAGTTCTTTTTTCACACCCCCTTCATTTGTAGCTCCTCTTCCCCTGCCCCACCTCCCTCCACTTCTGGCTCCCCTTTGCATTTGCAAAAGATCTATCTCCCTGTTTCCTGTTACCTATCCTTTATTTTGCTCTTTATTTATATTTGGGGTTTCTCATAGAAACCATGCAATATTTAAGCTTGTGTGTCTGATTTATTTGACTTAGTATTATGATCTCAAGATGCATCCATTTTCTTCATTCATCTGTTGTTGGGCATACAGGCTGATTCTAGTCCTTACCTATAATGAATTATGCTGGTGTGAACATGTGTAAGCATGTATCCCTGTGCTATGATTTCTTTAACTCTTTCAGAAAGATAAATAGAAGGGGAACAGCTGGGTCAAATGGAATTTTTAGTTTTCATTTTGTTTCAGTTTTTTGAGTCAGGATGTCACTATGTAGTGTAGGCTGGCCTCAAATTCATGTCAATCCTCCTGCCTCAGCCTCCTGAGTGCTGGGATTACAAGCATGCGCCACCATACCGGCTAGTTTTACTTTTTTGAGGAATGTCTATACTGACTTCCATAAGGGTTGTACATTCCCTCCAGCAATGTAGAAGGGTTCCTTTTTCTCCTGTAGCCTAGTTAGCATTTGTTATTACTTATTTCTGATGATAGCTATTTTTTTGCATCAGATATCTCTATCTTTAGACACACTTAAATGGGATAAAAATGTTGATTCTCTCAGACTGCGTTCTTTGGCAGAATTGGGGCCAGATCATGTGTGGTTTAGGAAATCACAAAGAGCAACTCAGAGAAAGTTTGCAGCAAGTTTGTAATTTGGATTATGCCTCTTGAAATCTGTAAATGCCAAATGAATTACATTAGCACTTTATGAATTTCAGTTCCTTCTTTAAAAAAATTATGCCTTTTACCATTTGTGCTTCTCATGTGTTGCTCCCACGGTTCTGAAATTTAAAGGTGTAAGGACATTTAATACAGCAGTATATGCACTCCTGTAATCTCAGCTACAGAACACTTATAACTTGTAACAAGTGCTGGTGCAAATACAAACTTGCTTTCTTTTTTTTCTTTCCCTTTTTTTTTCCCTGCAGTACTAAGACTTGAACTCAATGCCTGTTTGTTTGTTTGTTTTGAGCTCGATGCCTTTGCACTGCACTACACTTCCAGGCCCCCCCTCTTTTTATTTTTTATTTTGAGACAAGGTCTTTCTCAGTCCATAAGTTGCCCAGGCTGAAACTTGTGATCCTCAGCCTCCCGCAGTGCTGGGGTCCCGGCCATGCACCACTACCCCTGGTTTTGGTACAGGCTCTTGACCTCGTTCCAGAACCTGGGTCTCTGAGCTGCTATGCTGGGACCAGGGTGGCAACACAAAACAGACTTGTGTCTGTGGACTCTCTCATTTCCTGTCCGTGGAGGGAGGCTCTGCCTCCACTGAGGACCGCCTTCCCCGACTCTCAGTCATGGAAATGGCTCAACTTCCTCAAGATTATCAGCATGCAAACAGTGAGGAGTGTGTGGCGCTGCTCACAAAGAATGGTGGCGAGGCTGTTACACGTGATCTCTGTAATCATAGTAATAGTGGCTCACACTTGCCGAACACTCACTGTGTGTACCCCAGGCTCTAAGCACTGTGCAGCCATCTGCCTTTGCTTTTGTTTGGTTTTGGTTTTGGTTTTTTGAGATATGTAGTTCAGGCTGGCTTCTAACTTAGTGGCAGTCCTCCTGCCTCAGCCTCGCTAGTGCTGAGATTACAGGTATGCACCACCATGCCCACCTTGCCACATCTTATAAATACTGAAACTGAGGCTCAGAGAGATTTAGGTAGTGTGCTCAGCAGCACAGAGGTAATAAGTAGCCAAGCTGGGAGACGAACACAGGTTGCTCTGCCTCCAGCCTGCACCTGTGCGCTCCAGCTCCTAGGCCCCATGAGCAGGTTGTGGGGAGGGTGCTGTCCCCGGGAGCCTCTTTTCAGAGAGAAATCCCCTCCAGGTTTGACCAGATGGCAGCAGGTGGCCCCCTCTTCATAGATGTGACCTGGCACCCAGCGGGGGACCCTGGCTCGGATAAGGAAACGTCCTCCATGATGATCGCCAGCACGGCTGTGAATTACTGTGGCCTGGAAACCATGCTGCACATGACGTGCTGCCAGCAGAGCCCGGAGGCGATCACAGGCCACCTGTACAAAGCCAAGCAGCTGGGCATCAAGAGCATCTTGGCGCTGCGGGGAGGTGTGGAGCCAGCATCACCCTCCTCCCGGGGTTCTTCTTTCCCAAGGCCTCTCCTGTGTCTGGAACAGGGCCCCCCAAATGGCCGTGCTCAGTCAGGGTGCCCTCCTGCCTGCAGATCAGCGGGCACTGTGGGCAGAGTCCACCATGGACACTGCCTCCACCACCTCTAGACCTGGATGTAGGCCATGCTGAGGTGTGGCCAGGGCCTAATAGCCCCATGGCCTGCCTCCATGTGGTCACGGAGTATAGCCCTGGCATTCAGCCAGGAGTCTCTTTGGTGCCTGCTGTCACGGGGCCACTGGGAGTGGGTGGAAGAAACCTAATGGGTAGGAGGGAGTGTATGCCCTCGTGCGCCCACCATGGGGCTACTTCTCGATTGAGATGAGTAGGAAGTTCTCACAGGAGGCAGGAGCTGCAGGACAGCAGGGAGGGTGGCAGGGCCAGGTGAGGGATCTTGCCAACTGGGAGGCAACGAAGAGGAGATCCTTACAGTGAAGCTTGGCCCCAGGTGCAGGGGTGGACAGAGGGGGCAAAGAGCTTCTCTAGGGGTCGGGCAAGACTCAGTTGTGACCTCTAGGAACCCTATAGACCCCATAGGTGACCAGTGGGAAGCAGAAGAAGGAGGCTTTGACCATGCCACAGACCTAGTGAAGCACATCCGAAGCGAGTTTGGTGACTACTTTGACATCTGTGTGGCAGGTGAGTGGGTGCAGATGGGCAGGGGAGAGGAGAAGCTGGGGGAGCTGGTTCAGGCCAAGACGTGGCGATTAGGTGCGCCCGTGGGCCTGAGCCCTTGCCAGACGAGGGCATGCACCTGAGCTACAGGGGCTTCGCGCACTGTTCTTGTCCTCATCCTGTGCCTCACCAGCCCTAAAGCTTTTGTTCCTCTGCCCTGAGTGCTCCCAGCCCTCCTGCCCTCTCTCCGGCAGAAAGGAAGTTTATTAAGAGGACTCGAGGGAGTCCCAGAAGCCAAGGTCAGGAAATAGCGTCAGCCCCCACTGCAGTGGCACTGGAACCATTCAGGAAGTGAGGCCCTTCCCATTCTGTCAGTATCTGCAGCATCCCCATCTCTGCTCCCCCTGCAGTCTGCTCCCTGCTCCTTCCAGAAGACCCGATGGTCACGCATTTCTGTGCACATGACTGTGACCTGTTCTGAATGTACACGGTGTCGGTCCCAGCCAGTAGCCAGAACAAGTGACAGCTCTCGGTGTCAGTTCCAGACTCCCAGGCTGGCTCAGCTGTAGCTCCTTCCACTGCAGCCAGGAGGGCAGGCTCACCAGCAGAAATGGGGTGGCCTCCCCTCTCACCCCACACAGCAAGTGGGACATTCGCTTCTCAAAGCGGCCATGTGTGCCAAGGACTCGAGAACTCCCTGCGTTGATTTGGTACATCTTTTTTTTTTTTTTTTTATTAAATCTATTAACCTGTCGCTATTTTCGTTTTTTTTTAATTTGATACATCTTGGAATGACCACTTTTCTCATATATTTTGGGGGAGAATCATGCCATTTTTATACTAAAACATGGCTAGATTGTAGAGTAACATCTCAATCTGAATTTTTAAAATAAGCTCTGTGGCTGCAGGAACATTACTTGTTGCAGGTGACTTCCGTCTTTTCCCAGTCCTCTCGCGTGTGTCCATTCCTCTGTCAACAGGGCTGCCCAGGTGGTGGCTAAGACTGGGAAGCAGTGATGGGAGTCAGGAAGGGAGCAGCACCTCCACCTGTTCCAGTCGTCCTCACTCCTTCCTGACCCGATGCAGGCAGCTAGATGGGGTCTGCACATGGCACTAGTGGGGGGCATTAGTGGTTTTAGGCTTTGCTGTGCATGATAAGATCAGCGGATTAAAAAGTACCACACTGGGGCCGGGGATTTAGCTCAGTGGTTCCAGCACCTGCCTTGCAAGCGCAAGGTCCTGAGTTCAATCCCCGGTACCAAAAAAACAAAAAAGTACCACACTGGAGATGACAGAAAAAGAATATAGTCAAGTGAGCAAAAAACAAATGTAATCAACGGCTGGATCTGTTTGGCGAGTATGCTGTATAGCTGTAGAGTTTCTGAATTTCCTACTGGAAAAATAGCTTTGTTACTGAAAGCGAAATCCTTGTGCCTAATTCCCTCCCCCACCCCTATCCCCTTACCCCTTGAAACGGTAGCTTTTATAGCATTTTTGATGGCTCCAGGTTGCTGAAGAACGGAACTACCTTATCACAGCAAAGCAGCCTGGCCTCCCTCCCAGCAGCCCTGGGCTCAGGGCTGCGCCCTGCATAGCTTAGGACCTGCCTGGGCTCAGGCAGAAGCCAGCACAGCCTCTGTGGTTGCATGAAGGCCATGCAGGGCTGCCGGTCACTCCCGCCATTGGGAAGGAGTCAGTTCACAAAGCTAGAGGGCCTTTGGACATTTGAAAGTAGTTTCTATACTTGCTCCATTCATTTCTTGGAGCAGAACTTCCCCATTTTCTTGTCCTTCCTTATGTAATGTGGTTCCCAACTATTTACTGTCTTGGACACCTGAAGGATTTTAGGGTTACCTTCAAAACAATATTTTGATCCAGTGCCTAGAGTCGAACCCAGTGCCCCAGAAGCCACCTGACTGGTCCTAAACGTAGTAGTTCCTTTGTTCCATGGCAGCAAAGTGCAGGCCCACTTTGCCTGGCTGGCTGAGCCAGGACAGTGAGGGACATTTAGTGCAATCCACCCCTCTCCCACAAGGGTCACCTTCCGGGTCACAGGGCACAACCACCCAGCTGTCCACTTCGCCTGTTTCACTATGCTGTTGGAAAGTGTGAGTGTGAGCCCCAGGCCAGTCTCTCCCTGATGTCCTCCCTACTGGCAGGTTACCCCAAAGGCCACCCCGAGGCAGGGAGCTTTGAGGAGGACCTGAGGCACCTGAAGGAAAAGGTGTCTGCAGGCGCCGACTTCATCATTAGCCAGCTCTTCTTTGAGGCCAACACCTTCTTCCACTTTGTGAAGGCCTGTGATGACATCGGCATCACCTGCCCCATCCTCCCCGGGATCTTCCCTATCCAGGTGAGGGTCCCCAGCTCCCCCACTCCCCTCCTCAGCAAGGCCAGGGCTCTGGGGGAGTGCTGAGTGCACTACAGTCCTTCCCATCAGGTAGAAGTGGGGGCCAGGCACAGCATGGTTTTGGTGTGCTATACCTCACTGTCCCGCAGATGTTCCCCCTAAAACAGCATCAGCGTCTGTGAGAGGCCTGTACTTCAGCATGCTGACAAGTGTCACCACGAAGGATTGTGACTATCATCAGAATCCTTTTTCTAAGCTTTTGCCAAAGCTGGGGTTCCAGGCCCCCCACCCTGGTAGTTCTGGGGGGAGCAGCAGACTTGCATTTTTTTTTTTTTGGGTACCGGGGATTGAACTCTGGACCTTGTGCTTTCAAGGCTGGCATCGGAACCACTGAGCTAAATCCCTGACCCCTGCATTTTGCTTCTTTTTTTTTTTTTTTTGGTACCGGGGTTTGAACTCGGGTCCTTGGGCTTGCGAGGCAGGCAGAGGAACCACTGAGCTAAATTCCTGGCCCCTTGAATTTTGCTTCTTAAGCTTGGGTGATTCTGATGGTCAGCAAAGCTTGGGAACAGTGGGTTAGGTGACCACCGTGTTATCAGTAAATACAGCTCAGGGTAATGAGCTGGCCCAGGCTGATGGCAGCTGGCGACTCTGCAAAAAGTAGAGGAAGCAGAATCAGCCCAGTATAGCCCTGCACACAGCCTGACTTTCCCGAGTCCCTCCAGTGACACTGCAGGGTCCAGGAGACCTGGCGGGAATGGGAAAGGGAAGAGTCTTAGGGTGGGAGACGGCCAGGGGTGACCCCACTTCTCCCTGTATCGGGCAGAGCTACTCCTCCCTCCGGCAGCTTGTGAAGCTGTCCAAGCTGGAGGTACCGCAGGAGATCAAGGATGTGATCGAGCCGATCAAAGACAATGACGCTGCCATCTGCAACTATGGCATCGAGCTGGCCGTGAGCCTGAGCCGGGAGCTTCTAGTCAGCGGCTTGGTGCCAGGCCTCCACTTCTACACCCTTAACCGCAAGATGGCCACCACCAGCGTGCTGAAGCGCCTGGGCATGTGGACTGAGGACCCCAGGTGAGGGCAGAGGCTGCAGAGAAGCAGCAGCGCCGCGGTAGGATGGAGCCGCCTGTGTGCCACGGCTGGCTGTGTCAGAACCAGGCCCAGGGAGCCAGGCTGGGTGGTGCCTCCTCCCTCCTGCTCTGCAGCCAATCCCTGGTCCTTTCTGTCTCCACTGTTACCAGGCGTCCCCTCCCCTGGGCCGTCAGCGCACACCCCAAGCGCCGAGAGGAAGATGTGCGCCCCATCTTCTGGGCTTCCAGACCAAAGAGCTACATCTACCGCACCCAGGACTGGAATGAGTTTCCCAACGGCCGCTGGTGAGGGCCTGCAACCTGTCCAGCCGGGCGTTCCCGGGAGGAGGCAGGCAGGATGGATGGCAGCGGCCACCCGGGCACCGGAGAGCCCGGGGGTGGGCTGTATCCTGACCTGTGGGCGCCTCCCTGCCAGGGGCAACTCCTCCTCGCCAGCCTTTGGGGAGCTGAAGAACTACTACCTCTTCTACCTGAAAAGCAAGTCGCCCCGGCAGGAGCTGCTGAAGATGTGGGGTGAGGAGCTCAGGAGCGAGGAGAGCGTCTTCGAAGTCTTCGCGCACTACATCTCAGGGGAGCCAAACCGGCACGGGTACAAGGTGAGCAGTACGGGCTGGGGTCCCCGGTTCCCCCCACCATGTCCCCAGCTGTGGCACCTCAGCAAGGGGATGTGGGTGAATAGGGAAGTCCCCCCCATGGGGCTGGCGAGCCAAAGATAGGTGGCGTTTCTGGCAGCCCAGGGAGGGAGGAGCCAGGGTCCTGACCCAGTGCCCCAGCCGGCTTCACCCTCACCCCAGGTGACCTGCCTGCCCTGGAACGATGAGCCCCTGGCAGCCGAGACCAGCCTGATGAAGAAGCAGCTGCTGCGCGTGAACCGGCTGGGCATCCTTACCGTCAACTCCCAGCCCAACGTCAACGGGAGACCGTCGTCCGACCCCATTGTGGGCTGGGGCCCTAGCGGGGGCTACGTCTTCCAGAAGGTAGGGGGATGTGGGGGCTGACCACCCTGACCCTCACCAGGCCTTCCCTGGGACAAGACACAGCTCGGCCTTTCCCGCCTGGACCCTTTATTTTATTTTATAGTTTTTGGTACTGGGGATCGAACTTGGGACCTTGAGCTTGTGAGGCAGGCACTGGAACCGCTGAGCTAAATCCCCGGCCCTGGACCCTTTATTTTAAGTGACAGTGGAGCAGAGTGCGTAGGAGCGCAGGCTTTAGAGTGAACAGACCAGGCAGGCAGGTCGCTGAGCCTCCGTTTTATCTTCTGTAAAATGGGCCGTATTTCATGTTCCAGGGATGAAATGTGCAGGAACACAGGAAGCAGCCACTGAGTAGGGACCCAGACTGGGCTGCTGGGGTGACATTTTCTCTCAGGGGTGCTGGAGTTAACTCCTGTGGAACTCAAGCCCACGGCCCCCGACTCAGACGGCCCTGGTTTAATACCAGCTCTGCTGTGCCCTGTCAGTGCAGCCCACTGACTCAGGGTCCCCAAAGCTGGTTTCCTCATCTGGGGACACTGTGCCCATCTCGCAAGATTATGAACATCCTAGCAAATGAACAGAAATAAAAGACAGACTCTCATGCTGGAGAAGACAGTAATGGCGCCCTCAGCGTCCGGCACTGGGGAGGCTGGACTGTGTCAGGCTTCTCATATCCGTAGTTGTCACACCTTCTGCTGAGCTTCTGGGACGCCCACTCCTTTCGTGGCACAGAGATGGGTACAGACTGAGAAACCCTGAGTGCTGCTCCCCTCTCCCTTGTAGTCCCCGACGCTACAGTTCCTACTTGGTCCTGGGCGTGTCCTCTAATCCGGGTGACTCAGGGCGCTACACGTCCCTGTGTGGCCCCTCCCTGGGTGGGGCCTGGTGGGGCACCAGGAAGGGCATCATGAGAAGCTGGTGCTGATGTGTGGGCTGCCCATGCCCCTACAGGCCTACCTGGAGTTCTTCACCTCCCGAGAGACAGTGGAGGCACTCCTGCAGGTGATGAAGAAGTACGAGCTTCGGGTCAATTACCACATCGTGGATGTGAAGGTAAGTGGATTCCTGGCTCCATGGCACCCACGTTGACTCCGCTTGCCTCCCCCAGGCCAAGCATGTTGTGTACCAGAAACAGTCAAAGTCAGGCCCCTGGCCCCAGAGAGCTCCCGGCCTAGTGAGCGGACAGCAGGTGAGGATAGCGTGAGCAAGAAAACAAAGTTCAGTACAGGATGCTGTAGGTTCCAGAGGAAGGATGTCAGACCTGGAAGGTCAGCCGGGCCTGGTGGCGCGTGCTGGGAACCTGAGGCAGGAGGGTTGCACATTCAAGCGCAGCCTGGGCAACTTAGACCCTGTCTCAAAATTAAAAATATAAGAGTCAAGCATAGTGCATACACCTGTAATCGGTATATTTGGGAGGCTGAGACAGGAGGATCGCTGAAAGTTGGAGGGCAGCCTGGGCTATGTAGTGAATTCAAGACTAGCCTGAATTACATGGTGAGACCTTGTCTCAAAAAACCAAAAATAAATAATTAATTTTTAAAAAATAAAAAAGAGGGGCATAGGGATGTAACTTTTTTTTTTTTTTTTTGGCACTTCACACTTGATTTTATTCCATGACACTGATTGGCTGAGCCTGGTCCCAGGCAGGGGAGGTCAGGGCTGGCATGGCCTGGCCTCTAGAGGACCCGGTGCTCCCTCCAGGGGACGCGCTGGCCAGGCCCCAGCCCTCCACCCAGCCCCACCTGCTCCCCTCCAGTTCATGTTTTAAAACTGAGTTGCAAAAATAAAATGAAAAAATAAAAATAAAGACAAACAAAGAAATGAAAACAAACCCCTGCCGGGGATCTAGCTCAGTGGTTCAGGTGCCTGCCTTGCAAGCACAAGGTCCCGAGTTCAATCCCTGGTACCAAAAAATAAAAAAATAAAAACAAACGCCTGAGTTGTTAAAAACCAAATTAAAAGTCCCCTTTGGTGTCAAAAGGTCCTCTTTCTAAGGCCCTGAGTTCAATCCCCAGCATCAGAAAAACAATCTGGGAGGTCAGGAAGCTTCTGGGAGGGGTCCTGTGTGGCCTGAATCTTAGGGACAAAGAGGAGTTGGCCAGCGGGGGGGAAGGGCACGGCCTCAAGCTGTAGTCTCCATCTGAGATGGGAAAGAGGAAGGGGAAGCGTTTATCAGGGTCCAGGGGTGGTTGTTCTACTTGGAATATGTGGGTGTCCTAGAGGCAAGGAGCAGCTTTCCAGCAGTGGCCTGCGTGGCTCCATTTTGTCTTAGGCAGATGGCAGTGAACAGCTATGTGGGTGATCGCAGGGCCACGGGGGCTGGTGGCAGCCCCAGGGGGTGGCACAGGTAAGATAGGTGAGAGCTGGCCAGTGCCACCCCTGAGTGGGGAGCTGCTCAGTGAAAGGGCTGCAGCTGGCTCTGCCCCACACCTGTCCTCCACCCTCACAGGGTGAGAACATCACCAATGCCCCCGAGCTGCAGCCCAATGCCGTCACGTGGGGCATCTTCCCGGGACGAGAGATCATCCAGCCCACGGTGGTGGATCCTGTCAGCTTCATGTTCTGGAAGGTAAAGGACTGGAAGGGGCCCCACCCACAATGAGAACTCCCAAAGAGACAGCATTGCCCTGTCCCAAGGATGTGGCTAAAGGCTGCACCCCTGGGGCCACCAGATTCAGCCTTCAAGGCCACACATGCTCACTCGTGGTGGTTACTTCTGGGGCAGGTGAGAGTGGCACTGTCCCTGGCCTTGCTCTGTCCCCAGATCTGTCCGCTAAGGCAGCAGCAGAAGCCCTTGGTGTTTAGCAGTGGGAGGCCTGGCCTGGGGCATCCTGTTGAACTCGCACGTGTGTGTGCACGTGTGTGTGTCCATATGTGCCCACACCTCTGTGTGTAGGATGAGGCCTTCGCCCTGTGGATCGAGCAGTGGGGCAAGCTGTACGATGAGGAGTCCCCATCCCGCATGATCATCCAGTACATCCACGACAACTACTTCCTGGTCAACCTGGTGGACAATGAGTTCCCGCAGGACAGCTGCCTGTGGCAGGTGGTGGAGGACGCATTCGAGCTGCTCAACAGGCCTGCTGGGCTCAAGGGGGAGGCGGAGGCGCAGTGACCTGCATCCGGCCCTCCCAGTCCTGGCTTTCCCATGTACCCCCAAGCCTGACCCCCACTGGCCATGTGAGGATAGCAGCTGCACTGGCATGACTGGGCTCTGGCTGGACCGGAGTTGGCCCCTGTGGGAGCCTGGTGCTCCTGCACTAGCCAGGATCTCGTGCTCTGTCAATGAGGGGCACCTCTGTGCTGCAGGGGACCACAGTGAATGGCACATCCCTGGGAAGAGGAGGACACTGGTTTTGCAGTCAAGCCTCTGGAGGCCAGCCTGGGGCTCCCAGCAAACTTGCACTCTGGGCCCCTGCAGGATGAGCAGGGAAAGCATGGGTAGCAGCCCCTGTGGGATTGAAGAAGAGTGAAGTGCCACCTTCTGGGAGTGGCAGCAGGGCCCCAGGACCTGTGACTGAAGGGGAAAACCATTGCCCTGGCTTCTGCTTGGCTGGCCACAGCATCAGGCCCTGGGATGGATGGGCCTTGGGCTGGCACCTAGCATCCAAGGAGACCTCAGCTGGGTGTGTCCTTCTCCAGTGCTGCTCTTTAAAACAGCTGCCTGTGTTCTGGTGGCCAGAGAGATCAAAGGCTAAAGGCAATCCCAACCCTCGAGCTTGTGGGGCCCCCAGCTTTCTCTTCTGTCCCAGTAACTGTCAGGCAACACTGACAGGGACCCTAGCTCAGCCCAGGACAGTACACAGCCCTTGCTGGCTTATTTTTAGGTAGGTGCTCCTCCTGCCAGCTGACCCCTGGCACCCCTCCCCAGGACTCAGCACCCGGCTGCACTGTCTGGAAGTGACCTCAGGTGCAGGCGGGTTGCTGCTGTCCTGGAAGCCTAGCTCAGTGGGGAGACCTGCACCCAGTGGGGCCCAGCTGGCTGTGGTGGAGGGGCAGCTTTAGGAGGCCACAAGAGAAGCAGCTAGAACCAAGGAGGCCTTTATTGTGCTTGGGCTCCTAGCACTGTCACTGCATTCCGTGGACGTGTTCCTTTCCTGGACTCAGTTCTGCTTTTTAGTCCATGGGAGCAAGTCGGGGTTGCAGCTGGGAGCTGGTCCTGCCCCATGCACTCCACAGGGCTTGGTCCCTGTTCCAGGACCCCTGGTGTCCCACCTGCCCGGGGCCTGGGCTGCTGGTGGCTCCTCTCTTTGGGCTCCTGGCTGCCAGGTGCTGGTGCCATCTCTCAAAGGCCCGGAATTAGGGAGGGACAGGAAAGGCTGTCTCAGGCATCCTCCAGGCCCTACTGTGCTTGACTGTTTCAGTCCCTGTGGAGGCCCCACCTCCTGTCCTAGGCAGCCAGGCCAAACACACAGGCTCAGAATAGATCTGACTTGTGACCTGGGAAGCCTTGCTCCAAGCAGTGAAGAGGAGCGGGTGCTGGCGGGCACTTGGGACCAAGCCCCAGGCGGCCACTGTGCCACAGGTCAAGCCTTGTTCCCAGTGATGGGGAGACTGGCTGAGCCTATGGCCACCTGTCAGATCCAGGGGCCCACCATTCAGACTGCACATTCACCTCCCCAGAAAACAAAGGGACCGAGGGGGCCAGCAGGGAAACCCCCCACTCAGCAGTGTCCAGCGGTACCCCTGGTTGGAAGGCCAGCACCGGGCCACTGCTATACCTGGGAAAGGAGCCAGCTGTCTTGCTGTTGTAGCCGCCTGGCCACTCGCAGCTGCAGGACTTGCCGCCGCCACGCCCTCCAGGCCTGTCCCAGTTGCCTTGCCGGAGCTGTGACCAGAAATGACAAGAGGAGCCCCCTTCACCATGCTCCCTAGCACCCCAGCCCTCTGCCTCTCCTGCAGCTCTGGCACCACAGTGGACAGGACGTGACAAAGCTGTGTCACCCACGGTGCTGTTTCTAGGGTCAGGAGGTGGAGATGCAGTGAAGATCTCACTGTGGGGTGGGGAGAGCCTGCCAAGTCCACTCACCAGGCTCCAGGACAGCTGCTCAGCCCCTCGAGCACCTGCCCAGCACTGCCATGTCACCCTCAGGAGCCTGACCCACTGTGAGGCCTGGAATTTGCAGAGCAGAACTCAAGGCTCCAGCACCGTGGGTACTTCTGGTGGCCAAGGCATCATGACCTCATCAAGGCCAGGGAGAGGGCCTGGGCCTGTGCTTGCTCCTCCAGGCCCCTGTGGGACAGAGTCCTAGCCAGAGAAGCCTCGGGCCCTTCCCTCCCTCCCTGCCTAGTGTGGTCACACAGCTGCCCATACCCCAGCCTGCTTGAAGGATCCTCGCCTTGGGGGCCTCTGGTCTCAGAGCCACAGAGCACTGGTGCTGTGAGGGCCCAGCTACTACATCCAGGCCACTGCAGCCACAGCTGGAATACAGGGCTGAGGGGACAATCCGTGTAGCCTGTAAAAGGGAATTAGAGAGGTTAGCACATTGCTTCAGGACAGCAACTGCTCCCTCAGTGCCAGCCAGAGTTGCTGCTGCAGAGGCAGCAAGTGAGAAGCCTGGGGCCTCCCCTCCCCACATCCCCAGGACTCTGGCTGCTGCACTGGGAAAGGAGCTGCAATCTCCACACAGCTGGATTAAAAAGGAAGTGGCTGGGGAGAACAGCAAATACAGGTAGCCAGATTGGCCAGGGGATTGATTTCCAGGCACTCAAGGGCTGGCGATATCTCATCCACCCCTGCCACTGAGACACCCAGGGACTGAGTCTGCTTACAGAGCCCCAGCTGCTGTCCCCTCTGGCCTTTGTCCACTGCAGCTGTGCTTTGGCCCAAGCAGTGTGGCCTCTGTGGCCGGTGGCCAGTGGCCAGCAGCTTTGTGTCTAAATGACAGCAAGAAAAAACCTGAGCCGGGCCATGGACCTGCTTGTGCCCAGCTGTCCTGCCCACCCACCAGTAAGACCCCCCCCATTTGTGCACCCTAATGGGGGGAGCCCTCCCATGAACCTTGAGGCCCCCAGAGGAGATGGAGAAGGTGCTCATGGGATGTGTGGCCCATTGTCCCACTCACTGAAGACATCCAGTCAAAGGAGGGAACTGATAAGAGCTTACCTGGGCCAGGACCAGCCCTGAGAGGTGGCCGTCACTGTCCGTACTTAAGCTTTACAAGATTTGCTGACAGAAGTGAGAAAGATTACAATCCCCTGTAACCCATCTAGAAATGCAATGTCCTGAGCCCCCAGGCCCTGGTGTTGCTATTGACCCGTCTATGTGAATTCTGAAAACCCTTGAATCTTCCCTCCTGATTTCACTGAAAGAACAAAAACCACTTTAGCGTTTTTCTCAGAATCTGTAAACTCTGCTCTTCCTGGCATTCTGAAGATGCCAGGTGATCTTTGGAAACTACTGGGCCACCCATCTCTGGGGCTGTGTCCCTTGATGATGGTCCCCAGACTCCTGGGCAGTGTCGGGGTTTTTTATGCCTGGCTGTGGTGGTGGCTTGTCACTGTTTGCCAGTGTGAGAACCAACAGCATCAGATCTGGAGAGGGACTGATGATTACTTATGAATAGAGAAAATGATACGGAAATTTTTTACTTTTATATTTTGATTTTTTTTCTGTAATGAGCATATTTAATTTTTCCAATTAAAAAAAAACGATTAAAAACGCAATGGTCTGTGCGTACCTATCTCGATCCCAGGCTGTACGTGATGTCTTGTGAATTTAAGAGTCTGTCTCCTGAACAGACCGGGACCCCAGCAAATGGGACTCACACCTACCCAGTACCTGAAAGGTGCTCAGTAAAGTTTGCTGAAGGACCCAGTGCTGCCTGCTCCCCAGGGCCAAGAGCATGCGAGAGCCGCAAAGGGGTGGAGTCTGTTAGGCATTTGGGGCTCTGGGAAGTGCCCATGCATGCTCCCACCATGTGCTGGAATAAGCTGATGCTGCAATCGGTGGTCTGACATTTGCAGATCTCCCCAGCCCACCTAGGCCCCACCTCACCTGCCTCCAAGGGGCCAGAGCATCTTTCAGGAGGAGGCGCCCTCTGCTGGCCAGTCTGGGCCAGTACCTAAGATTGGCGCCCTGGGCCTGAGTCCCTAGGTCCAGTCGCACTCAGCAGTGCTGTCCGCCACTGGGCCCAGTGGGTCCGCACGAGGCGCCCACACCCAGCCTGACGGAGCTGGGTGATGACTGCTTGCTCGCATGGGCCTGGGCCACTGACTGGGCCCAGGCTGCTAGGGCCCTGGAGGAGAAGGAAGAGCCCTGGAGGAGGCCATCAGGGCCTGGCCTCTTGGGAGTGCCTTGCAGGAAGGCCCCACAAAGCCCCAGGCCTGTGCCCTCCCCTGCCCTCTTCACACAGTTGACTTAAATGGGCTTGAGGGGGCAGAATATCGCCCAACAGGGACAAGCACCCCATTTAAGGGGCAGAGGGGGCAGTCCTGCCAGCCACGCATTGCTTCCTCTCCCAAGAACACAAGCTCGCTTGCTGGGACCAGCCCTGGGCAAAGCAGTCGCACACATCTGGCCACGAAGCAGGTCAGGACTGTCCAGAGACTTTCCCAAGGAGGGTCCCCCAGCTAGAAAGTGGCAAGGCTGGGACTTGCCCCCAGGACCAGCTGCAATGCCAGGCTGGCCTCTCCCCATCCCCCAACCAGTTCCTGGGTCTCCACCTGCCACCCAGTCCCTGCCAAAACCGAGCTCACAGCCTGAGCCGAGGCCCCATGCAGGACTGCCCTTGGGCCTCGGGCACTCACTGGGCACTCAGGCTCTGGGTAGTGTGGGCTCCACTGAGCTCCAGAGTCCAGCACAGGGCCACCTGCTGGGCCTCACGGCACTGGCCCAGGGCCACTCGCCATGCCCCGAAGGCCTGCCGGGCCCGGGCCCTCCTCTGCTGTCTGTCTGCCTGGCCCTGCTGCCCTCGGCTCCTCCAGCGCAGGACGCAGGGCCGGACCAGGCGCTGCTCCTGTGGCCCGGCCATCAGCCCTTGGGCCTCCCGCCAGGTGGCTCTTCTCCTCAGGGCATCCCGGAAGGCTGGACACAGGGCCCTGGGCAGCCCTGTGTCTCTCACAAACTCACACCAGGCCTGGAAGTGGCCAGAAAAGAGGAGCAGGGGAGAGAGCAGCTGCCTGAGTTGTAGGTCGCATCTATCCGAAAGGACTTCCCCAAGTCCCCCTCAGGTAGTGCGGGTTACACACGGCTTTCCATATGCAGCCCTGTGCCTTCAAAATGTCTGGTCCATGGCCCAGGGATTTAGCTCAGTGGTTTCTCCACCTGCTTCTGCTGCACAAGCACAAGGATCCGAGTTCGATCCCAGGTACCAAAAAAAAAAAAAAAAA
>NW_004624818.1:1204484-1220315 GCF_000247695.1 Heterocephalus glaber
CCCTGTGCCTTCAAAATGTCTGGTCCATGGCCCAAAAAAAAAAAAAAAGTCCTGTCCTTCCAGTGTCTGCCTTGCAAGCACAAGGTCCCGAGTTCAATCCCTGGTACCAAAAAAAAAACAAAAAAAACCGTCCTGTCCAACACCCAGGCGTGGTGGCTCATGCCTGTAATCCCAGTACTCAGGTGGCTGAGGCAGGAGGACAGCTGAGAGTTTGAGGCCAGCCTGGGATACAAAGTGAGACCCTGTCTCAAAAAAGGAACATAAAAATCAAAACAACCAAAGACGTCCTGTCCAGTGATTAAGGGCAAAGGGGTGGCTTTCCTCCAGGGAACTCAGCACACACAGACCCCATCTTCAAACCCTAGGCTCAGGGAGCAGATGCTGCCTTGGGAGGCCATGAGGACCAACCATTTACGGGTTCACGGCCACGCTCCCCGAGCCTTGTGCTCGGTGAGGGAAGGGTCCGTGCTCCTGTCCTGGCCATTTGAATTTCTTTTTTCGGTACCGGGAATCGAACTTGGGTACTTGTGCTTGCAAGGCAGGCTTCAAAACCACTGAGCTAAATCCTCGGCCCAAGGTTCTTTTTTTTCAAGGACAGTTTCACTCTCTTCTTCCAGTGACCATTTGGGGCACGTTCCCGTGCTGTGACTCCTCACAACACCCTGTGGTGTGGATGTCTGAGGAATCATTTCCACTGCCTTCACTGTCCTCAGAAGGCTCTGAGCTTCCCTGGCCAGCAGGGCCACTCCTGGGGCTGGCCAGGGCCATGCTGAGAGTGCGGCTGGCCCCCTCCACACACACACAGATGGGGTGCTGGGTGGTCATGGCCATCCGTCTACAGTGGGGTCTCCCTTCCTGCCCCTCCCTTCCCAGACCCCAGCCTCAGGGCACCCAAGCATCCATCCCCTGGGCTCCCCCTTGCTTTCCCTGGGCTGGGGACTCTGACCTCTCCCATCACCCCATCACCCGGCCCACCCACCTGCGAATGCATCTCTACCGAGCCGCCTCCTGCAGCCAGCACTGGAACACGGCCCTCCGCAGGCCCTGGAGGTGGCCATGCACCCATGTCTGGTATTTCTCACGCAGGAGCAGCTGTCCTGGGGCCAGAGAGATGCCCACTAAGGTGGTGGCCCTAGTGCTCGGCCCGCTCTCTGCCCCCACCCACGTGGGCACAGAGGCATCACCCTGACTGGCTGGGTGAAAGGCTTCTGTCGTAGGTGTCCTGCTGGTCACAGGCCAGCCCACCTCGTGGAGTTGTTGGGCTTTGGGGGTTGTTTTTGTTTGTTCAGTGCTGGAGGGCCTTGGCTGTCCTAAAGCTTGCCGTACCACTGAGCTACACCACCAGGTCTGGCGACCCTGGGTAGTAACTGGGCTGGAAAAGCACTGCCACTGGCGGGCAGGGCACCAGCTTTCCAAAACAATCGGGTCCCTGCCTGCCGGCCTACTAATATGATGCCGCCTTAGGAAGCAGCCTCAGAAATGGCCCCCAGGAACCCTTTTCCTGGTGTCCGTGTCCTGGCTAAGCCCCCATCTGCAGCACCAGCGGGACCAACTGCCTTGCTTCTGACAGCAGAACTGGGCAGAGGTACCATGTCACTGCTGCTATTAGGGTGAAGAAGCTGTAGCTTCCGCCTCGGGCTCTCACCTCCTTTTGGACCCCTCACCATGGGGAGACCAACTGCCACTCATCAGGTGGCCCTGAGAGAGGCCCATGTGGTGAAACCTGCCAAAACTCAAGGTGAGCTTGGAGTGGGTGCCCCGCCACCACGGAGCCTCCAGAGGACCACAGGCCTGGCCAGCCTCACGGGACCAGGAGGCAGAGGTACCCGGCTGAGCCACCCCAGCCTCCTGGCCCAGGGACACTGAGTCACCAAACGTTTGTGGTTTAAAACTGGCAATCAAGGCTGGCGTGTAGCTCAGGGGTACAGCGCTTGCCTGACATGCACGAGGCCCTGGGTCCCACTCCCAAAACCGTAAAAATAAACGAACTAAACTCCAAGGTATTTGTGTCACTTGTCACACAGCAGTGGGTCAGAGGCTCCTGGGAGTGACCCTG
Organism: Heterocephalus glaber; assembly: GCF_000247695.1. The sequence goes on from NW_004624818.1 coordinate 1,206,541, forward strand.
AAGTCACTGGGTTCACACCAAGTGAGAGAAAACAGCCCTTCCTTCCTTTCCGTGCAGAGCCAGGACCCCAGGCAGCCTGTGTGGAGACCACCCGCCCTCCCCCACTAACCTGCCTCCCTCCACTCCATAAGCTGCAACCTTAGTCCCGCCACCACCTGGGCCTGCGCTTTCTGAGCCTGAACTTCCCCCTCTGCAGCTCTGCCACTGAGCCACCCACCCCAGCCCCTTCCTCCCTGTCTAACTCTGTCCACCTCCAAGTCCAGACCCATGATTTCTGAGAGCTTAAGCCGCTTGCTTGGGGCCCACACAGCCCAGGATGGAGGAGCAGGGCCTTGAACCTACGCCTGCGGGTCCCAGCCCACAGATCCTTCTCTGCCACCTGCCCTGGGATGCCTGATGGGACCCACCCTGCCCCCACCTCACCTGCAGTGCCCAGCCAGGTCCCCGGCTCGCTCTGCCAGCAGGTGTCCCAGTGGTGCAGAGCATCCTGGGCCCAGCCCTGGCCCCGGTCCTGAGTCCACCGCTCCACCTCCTGCAGCTGTGCCAACCGCTGCCACCACAGGCCCAGGGCAGCCCTGCATCTCCGGTCCCAGGCCTGGCGGGCGGCCAGCTCTCACCAGGCCCCTTGGGCTGCCGTCCAGTGGCTCCAGGTGAGGAGGATGCTGGGAAGGGGAGTGTCCACCCTGAGGACAGTCACTGCCGCCCCAGGCCAGGCCAGGCCAGCCCAGCCTGCCTTGCCCCACCCCTCAGCAGCAGGGAGGGCCCCAGCGACTCTGTTCCCTATTTCCATCAAGGAGGGAGTGCTGGGGCTGGAGGGGGCCATCGTGGGGCTAGGAAGGGACCCCCAACTCCCACTGCCGAGTCCTGTGCTCGGCCACCAGCGGGTCCTTCCCATCGCTCCCTTTGCCTGTGCTGTCCTCCTGCCTCGACGTCCCCAGCCCCTCCCAGGACTCTCCCTGCCTAACTGCCCGCCTCTGCCCAACCTCCGACCCCAGGCAGGCCGCAGGCCACTCTCAAGCGCTGTGCTGTGGGACTCCAGGAGCCGACCTAGGCCGAGAGGAATGAGAACTTTACCCCATGCCTACCCTCGCCACAGGAGGGGCCCCAGAGGACTAGGGTGGGAGAGGGGAGCCCCTGGGATGCAGACGCCAAGGGTCTGCTGCTGTGAAGGGCAAGGCTTGATGGAAAAGGGGAAAGGAAAGCAGGGCTGTGCAGCACCAGGGTGGGGTCCTCACCGCCTCTAGAGGCTGCAGCGCTGCCCTGGTGCATCCCGAGCGAGCCTGCCAGGGCAGAAGGCACAGATCCTGCCGCTGCCGTCCAGCAGCCCGCAGGTCGCTCACCAGGACAGCGTCCGGGAGCTTGGGGACTCCAGCATCCTTCGGAGGGAGGGTGAGTCTGGGCCCCACGCTCGCCCCCGGCTGCCCCCATTCCCAGGACTCTGACATAATGGCCGGCTGGGATGCGGTGCAGGGCGGACGTAGGGGGGCCAATCAGGGTGAGCTGGGCCCCAGTGCCCACACTCAACAACCACCCGGGACGTCTGCCTCCACTCAGCCATAGACAGGAAGCCTGGGCCCCCGGGAGGGGCGTTCTGGGGAGGAGCCCGGGGTGTGGCAGGGAGAGAAGGGAGGGAGGCAGGGCGGGCGACATCCTGAAGGTTCTCTGCACTCGGTGGTACTGGGGATTAACCCAGGCCCTTCACGCTGAGCTACGTCCCCAGACCCCCTTTTCTTTTCTTTTTTTTTTTTTTGGTACTAGGGATCGGAACTCGGGTCCTTGCGCTTGCGCAGCAGGCGGCGAAACCACTGAGCTAAATCCCGCGCCCCTTTTATTTTGAGATGGGGTCTTGTTAAGCTTTGAGCTCAGCCTCCCAGCGTGCTGGGATTACAGGTGTGCAGCACTGCGCCTGGCTAGGGGGACCTCCTTGCTCCTGATTCACAGTGTGCCTGGGGGGCTGCGGTGTAATGAGGCGAAGGGGCAGAGGGGATGCGAGCTCTGCACCCCGGCTCCTTCCCTTACACGCTTACAGGACTTCTGTGCCTGCAGCACGCCGGGTGCCCGCCAGTGCCGGGGAGACAGACGGGGCTCCTGCCGCCAGGGGTCTCACTCTCAGGGGAGCTGAGCTGGGATGGTTCACTGAGCTCCAGCCACCGGGGGGAGCCCAGTCCATGTTCCCAGCAGCCCTGAGCCCCAGCGGCCCTCTGCTCGCTCAATGCCTCAGTGTCCCTGGCGCCTCCCAGCTGCCATCTGCTGGGCACAAGCAAGGGACAGGAGGCGTGGCTGGTCCCCGTGGAGACCCCTCTGGGTGCAGAGCCCTACTCTCAACCCCACTCTGTGCCTCCAGCCCAACCTTGGGCCCCAGCTCCTGGACACCTACTTGGCCCGCTGGCCCTGAGACAGCTGCGTGCCCCAGAGCAGCAGGGCCCGGCGGAGGGCCAGTCTCCAGCAGGCACCATGCAGGGACACCCAGGCCACTGTCTCCACGTCGTGGGCTGAGCTCCAGAGGGCCAGGTCCCCTGAGAAGCAGCAAGAGATGTGCCGGCCGCATCCCCACACCTCCCTCTGCCTCTGGGGCCCCCTTGGGCATGGTCCCCTCCCACATGGTCCAAACCCCTCCCTCCAGGGCGCGGCTGGAGGACCCCATCTTCCCCAGGCAGTGGGATAACCCAGGGCTGGGGGAGCCCACAGGGAGGAGGTGGGGCAGAGCCCCCCATACCCCAGGGGAAAGGGGATGTGGCCCAGCTGAGGTCTGCCCACCCCAGCGTCCCTCTGGGATCCCCGTGGCCTGGAAGGCCCCCAGTGCCACTGAAGCTTCCTCTGGGCCCGCTGCAGAGGGACCTCAGGGGGCAGGGTTTGTGGGGCTGAGAGGGAAAGAGACCCCTCTACCCACCACTCACTCACCCTCCTCTGCCGCCAGAGGGACAGCTGGGTCACCTTCGCCTCCTCTGAGGCTCGGAGTTGCCTCATCCGCACGCACCCACTGTCCCAGGCACCTCCTCAGGATCCTCACAGGACACTCAGCCAGGTGGCCCTGGCACTGGGCCCCTCTGCACGACCTGCTGCCAGGTCCTGAAGCACCTAGGACAGTAGAAGGTGAGGGTCCATCCCACAGCGGCAGCCCCGGCCAAGGACCAGGCATCATCTCCAGGCGGGGTGAGCCCTGCGCCATTCAGTCTTGGCTTCTCCTCAGTAAAATGGGTTGCTGTGAGAACCAGGCTTGTCACCTGCTCAGGCCACCTTGAGGCCATCCCCCGGGGCGCCTGGATGGCCGCTTTCAGCCTCAGTCCCTGGAGTCAGTTCCCACTCAGTAGACAGAGCATCGCTTTTCCAGCCTCAGATCCAAAGGCCTTACGGCTTACCCTCCTGCTGAGTCCTCCTGAGAGGCCCCAGCTCCTAGGGTGAGGTCGAAGCTCTCACCTGTGTGACCTGCACCACGCAACTCCCATCCTCACCTTCACCCCCAGCCCCTCACCCAGTTCAAAACCAGCTGCATCGACATAATGAATAAATACAAAGAGGCAGACTCTGGTGGTGCCTGTCCACACCCTGTGGCAGCTGATTCCCCATCTGCCTCCCCCTCCCCGGGTCCCTCTGGGGTGGGGGTGCAGGTGGGAGGCAGGATGAGCCCCAGAAGCCTGCCCCGTGCTTTCCTGTCACCATGCTAGAGAGCCGTGGAGCTGATCCACCTCCCCTACCTGTGCACCCAGTCTCTCTGGGACTGGGGGGGCTGCGAGGGGCACATCTGTGCTTTGTGTCCTCTGAGTGAGCTCCCCAAGGGGCCTCGTCTCCTTCCTGGCCGGGTCCTTCTTCTGGCAATACAGAAGGAAGACTGAGGAGTGAGGACTGAGAGCGAGTAGAGGGAGGATCCAGCCTGGGCAGGACCAGGACACCTGGGCTGCTGCTTGCTCCATCTCTGGGGCTCCCCTGCCCAGGTGCCAGGCTCTGGGATGAGTAATCCTACATTCTTGCCTCTGACAGGGGCTGCTGTGAGTGTCAGAGGGACCCAAACGCAGGGTGTGCACCTCTCATGCTGTGCGTCCTGAGCTGATCACTTAACCTCTCTGGGCTTTGAGCCTCAGTTCACCATCTGTAAAATGGGCACCATACTTTGTGGCCACAGCAAACACTCAATAACACTCAGCCCTCAGACCCTGCCTGGGCAGGCTCTGTCCCCGGCACCCCACTGGCTCACCTGCCAGCTGCTGCAGGACCTGCAGGGTCTGGACTCTCCCGTCTTCATCATCTCCACTGTACAGTCTCTGCCTAGGCTGTGATGGAGGAGGCCAGGCTCCTTCCTCCTCCTTCTGGCTCCCTGCCCTGAAGTGGCCCAGAGACAGATGCTGCCCGGGCCGAGGGGGCACCAAGTGCCCACCCGTGCATCCCCACCCGAGGCAGGGGCTGTATCAGTAGAGCCCCCCTTCCCAGGTTCATTTGTTCCTGATCATAGGTGCTGTTGGAGGGCAGGGTTCTGTCTTTGGTTTTTTCTCTCTCACTGTATTTTTTTGCAGTGCTGGAGACGGAACCCAGGGTCTTGTGTGTGACAGGCAAGTACTCTACGGGGGACCTACACCTCCAGACACCTGGTCAGGTTATTTTTGGGGGTAGGGCATATTGGGAATTGAACCCTGGGCCTTTGCACTGCACTACATCCCCAGCCTATTTCTTCTTTTTTCTTTTTTCATTTTGAAACATTGCCTCACTAAGTTGTCCAGTCTAGGATAAAACTTGTGATCCTCCTAATTTGGCCTCCCAGAGTGCTGGGATTATAGGTGTGTGCACCACCACATCTGGCTCTATATAGCTTCTTTTTTTTATTTTTATTTTTTCTGGTTTTTTTGAGATAAGGTCTAGCTATATAGCCCAGGCTGGCCTCAAATTCATGGTGATTCTCCTGCCTTAGCCTCCTGAATGTTGGGATTATCAGTCTGTGCCACCATGCCTGGCCTTCTATTTAGATTCTTTACAATAAATATGTATTAAAATAAGTATCATTTAAGTAACTATTTTAAATATATTTCTTCAATTTAAAAATAAGAGCAAGAAAACTACTTCATGTACACTTTCTTTCTCAATACTTTCAGAAACCTTTTTGTATAATTGAATTTCAATTTAAACCAAATTAGTCAAAACCTGGCTAGGTTTAGCCAGTGAGACTGTTACCTGTATTGTTTATTCTGGGCCATATTCTGATTGCAACATTATGCTAAGTATAACTTTGCATCGATCCTTGGTACCAAAAAAAAAAACAAAATACAAAAAAAACTTTGCAGGTCCTGATGTTGGCCAACTGCTTGTCTTCATTTGGTGGGGCTGAATAGTTGTAAAAATTACTTTTCTTTGAATCCATGTTTTTACTTTTGCACACATTATGAAATGTTAAACAGATTACTTTTCACCAGGACCTTCACTATAATTACCAAAAACATGTATATAAAAGGATGGAGGGCCAGGGATTTAGCTCAGTGGTTTTGCCGCCTGCTACACAAGCACAAGGACCTGAGTTTGAACCCCGGTACCAAAAAAAAAAAAAGGATGGAATTGAAAAACAAAATATATCAACATAAAAAAAAGAAAACAAAACAAAACCACTGTAGTGGAAAATTAGGGAAATGAAGAAAATGACCAACTTGAATCCCACTGCTCCAGAGATAAGCACAACTTTCATTTTAGCATTTTTTCGGGGGGGGGGGTACCAGAGAATCAAACTCAGGACCTTGCGCTTGCGAGGCAGGCACAGTGCCACCAAGCTAAATCCCCAGCCCAAATATTAATTTTTAAATTTGTTTTTTGGTACCGGGGGTCAAACTCAGGACCTTGTGCTTTCGAGGCAAGTGGTGGAACCACTGAGCTAAAGCCCCAGCCCCCCAGCCCTAATTTTTTAATCTTTAGTTGTGGCAAAAATACGCATAACAGGAAAATTACCATTTTACCCATTTTCAGTGTTCAGTTCAGTAGCATTAAGTACATTCACATTGTGCCGCATTTAGTTGTTTTTTTCACTCTATTCATTATCATCTGTATTATTTCACATAGTTGGGAAAAATATTTTAGATGTTATTTTTTATTCTCTTTTTTTTTTTTTTTTTTTTTATCAATCTCAGGTCCTTGCGCTCACGCAGCAGGTGGTGAAACCACTGAGCTAAATCCCTGGCCCTATTTTTTATCCTCTTTATTGTTTCATTTAACATTTAAAAAGTCCTATGCAAATATCCATAAAAACATTTACAGATGCAGGGGCCACAGTCAGGGGAATGAAGGTTTCAGATTTAATACTTCCATCTATTTTAAATTTTTTTCCTTATTTATTTGATGGTACTGAGGATTGAGCCTGGGGCCTTCACACTGAGCTACTTAGCTCATTTTTATTTTGAGACAGGGTTTGTCTACATCACTGAATTGGCCGGACTGGGTTTGAACTTGGCATCCTCCTGCCTCAGCCTCCCAAGTCCTGGGATCACAGGCTTGTGCCACCATGCCCGGCTTGAATGTTTTGGGTTTTTTTGGTACCAGGCATCGAACTCGGACCTTGTGCTTGCGAGGCAGGCACTGGAACCACTGAGCTAAATCCCCAGCCCAAATTTTTAGTTTTTGGTGCTGGGGATTGAACTCCGGTCCTTGTGCTTGTGAGGCAGGTATTGGAATCACTGAGCTAAATCCCCAGCCCCTTTGAATGTTTTTAAATTAAGCATGCATGACTGCTATGACTGGAAATAAAACCAATAAAGATATTGAAAAGAAAAAAGTAGAGGAAAAAGAGGAGAGAGGAGGAATTTTAAGTTTTTAGGAGCATCTCCCAGCACGGCTGCCCAGCGGGTCATGGCATCAGGCGGCGCTGTACTTGATCCCTGTTTCCAGTGTTTGCCATGATAAACTGTGCTGCACAGCACATTGTTTTGTGCACATCTTTGTCTACACCCGCCCGTCTCATCCTCATTCTCTTGCAGAGGAGGGGGGGAGCAAGACAGGAAGCAAAGGAGGGAGGCACCAGCTGTCCTGGTCACACTGGGGGACCCAGCCTACCTGCTGCCCGGGGTGGGGGGCACCCCGCTGCCGCTCTTCCCCAGCAGGGATTTGGTCCTTGGCTCCCAGGAAGTGCAAGGTCCAAGCTCAGCCTGGATACGGAGCTGCCCTTGTTTCTGCTGCTGCGCCAGGAGTCTCCACTGGTCAGGGAGAAGAGGGGAATGTCACCTGCCACCTTGAATGTGCCCCTCAAGGGAGTATCAGAAGGCCTGAGAGAGCCTAACCCTCCTATGGGACTCCAGTGGCTCTGGCCTTAACCATTAGACTACCCTGCCCCCTTGGAATGAGTGAGTGAATGAACGGAAATGGGTCCCAAAAGGTGGGGTTTTCTTTAGGGGGACGCCTTTCCCATGTGCCCTTCCAGTCCTGGCTGGCAAGCCACTAATAAAACATAGCAACCAATTTTGGTATTTTCCTTTGTTTCTTTCTTTTTAAGGTTTTTTGAGACAGGGTCTTGCTATGTAGCTGAGGCTGGCCTTGAACTCACTACATAGCCCAGGCTGGCTTCAAACTTGGGGCAATCCTCCTGCCTCAGCTTCCCAAGTGCTAGGATTCCAGGCGTGCATCACCATGCCCAGCAAAAATAGCAACCACTTATGTGGTAGAGTGCTTGCTATGCGCTGGGCAGGGATCTGAGTCTTTTATTAATTTAATCTCACAACAACCCTACGAGGTATATACTATTACTATTTCATTTTAGAGATTAAGAGATTCAGGCACAGAGAGGACAATTAACTTGCCCAAGGTCGTACAGCCTTGCCACTTTGGCAGAGGTAGGATTCGAATTCAGGCCAAGGGGGTTCTGGAGTCTGGACTCTTTTGTTTGTTTGTTCTTGGTACCGGGGATTGAACTCAGGTCCTTGCACTTGTGCAGTAGGCAGCGAAACCACTGGGCTAAATCCTCAGGCCTGGACTCTTAACTGCATGTTCTACTGTTGATCAGTAATCATGGGGTCCCCCCCCCGACACACTCCAGCTCCATCACCTCCTACTGGGCTGACCTCTCGGAAGCTCTGGGCCAGCAGGGCCTTCCAATGTCGCCTCCACGCCACCTCCAGCTGGGCCTCCTGGAGCCACAGGGTCCACTGCCGCTCCCGGAAGCCCTCTTGCAACAGCTGGCTGTGGCTCAGAGCCATGGCCACCACCGCCACCCACTGCCTGCACAACACATGTTTCCAGGCTCTGAAACATCTGGACAGCAGCTGCTGGCTGGGGACGGACCGGGGCTAGTCAGGGGCAGACCCAGGCCTCCCACCCTAGGGAGCAGCTGCAGCTGCCACCGCCCTGTGGCCTTTCCAGCCATCCCGAGGGGTAACTCCAAGTCCCCACTGCAGCCTGGCAGAGCCTCCCTCTGGCTGGGACAGGTGACAAAGCTGGGGGTGCAGAACACCTCTTTTGACTCCACGAGTCCAGCAGCCTGCGTTTACCATTCCCTGTGACCCCACCCCACCGCACCCAGCCATGGCCTCACCGGGCTGCAGGGGTCTCTTCTGGAGCCACACTGTCTTGGGCCTTGTTCTGGGGAAGCAAGAGGACGCCACACAGCCCTCAGGCCAAAGGTGGGGGAGCCCTGCTGAGAGCCCCTCCTCACCCAGCCTCCCTGGGCTCTACCTGGCATTGGGGCCTCTTCACCAGGACTAGATCTGGGGCTCAGGAAGCTGTCCTCCCTCCCAGCTCCCTCGGGGTGCGCACTTCTCCTTCCACCCAGGTAGGAAGCTCCCGGCTGTGGCTGTGCTGGAGAAGCGTGGAGAGCCAGCAGGGTCCCCCCTGTCCCCACTGCCATGTGTAGGCCCTGGGGGTCTCTCATCTCCCGACCTGAGAGGCTGGGCAGGAAGGATTGCCTGCTTGGAGTCATGAGGAGGCCCAGTCCGCATCCCCAAAGTGGTCTTGGGTGACACTGGCTTGCTGGGTGCCTGAGAATCTGAGTGACCAGCGTGAGTCACCCAGAGATCTGCAGTTTCCCTGTGACCTCTGGGGTGTCTTCTCCTCTCATCCCAGGAAGCAAGAACAGGCCAACTGGGCTGGGGCCGGGCAGGAAGGACTTGGCCAGAGCCAGGGCAGGGGCCCCGCTGTGCAGGACTTGGGGACTCCCGGGATACCCGGCCCCTGGGACAGGCTGCCTGTTTCTCCAGGTGCCGCATAGAGGCCAGCAGCTGGTGGGTGGGAGCATGGGATGGGTCCCAAGCTTGTCTCTGGGCAGGGACAGCCAGGTCCTCCAGGGTGAGGGGCTCCCCTGTGAGCCTAGAGGTCCAGCTCCCCAGGCCACCCCAGAATCGGGGGCCTGGCCATGTGCACCCATGGGGAGGGGCAAAGCCTGCAGTGGGCCTGGGCTCTGTGGCTGGGGGTGCCGGCCACAGGCAGGGGGCCAGCGCCCCGAGGCTGCCCTGGGGTGGGGGGCTGGTGGCCAGGCTCAGACACAGGTTACTCTGCTGGGCCGCAGGCTCCTGTCCCAGGGCCTTCTGGGCGCAGGGCTGCAGGTTGCTCTGTTGTGGGAAGCTGGAATTCACCAGCCGGCCCAGCGTGTCCTTCAGGGCTGGGTGGGAACGAGGGCTGGTGAGGTTGGTCTGGACCTGGCTGGGCTCCTGGCATAGTGTTGCCCTTGGGGAGCAGGTGTCGGCGGGTTCTCCCCTTGCAGCCCGGCACAAGGGCACCCACGGGCCATGGCCACTGCCCAGGCTGACACCCAGGGTCCTCAGGAATCTCCGTTGCTCTACAAGAGGAGAGACAGTTGTGGGCTGGGGAGGACTGGGGTGGTCAGCGGTCAGGTGGGACAGGGGGTGCCCAGGCCTCAGAGCTGGGCAGGGACTGTGTCCCAGGGCGGAAGGAGCCAGGACTTCAGCAACAAGGGCCTGAGTCTGACACAGGCCTGACTGCCTGGAGCGCGATGGGGGAGGGAGGTAGAAGCCACGGGGGACAACAGTGAAGCTGACAGCAGTGGCTGGGTCAGGGCTGGGTACCGGAGGATTTAGATGAGCTGGGAGGGGAGCCAAGAGGTTTAGAAGAGGGGGCACCTGTAATCCCAACACTCAGGGAGGCTGAGGCAGGAGGGTCACAAGTTTGAGCACAGCCCGGGAAATTTAGCAATTTAGTGAGGTCCTGTCTCAGAATTCAAAAATAAAATTTTTTTTTTTAAATTTTTTGAGGCGAGTTCTCCCTTTTGCAGTTCAGGCTGGCCCTGAACTCACTATGTAGCCCAGGCTGAACTCAAACTCGAGGCGAAGCGCCACCACTCCCAGCAGAATTTTATTTATTTATTTTTGGTACCAGGGATCAAACTCAGGACCTTGTGCTTATGAGGCAGACAGCTGAATTGCTGAACTAAATCCCCGGCCCTTTCCAGCAGAATTTTAAAAAGGGATGGGAATGTGGCTCAGTGCAAAGGCCCTGGGTTCAATCCCTGGTACTGCAAAAATATAAGAAGGAGGGGGAAGAGGAGCAAAGGAAGGCAAAGAATCAAGGGTCACTCTTTTTTTTTCTTTTGGTACCGGGGATGGAACTCAGGACCTTGTGCTTTTGAGGTGGGCAGCAGAACCACTGAGCTAAATCTCCAGCCCAAGGGTCACTCTTTGACTCCTGGCTTGGATGTGGACGTGGGGCTTGGGGCCCCTCCCTGGTCCCCCCAGGCCCCTCATGGCACAAAGAGAGCTTGCAGGGGTTGATGAGCTCCAGGGCCTGGCAGGTAGAGAGGGCCAAAAAGTGACTGCCTTTGTGGATACAAACTAAAGCTCAGAGAGGCTGGGCAACTTGTCCCATGGTCACACAGCCAGAATACAAAGAAACTGGACATGAATCTGAATTTGTCCTCAGGCTTCTCTTGTGCTGGGCTGCACTGGCAGCTCTGTGGCCTTCTTACAGACCCAGGAGCCGGAGAAGGTGGGTCCCCAGCCCGCCACCCCTGCCACAGACTGGGCTGTGGAACCTGCTTCAGCCAGCACCACAGCCAGGCCCACACGCATGCCCTGTCCAGCCTCTTCCTGACCCCTCGCTGGGACATGGAACTGACTCCCCTCCCTAAGACTTGTCTTGTGCCCTGGGAAGCCAAACTCTAGAATTCGGGAGGCCCATAAGGAGAGGGATCCTACTCACACACCCGCCCACTCAGGCCCACTGGGGCTCTTGCCTGGCCTCAGGGGAGCCACAGGCCTCGGGGACACATTCTCCTTGTGGCTGGTGACAGGCCTCGGCTCCATGGGTTTGGGGGCAGCTGCATCCTGGGTAGTTCAACCCGGTCAATCAGCAGGGCAGGGCTGGTGTGGGGCTCAGTTGTGAGTGCTTGCCTGGCACGCACAGGGCCCTGGTTCCATCCCCAGCTCTGAAAAATAAAAATAATAATCAAACGGTCTCTGTGGGGAGAGGACAGGGCTCTGGGCTATACCTGCCCTCCTTCAGCAGCACTCCTGGCTGCCAACATCTCTTCCCATTTCCACTGTGATCTTGGTGGCCTCCAGCCTGTGCCTTCTGACCCCTACTCCAGACCCTGCAGCTCTCTCTGCTGGAGCCCCGGGGAGGGTGGCCCAGGCATGGAAATGTCTAGGTCCCACCCCACGATCTGAATTTCAGAGCTCAGTCCTCGGCTCACCATCACTTTGTGCAGCACACACCAGTCCCGATTCTTGGTGACATCGCCATCCCCGGGGAGTCCCCCAAGCCTCCAGGCCTCTCCCCCAGGGGCTTCCAGCCACAGACAGTCCTGATACTGCCCCTCCTACGCCAGACCTCTCCACTGACTTCAGACCAACCCAGGGCAGACCCAGCACCTCCTCCACACGGCCAGCTGGATGCCCAGTGTGCATCTCAGCATTAGTGGCTCCAACACTGAACTCCTGGATGCCTCGAAAACCAGCTTGCTCCCAGCTGGGTGGCCCCCTGCTCCATGAATGGCAGCTCCAGCCTTTCCTTCAGGTGGCTCAGAGAAAACTCTAGAGCCACCCGGACTCTGCATATCTGTTTGTTTCAAACTCCAATGCCAGAGTTGAACAGTTGCCACAGATACCTGTTTGTTGGTCCTGCCTGTGATCTGGCTCTGTTTCCTGAATGACCTCATTCAGATCTTACTCACTCTCCCCCTCCTTACTCTGCTCCAAACACCCAGGATCCCGGCTGTGTCTCCAAGTCTCGACACATCTCCCACCCCAGGGCCTTTGCACTTGCTCTGCCTCCACCTGGAACTCTGTTCCCTCTCCTCCTGCTTTGAGTCCCACCTCAAACATCACAATGCATCACGCAGCCTTTAGCAGGCGTCCTGTCATCTGGAGTTCGGGGTGACCCCAAGACTCAGTACCCCACTGTCAGGACCCAAAGCTGGTCCACCGCTGCTGAGGACCCAAACCAGGGCACCCCCTCCCACCTCCTGGCAAAGTTGAGCGGAGGCAGCTCAACTCCCACCCACACCCTCCTCCTCTCCACCCTCCCGGTCCACTGGAGGACACCCGGGGTCCCCTTTCCCTCAAAACAGATTGCGGTTGTTTCCCGCCCTCCTGGGCCTCCCTTCTGGACCTGCCTTCACGCGCTTAAGTCTACTTCCCAGGTGAGGCTGAGCCTGGAGGGAAGCTCGACAGCTGACCGCTAACGACCCACGCACAAGACCCGGGACCACCTGTGGTCCGGGCCCCGCCCACCTGTGGTCCCGGGCCCCGCCCACCGGGCCTCCCGCCCACCGGGCCTCCCGCCCACCGGGCCTCCCGCCCACCGGGCCTCCCGCCCACCGGGCCTGTCCCTCAGGCCACGCCCCTCAGGCCACGCCCCCGGCACGGGAGTGCTAGGCTGGAGCTTGGGCTGGCGTCCTGCCCAGTACCCGAGCGCGCGCAGAGGGGTCTTGAGTGGTAAGTGCACCGTCCTCCGCACCAGGCCCTGCGCGTCTGGCGTCTGGTTTTAAGGCAGGTGGCTCGGAGCAAACTCACTGCGCAGTCTCCCGGCCTCAGGACCCTCGGATTGGGAACACACCGTGTTCACCCCTCGTGGTCCGTACACTTCAGGAATTTGGAGATTTGCCATGGAAACCTTTCTGTGGCTGGGTGACCTCAGGCAAGTCCTAAGGCAAATCCTAAGGCTCCTGAGGTGTGAGAGGGTGGTGGTCACCCCTGCCTTACCTTCCTCCCTGTCAGACCTGAGGGAAGCTCGGTGTTTAGCAAATGAATGCCAAAAGCCTTTAAATTCTAAGGCAATTTTTGCCGGCAGGGTGATTTAGAACTTCCTTAAGTCTTGGTTTAAGTCTCTCCTCCTAAACTTGGTGGATGGAACCTTTATTGTATAGGTTTTAACCCTCTTCTATCTCTAGTAATATATATTTATTTTTTGCCCTAAGGTCGTCTGATATTAATTTAGCTGCAGCACCTCTGTTTTGTTTTTGTCTTTATCCGAGGGCTGGAACCTTCAACCCCAGCCCCCTCTGACCTCAGGGAAGGGGAGAAGGTGGGGGGGCCGGTGAGGTGTTAATTATCAATGGGCCAATGATTTAATCGATCATGCTTACATAATGAAACCTCCGTAAAAATCTCTACACAACAGGGTTCAGAGCTTCTAGGTTGGCAAACACATCTTTTGTTGGGTTTTTTTGTTTTGCTTTGTTTTTGTCCTGGGGATCCAACTCAAGATCTGCGGCTTGTCAGGCAGGCACAGCGTCACTGAGCTACATACCCGGCCCTTATTTTTTTTTTCTTTTTGTACGGGGGATCAAACTCGGGACCTTGCGCTTGGGAGGGAAGCGGTGGAAGCACTGAGCTAAATCCCGGGCCCCTGGCACGTTTTTTTTTTTT
>NW_004624818.1:1220538-1303637 GCF_000247695.1 Heterocephalus glaber
TTTTTTTTGGTACCAGGGATTGAACAACTCTGGTCCTTGTGCCTGCACAGCAGACGGCGAAACCACTGAGCTACTAAATCCCTGGCCCTTGTATCCATATATTTTAGTGTGTTGCTAGCAACCACAGTAGAGCTAGAATTTTTTAAGGTCTGATCTAATGATATTGTATTTTAAATATTTATTTATTTTTGTGGTACTGGGGATTGAACACGGGGAACACTGAACTACATCTCCAACTCTGTGTGTGTGTGTGTGTGTTTATTTTTGTCTAACCTTGGAAAAATGTAAGTTTTTGTTTCTGTCTTTTTTTGGCACTGGGGATTGTTTTTTTTGTTTTGTTTTGTTTTTTCGTACCGGGGATTGAACTCAGGTCCTTGAGCTTGCGTAGCAGGCATCGAAACCAGGTACTGGGGATTGAACTCGGGTCCTTGTGCTTCCGAGGCAGGCGAAGGAACCACTGAGCTAAATCCCCAGCCCTGTTTTTTGTTTTGTTTTTTAAGAGAGGGAAAAATTTATTGAGAGAAAGATAGTTTCTAAGAGACGGAAGGGGGACCAGAAAGTGAGTTGCCCTTCCAACTCTTTTTCTTTTTTCTGGTACTGGGGATCAAACTCAGGACTTTGCGCTTACGAGACAGGCAGCGGAACCACTGAGCTAAATCCCTGGCCCCTTCTTCCAACTCTTTAAATGTTATTTTGAAGCCAGGCACGGTGTCTGCACGCCTGTAGTTGCAGCACTCAAGAGTCTGAGGCAGGAGGATCATCTGGAGTTTGAGGTCAGGCTGGGCTACATAGTGAGTTCAAGTCCAGCCTGAACTACAAAGCAAGATCCAGTCTCAAAATTTTTTTTTTTCAAATTTTGAGACAGAGTCTCACTAAGTTGCCTGTGGTGGCCTCACACTTGATTCCGTTTGCCTCAGCCTCGGACTTAGCCAGGACTACAGCTGGGCACACTGGGCTGGCCTGTACTTTAAGCAGTTGGATTCATTTACAAATGTATGATTCTGACGTATTTATTTTAACCATCTTATTTTTTTGTGCTAATGATCAAATTTATTTTTTGGTTTTTTCTTTCTTGCATTTTTGATTTTGTTTTTTTGGGTACCGGGGATCAAGGGGCTCAAACTCGGGTCCTTGCATTTGTGCAGCAGGCAGTGAAACCACTGAGCTAAATCCGCAGCCCCTCCTTTCTTGCATTTTTAAAGAATTGATTGGGGTTTTTTGCTTCTGTTTTTTTCCCCCTCTACCATTGGCTTGGGAACTATGAAACCAACCCAGTGAGAACCTGAAATACCCCCGCTCTTAGTTCCTGAATAACCTCTCCAGCCCTAACCTACTCCATTTACTCCTGGTTTCTGAGTAAGTGTCTAGACTTCACTTGTGCTTATGTTGTTGTTGTTATTGTTGTTGTTGTTTGAGACAGAGTCTCACTATGCAGCCCAGGCTGGCTTCAGACTTGTGGTGATCCTCGTGCTTTGGGTGAAAGGAGTGAGCGATTAGCCCAGAGAATGATCAACCTACTGCTCACAGAGAGCAGCAGGTTTTTATTGTGCCGGGGTGGCTAACGTCCAGTCCAGTCCTCTCTGTAGGCCGGGGGCGTGGTCTCAAAAGATGTTGTGAGCTGGGGATTTACCTCAGTGGTGCCACCCCCTGCCTCTAAACCACAAGGTCCCAAATTTGATCCCTGGTACCAAAAAAAAGATGTTTCTTGTGATAGACTTGGACCACCAGCTGGTCACACGTGGGCATCCTTCCTAGGAGCTGCTAAATGTCCATGTGTCTGGTGCCACTGTCCTCACAAAACATCCTGGCCTTGAACTTGATGGATGAAGAAGGGCTCGACTTTGCTCGGGAGCTGCTGGTGTCACCATCCTGCACACACATCCAGTCCTGCTGGTGGGGTAGAAGGTCTTTCAGTGCTTGAGGTGCTGAAAAAGCACAAAGGTGGGGTAGAAGAGACACACACCAGCTCCACCAGGCAATAGGCCAAGCTAACCCTGTGTCATAGTCTCAGGCAGAACGTTTCTTGCACCATCATTATGTCTGTGTGCAGAGCTGCATAGACTCTGACCCTCGGGTTAAGGCACCAGAGGGACAGACACAATATGAAGTCACCCATCCACAGCCCCAAGGGTAGAGAGAGTTGCTGTTCTCAGCAAACGCAGCCTTCAGGTCCCTGAGAAGGAACTGGAGTAGCTGTTGCCATAATCCAGACAGCAGAGGTGCTTTCAACAGCAAAGCTAGCGGGAAAATAAAACTGCTTTGCCCAGCTACGTGACCCCTAAAAAAGAGCGATTTAGGGTTGAATAAGCGCAAATGAAGCTAGAAGGCATGGTTTTATCATGCTGACAGTTTCTCATGTGCAAGTAGTATGCTAGTGTGGCCTCACGTGGTCTATTGAAACATGCCATGCTGCAAGGGGAACTCTGGAGTTTCTGGGTCCTCCCAGGCTTCTGTCCCACTCCTGTCCCGCCACGGTGGCCCCTGTGTATTGGTTGATGGCTGGAGGCATCCTCTTGAGCCTGGGGCACAAAGATCCACAAACCCTGTCCTTGGAGAGGTGGATCTGAGACCCCATCTCCTCTTGTGTCTCCAGATGCTTGGCCACCTTGTGAATAAACTCTTTTGAAAAACTCATCAATCATTTTGGTGATGCTCATGCTATTGTCACACAGCCAGCCTCAGTAACAAGTGCATGGTCCACATCTACTCCTTCAGTGGTTACCGGAGAGGGTTTTATGTATTTAATTTAACAAAGGCTAAGATTAGTCCAGCATTTCCCTGTTTTCAGACAAAAAAGGGCCTTAGAGCACTTTGTCCCTGTTCTGCTCCTCCTGATCTGTGTGCTGTCATCACTATTCTGGAGACTAAACCAGTATTTAGGGTGTCTTTCCCCCCCTTACCAGAGATCAAACTCAGTACCTTGCACCTGCCAGGCAGGTGCAGCACCACATTCCCGGCCCGAGGATTTCTTTCATGTGTCTCAGTCTTCAGGAAAATCTTCCTTTTCCACCAAAAGATTCTTGAGAAGTTTCTGTATTCAAGGTCCGCTGGTGCTCGGCTCTATTATCTACTCTTCTGAATGTCTCTACCCTCATTCCCAAGAGACAACTCACTGGCCCATGATTTTAGGTAGACAGATATTTTTCTCACCACTCTAAACATATCATTCCCGTCTTCTGTTGCTATGGAGACCTCAGCTGCCAGATAACTGTCTTTCCTTTGAGATCTTAATTTTTGTCTTTGGTGTTCTGCAGTTTTCATTTATTCATACTACAACTTTTTTTTTTTTTCAGTACTGGGGATCAAACCCAGGGGCTCTCTAGCAGTGAGCTAGATCTCCGGCTCTTTTTATTTAGAGCCAGGGTCTCATCCAGGTTGAACTTGAACTTGTGATCCTCCTGCCTCAGCCTCCCTCAGTGCTGGGATGACAGGCATGCACCATCAAGCCCACTTAATTCCAGAACTTTTATAAAGCATTAGTGGGGCCAGCACTATTCTCAGTGTGAACTTACAGTAGCGAATGAACCCTATCCGTTCTGAACAATGTTCTTTTCTAACGACTGTAAATGTGGATTTCAATTTATTCTGCCTGGGGACTGTTTGTCCCTGAATCTGAAGCTCTCTTCTTTCCACTTTAGAAGACAGTGTGCTGTTTCCTCTTTGAATGTCCCTTCTTTCCCATGGAGCCCATCAGGAACTTTGCTTTTGCATTGTGGTGTTCACCTGCCTTTGTTTAACCTCTCCTTCACATATTCTGTCTCTTTTTGCTGAATTCTGAGTAGTTTCTTCATATCTGTCTTTCAGGCTACCTACCAGTTTTCTCTTCGGGAGTTGTCAGTTCTCTGAATAAACCATCTATGGGGTTTCTGTTTTGATCATCATGTCTTTCATATACTGTTGCTTTGTGGGTCCCTGTGGCTCCCCAGTCTCCATGTCATCATGTTCCCAGTCGTCCGTGTGCCTTTGTTGAAGACCCATCTTTCTGGCCCAGCAGCCCTGCAAAGAGCCAGGAAAGAGGTCAGTTTTAAAGTCCTGCACTGGGAGCCCTTGGTTCTCGGCAGTGACAGGAGGAAAGTGCTGTCTGTCAGACCAGCGATTATGCATTCTGGGTAATTAGTATTCTTTTGAAAAAAGAGTTTGAAATGAAATAGATTTTTAAAACCACTAAGGTCCCTTCAAGCTCAGATCTGAGATTCCAAGTTTCCATCTCAGGGATGATGTTTTCAGAATAACCCGTGGGCTCTGCAGAAGGTCCCTGGACTTCCAGGCGTGCACACTACACCCAAGCACCTGGATACCTGGTGCCTCTGAGCCCTGTTCATGCCAGGGAGGAAGACCTCGACTTTGCTTCCTGAACATATTCCACTTTTTTGAATACTGATTTGACAGAACTGATACTAAGTGAACAGATGCTTGGATGGGCAGATTGGACCCCCTCCCAGTAATTACACAGTAATACAGGCAATGAGGGTCACACTTATTGTCTATGTCTACATATGCCATTTTCGATCCTCACTGATCCCCGAGGCAGTTGCAGTTGTAATCCCCATTTCTCAGATCAGGAAACTGAGGCACAGTGAGATGCAGACTGTCCTCTTACACAGCTGGTCGTAGGGTGTGTTTGGGATTTACACCAAGGCTCACTGGCTCCAGAGCTGGTTGGGAGGAAGACTGTGAGAGCAGGATTTCTGGCTATCCTGGAAACTGAGGATTGGTGTGAGGGAGGGCCCAGTTTAGTTTGGGCTGACATGACCAGGCAGTGACCTCCTCTAGGGCAGTTTCCCCGGCTTCATCATCTGGAAGGCTCAGCTTTATGAAAACAAGATGCAGAAGGTTTACAAACTGGACAAGCGACCTGCTGTCCAGAGCAGGGGTGAGGTGAGTGACCAGGTGAGAGGAACTGGCTTCATGGGGGTGAGTTCCTGGCATGGCAGATACTGCAGACCCCGCTTCTGAATCCCCATGGACACAGGAACTTGTGCCATAACAAAGAACACAGTGGTGAGAACGATCAGCTGGAAGCCGCACTGCCCACCCTTCCTGCACCTCCCGTCCCTGCACTTTGCAGCCTCACAGGCCCCAGACCTTCTCTGCCTTCAAAATGCATCTTCGAGCTGGCCACGCATCACCATCACCATCCCCAGCCCAGAGCCCCGCCCTTTTAGAAGGAAGTCAGATCCGTGGGCCTGGTTCTGCCCCACACCCACCAGGGGCTCTGTCTCACTCAGCAGAGCCAAAGTCCTCATGGTGAGCCCGGACCCCATCTCCTCCTCCACCCTGAGACAGGCCTAGTGGCCCGGGACTGTGTGAAGCCGGTCTTTCCACACACAGGCCTCTGCTTGGCCCCCAAGCCTCTCCCTCACTTTCTCATTCCCTCTGAAGCCTGAGCTATTCCTGACATGGACTCACAGACATGGCAGGTCTCTTCGAGCCCAGAGAAGTAGACTTGAGTGTGGGTCCTGTTTCTCTCCGGCCACAAGCCTCCTGTCCCAAGACTGCTGCAATGGTGAACTTGGCCTGGGGCCTTTGCATCCGCCCCCAAGAACCAAACCTGGCACTGCTGGAGGTTCTGGGAGGAGGCACAGGAACACTGTCCTGGTGTGAGGGCCACTCTGTGGGCTGCTTGTCTCACCAAGGGAGCAGCGCTCATACAGACAGGTCAGCTCTGCTCAACAGCCAGGCTGCATCCACCTGTTCACAACTATAGCCTCTTATCCTCCTCTACGGCTGTCCCTTCCCTTGGGGCTCATGTCAGTCTGTGCCCTCCTGATAAGGCGACTCCTAGGGTCTGTTCCCCTGGGGAGCAGGCACTTGGGGTCCCACTGTGGCGCCAGGCTCTTGCCTGGCACCTTCTCAGCCTCTTTTTGATTGACAGATGCCCACAGGAGAATGTGGCACCCCTAGAAAAGCCCAGGGGACAGCAGGTTGTGAACGGCCAATTCAGCCACTGTGGGGTCGGTCAATCCTGACCCTTGGACCCAAGGAGCTCAGACATGAGTCATCTCTGTGGTCTGACCACAGGGAGATGCAGGCCTTGCCTCCTGGCTCGGGACAACCCCACAGTGAGAGAGCAACACTGCTGTGCTTGGGGTCCCCTCCTGGGCCAGGCCAACCTAAGCCCAAACCTCATGCTCACCCGAGGAGGTGAGAGCCTTTTCTAGGAGACACTGCAGGAACTCAGCTCCTAAGCAGCACAACAGGACTCAAACTAAACCTGGGTCACCTTGTTAGTGGGGCTGGGTCTTAACCAGCAAAGTCCTAACACTGCAAGGATCGGCAGCACCCCAGTTCTGTGCATCTTTGATAAAAGATCCCAGACAAGACACACAGGCCATCCCACAGAGTGTAGGTAGCGCTTATTGCAAAACGACAGATTTTCAGAGCGAGCAAGACAGAATGCACCGTCAAACACGAAGGCAGGCAAGCGCCAAGGTGGCGGCTGCACTAAATGAGGCCTCGGGTTGCATGCTTGTAACTGGATCTTTTAAGGAATATGCTTTCCTTTTTCCAAGGCCACTGTTCTCGTACAAATAAAATAGGCTGTTTACCTAAATCAGAGAAGGAAGTCCCAGTCTACTCTCTAGGCAGATGGGTCCATTTAGTTTGAGACCTTGAGGTTTTTCTAACCCCTCACCCACTGGCTGGACTTTACATGGGCCCTGGACCTTAGCAGCACACTGGGCTGTGTGTGTCCTGTCCTTGTGAGCTAAAGCTGGAAACCACAAGGTTCTATGAATCGTATCCATAGCTAATGATCAAGAAAGTGAAGCAAAGAAAACACGGTTTTGCTTTGCAATTAGCCAGGAGCCGCCTGTCTCCAGCCTGCTACTGACTACTTTCTGCCTAACGACCTGAGTCAGAGAAAGGATGCACCTGTCATGCGGACCTTGGGCTCCTCTGTTGTGGCACTGGAGACAAAGCAGGCCCAGTAAGGGGCCCCTGCTTCCTCCAGCTGTATCAGATCAACCAGGTAGTTCAGTCCGGGGTTCCCCTGGGGACTCAATGAGGGAAACTGTCTCAGGAATGGCAAACCAGGCGGCCACCCAGCCGGAAATAAAACATGGCTCAGGATGCAGCCCAGTCATGGAATCCCTGAATTTTTAATGCCATGGCTCCAAGAGGGTGGCTAGAGGCTGTGGCAGGTCCTCTGGAGCCCAGGCCCAGGTCCCCAGCCACCAAGTGGCCAGGCAGTGAGAAGCATGGGGACCTCAAGCCTGTGCCAGCTGCTCCTGGAGCTAAGCGTGACCCACAGCTCTCAGAGCTTGGGCTGAAGGGTCTGACAAGCTGGGGGGAGGTCCAGGCAGGGGTCACTCCGGCCACACTCGGACAACTGGGCCTAAGGCCTACACGGTGCAACTGTGGGGTTGGAGGAGAAAAAAGAGGCAACAGTTCCAGCATGGGGACCAGTGGGGTGCTCTGGAGGGACAGAAGGCCTCAGAGAGTGAGGACTGCTGAGTCCACGGGACTGGGAAGCCATGGGGATCCTGAGCCCTTGGGCACAGGAGTCAGCAACCCCTGAGATGGAGACAGGAAGACAGTTCCGTCTTAGGTCTAGTAAGGAAGGTCAGAGGCGTCCCCAGGATCTCCCAGGCACCAGGACTGTGATGTGGCCCAGGTGGGGCCAGCTTCAGTCCCCTCAGGCATCTGGACCCCTGGCCTCCCGGCCTGCGAAGGGGTCTGCAGGCTCCTCCGTGGAGTCAATCGTCTGGTAGGCACTGCGTTCCTGAGAAGGCCTAAGGAAGTCTGGGAGGACACGGGAAGAAAGCAAAAATGAGGGGTGAGGACTGGACACATTCAACAGAGCCCAAACCAGATCCAGCCTCTGCCCACCTGAGCACCCTGATGCTGTGGACGGGCGCTGCAGCCCGACACCAAGCTGTTGGCACGTATTACCCTGCAACCCTCCCGTGTCCCTGTGGAGCCACTGCTTTTACTGTCTTCACTTTCCCGGTGAGGAAAGCGAGGGCTGATGGTACAGACGCACTTGCCGAGATGAGCCTGGGACTCACAGCGCCAGAGCCCCTCAGGTAGCCTGAGCTCAGGAGTGGGACCAGGACGTCCAGGATTCTCCCCAGCTTCCTCCCAAGCAGGAGGACACCATATTCCATATCCGGAGGGCCCCTGCGCATGGTACTGGACCTGCACCAGAGCCAGGGCTGGAGTGCAGGGCCCTGGCAGCCCCATGTACCTCACTCCTGTCATCCACTCTGCACATCCGTGCGGGGACCCTGAACAAGACTCAAGGGCTGCGGGCCTCAGTTTCCTCATGTGTCTGATGGGCAGACTGTTCCTGGTCCCCCTCAGCCCAGGACAGGTCTGTGCAGCGCCGAGGTCAGCCAGGGTGGGTGGTGGCTGCAGGCTGCTCCTGCCCTTGCCCTGTGTTCCCCTAGGCTGGTTACAGCCTACCCTAGGTCTGTCTCCCCCCGGAAGTGAAGGGCAGATGTCCACACCCACCTCTTTGCATGCCCAGAGAGGGTGAGAGGAAGGGTCCAGGGGCAGGACTCCAGGGCCAGGCCCAGGTGGGGACACAGGGGAGAAACTGCCCCAGAGCCCACAGGAACTGACTGCACCTAAGCCTCACGGGAAAGGTCACACTCCGGCCTGTGCCTCGGGCCCCGGGGGCAGGGAGGCAGGAGCAGCGAGCTGAGGGCCTCACCGGAGTGGAAGTGGAGCTCACCCCCACGCTCACAGTACATGTGGTGCACCAAGTAGCAGGAGAATGGCTTGAGCAGTAGGCTGAGGATGGCCATGCCGGCGCTGAAGCGACTCGTGTCCGAGATGGTGTTCCGTGGGTAGAAGATGCTGATGTGGATGATATCCAGCAAGATGGTGGCCAGCAGGCCCCCCAGAAACTACAAGACACGGCACCATGAGTTTATGAGCACCGACACCCCGTCGTGCTCCTGGGTGCCCCTCATCTCATGCCCTACTGCACGCATCCTCAGGGTTCGCTGGCAGGACACAGTTGAGCTGGCAGGCAGGGCCTGTGGATGCACCGCCTGCCTCCTGTCAGCCTGGGGCCTAAGACTTGTTTCCAGAACCTCCAAGTGCTAAGGTCCTGTGGGATTCAGCCAATCTGTCCCCACTACAAGGAAACCCCCTTCTCCACCATCCTGAGGCAGCAACTTCCTGGCAGGAAGAGCTCGTGCTGGGTGCTGGGCAGCCCCCTGGCAGTGCCAACTCTGACTTCATGAAGCAGTGGCTTCTCCTGTCACACCCTCCCCCTAAAAGACAGCCCCTGGGCCGGGCCAGACCATGTGGCAGTGGTCAGTCTGGGCACTTTTGGCTTGGGGAAGACAACAGTTTGGGGTTCTCTAGGCCAGGGCCCCAGGCTACCTGAGACACATGGGAGCGGCCATACAAAACTGTGGAAGACAAAATGGGGCCACAGGGAGAGGGGAGAAGACTGGGAGAGCAGGGCCACAGCTCACCCGAGCCCGCTCCTGGCTCACCATGCTTATTGCGTCCACGGAGTCCGGCTGAGCCACAGACCACACGCCCAAGGCCAGGATGGTGAAGTTGGCCCAGGAGTAGGGGCCCTCAAACAGGATGCTGCCCCTGCAGGAAGAGGCACCACCAACCGTGAGGTGGCCACCGGCCTGCGGGTCCCCTCCCCCCCACTCCAGGTCTCAGGCCTCCTCTGAGAACAGATCAGCCTTGGAGGCCACTGGGCTGTGGGTAGAGAGGTTGGCAAATCCCACAGCTCCACCTCCCAGCGGGATCCTCACCCTGGCCACTTCCTGTTCTGCCACATTGGTGGCCACAGCCACCTCATACAGTTCTCTGGGCTGCTACTCCTGCCCCCTACAGGCTGCTCCTGGAATAGCAGGCTGTGTGTAAGCCAGACACTCCTGCCCTCCTCAGCCTTCGGCACAATCTGCAATAAACTATGCGATCGCTATCTGCCCGAAACAACCCCACTCCCGCTTGCCTGCCAGCCACTGCCCTGTGTGTGCTCTGCCCAGGACACTTGGCCTTTTGATCCCTTTGGCCCAGGCTCAAATGTTAACTAAGACCCCTTCTCTCAGGGGCTGGGTTAAGTATCACCTCCCTGACACACAGCCCAGTCTGGTTCCTTAGTGGTTTGTTGGTTAATCCAAAGGAAATGAAAGTTAACACTTGCAAGACACTCCTAGGACTCTAAGTGCTTTAAATTCACTCCTTTCAGTGTGGTTATGTTAACAATGACTCCAGGAGGGAGGCATTGAGGCCCAGAGAGGTTAAGTAATTTGCCCAAAGACACACAGCTGCTAAACCAGGATGGGATCCCAACAATCTGACTCCAGAGGCCATGCTTTTTTTTTTTTCCTTTTTGCAACCCTGGAGACAGAACTCAGGGCCTCATGGATGCTAGGCAAGCGCTCTACCCCTAGCCCTGAGGCCATGCTCCCGCCCACCCTGCTCCTCTTGGTTACCTTGGCTACCTTATTTCCCACTGTGCGCTTCGCTTCACAGGCATGAATGACATTCAGAGTGTAACAGGCAGAAGACTGCAAGAGCAGGTAGGTAACTGTAAAGTGTGATTACCCTCGGTCATCTTTGACTAAATCTACTCATCTTTTGATCTTAATACAACAGGTCCCTGGGCCCCACCCAGACAAATCTTGGGGGCTGGGACTGAGAAATTTGCCTTTTCATTCTGCTCCCACTGCTCCTGTTACTCAAAGCTGTTAACGAATTCACTGCACTTCAAAGTCTACAAAAAGCAGTTGCTTCCAGTCCCAGCCTGGCAGAAAATTCTCCCCAGAAGTGCCACAGACACAACCGAACGTGGTGGTGGGGGCCACTGAGCACCTCTGAGCCTCTCCCTCCTGATCCTGGGGCTCACAGTTCTGACTCCACTGTGCTGTCTTTGAAACCAGCCCTGGAGGCAGAGGGCCTGGTCCAGTGTGCCCCGGCTGGAACCCAGCAGAGCAGCACAGGCCAGGCAAGGCCAGAGCCGGGGATGTGTGTGCACCTGCGGCCTGCAGCCAGTCACTCACCAGGTTGTCAGCAGCCAGTGAACCAGGAGAATCACCTGTGACACAAGGGACAGGTCTGTCAGTGTGATCGCCACAGGGGCAGAGGGCTTTAGAGCCAGACAATACAGGGGCCCCTTCTTTTTTTTTTTGTATTTGCATGTATCTTTATTTGGCATCAGAAGGCTTGTTTGAAAATGACATATTACAAAGTGGATCTTCAGGCTCAGGATAATGAGGTTTTATTCTATCCAGCTATGTCTACTTTTACTTGCTTTAGTCAAAGAATGATTATCAGAATCAGATCCTGGGGAATATTTTGAGAGGTGTCAGAAAAGTCTAATACCAAGTAAATACCAGCATCTTAGTGAAATAGTTTCATTTTCTTCAGAGACTTCTGAGATTGTACAAATCAGGAAATACTTCCTGGATTGCAGTAAAATTATTCCAAATATCAAGCCTTTCAATTTTAGTCTAAGAAATATTTTTGTGGGTATTTTTTTCTCTCAAAGCTTTCTTCCACCTTAAAATGATTGCTATAGTATTCTAGTAGATATGTATCTTAAATGCTAAAGATAACATAGGTTATTGAGAGGTCAATGTGGTAGAAAGTGTTTAAGAAATATTGAATGGATGTTACTGAGGTGGGCAAGGTAACTATACTGTTGGTAAGAAGCTAACACAGTGGTGGCAAAAGCAGGTATGTGAACAGAGAATTATTTTGCAGTGTGGTCAGGGGCCCCTTCTTGCCTGCAAACTGCAGGGGCCTGTAAGCCTCTCAAAGAAACGGAGGGCCTGCAGTGGTGGAGGAGGAGTCTGGGCCACAAGGGGTGCCCGCCCCCCCCAGGTTCCAAGGCCCTTTGGGGTCTGCTCTGGAATCTGTGGGAAAGAGGGGTGGGGGACACTCAGACCGAGTGCAATTTCCTGGGACACCAGAGCTAGGATGTTGGGGGCGGCGGAAGGCATGGTGGCCAGAGAGGAAGCAAGAGATAGGGGAAGAGCAGGAAGGGTGCCGAGGGCCTGGATTTTAAGCTGGGGCAGTGAGGGACCCAAGGCTTTTCAGCAGGGTGACACCTTGGCATAACTTATGTTAAGGAAAACGAAATCCCCTTGGCTTCTTTTTTGGTACTAGGGATCTGAGTTTGATCCCCGGTACCAAAAAAACAACAAAAAAAAACCCCAATATTCCCTTCTTTGGATTACTTTTGCTTATTTGGATACCATTTTTTGATTACTTGGTGCCATGTATCATTTTGGAGGTCTTCCCACCAAGATACTTGGACCGAGTCTTCAATGGTGTTGGTTCAAGACACTTCCCTCCTCTGTGGCTGCTGGATTTCAGGACAAAGCTTCCAACATGTTTGGAAACCAAAACTAGAAAGGTAACTGAGCTAAGACCCTCCTAGGTCAACAAGGATCTAGGGCACGAGGGAACCGTTTTTATAGGATCCTACATCTTTGAGGCGGCCGAACTCCAAGCAGTCACACAGATGGAACCAAACGACAAATGTGCTAGACTCCTTTTACCGTGATCCACCAGACTGTCTTGTAAGAAGTTCCTAACTGCTAAACTACAATAAGACTTCCATCCGGGGCCCGTTGAGTTAGCTCTCTGGAGAGGGCCTCTAACTGCAGAATTCCCCACATTGACCCTTCTCTTCTCTAAAACTTTAGATGATAAAAACTATCTTTCCCCCCCAGCCGCAATTAGGGATACTTCCTCAGAAAGGGAATATCGCGAATAGCTAAAATAGTTAGAAATTATTATAAGGCAGTGAAGACAAAGCTGGGCCCTTAGCATAGAAAGACAATCGAGATACATTCACTGGTTAACATTATAAAGAGAGAAAAATACCCACTGACTTCCCCTGGGGACAAACAGCAGTGATTGATATTCTAATTAGGCATCAATCTCTCTAGCACATTTCCCTTCTGGAAATTCCTTGTACAGGACCCATTTCCCAGTGCTCACCTTGTAATTTTCCATTGGGTCTTACAGTTTTGTCTCACTTTGTACTCACCCCAGCTCATAGCTTTGCCCCATAAAAGACCTTTGAAAGGCAGGGTGGGTGGGTAACCCACTTCCCGGTCCCCCTTCTGTCCTAGACAAAAGTTGTCTCTCTATAAAATTTTCCTACTCTTAAAAAAATCACAGCCCCCCTTTCGGGCACAGGCCTCCCCTCCTGTTTGCGCAAACAGGAGGGGACTCAGTGGGGGGCGGGAGTGTTCGGATGAGTGGGGCAGGCCAGGTGGTGGCTCAGGTGACAATGGGACTTTGGGAGGCCAGGGTCGGGAGAGACGGAGGGGTCAGGCTGGGCTGGCAAGGGCCAACCCAGCAGGGGTTTACAGGAAAGGGTGGGGAGCCATCATTGCCTGTGATACCGGACTCTGGCTGAGAGGAGGGAAAAGCGTTTCCAAAAGTGAACTCTTTACTGTGCACCTACTATGTAGGTGCCAGGCCCTGAGCACAGCTGGGCCCCCTAACAGGCTCCGGAACACATATTACTCCCTTTGACTGATGAGAGGTCAATTAAGTTGATCCACATTGGCCACAGTGAGTGGCAAAACTGGAGTTCAAAAATCAAATCTAAGTCCCAAACCTGTGCTCACCTTTACCCAGAAGGCACAGCTTCTATGTGAGGGGTGCTTGGGTCTCTGAGAAATGTGGGTGTAGGGTGGGGTAGGAACCCTGGGCAGGGACCCCCCACAGGGATACCGATCCTGGGCCCTTCCCTGCTGCTCATGAAAAGCATGACTTGTGTTTTCTCCTGGGACAGCCTGGGACTTAAAAACTGGTTTTGCTATGAACTATGACTCTTCAGTTGGGCCTACAGATGCCCAACTGGTAACTAAAACCATAACAGAGCATAACCTTGATTTTGTATCCTTATTACTGCAAATCTTGGGTCAAATATGCTAATCACTAAGGGGGTATCTAAAAGGTGTGTGTGGGGGGCGTCCAAGGTTGATTAGCCCTGAATTTAATAATCTCAGCCTCTTCTATCCAGATCAGACTCCTGGATAGATGGGTGATTTCTAGGGACATCCAAAGTCCCCTCCAGCCATTATCCTCAGCCATAGAATCTCTACAATGGTGAGACCCCACCTTATTGTAGATAGGTAAGCAGTTAGGGCCAGCCTTGGAGGAATCAACAAGGAGGACAATCAAGACACATTCACTGAAGGCCACCATTGTAAAAGAAGAGAAACTACCACATCCTCAGCATGAATAGCAGTGATTGATATTCTAAATAGGTATCAGGGATTGATATTCTAAATAGGTATCAGGGATTGATATTCTAAATAGGTATCAAGCGCAGGGGATTTAGCTCAATGGTTCTGGCAAGCACAAGGTCTGGAGTTCATTCCGTACCAAAAAAAAAAATAAAAAATTAACATATTCTAAATAGGTATCAATCACCTGGGTGGGGGGCCAAGATCTTCCTAGAAAGATCCCTGCCCACTGACCCACCCCTTACCATGGAAAATCCTTGTTCCTTCCTTGTACGCTTGTTTCGTGACTTGTTTCCCCATAGGATCCCCATTTGATCAATATTACCTAAGCAACTATACTTGTAATCTTATTGATTGTTCATAGTTTTGTCCACCTTGTGATTTTTTCCATTGGATCAAATTACCTAAGCAAGTGTACTTGTAATCTTACTAGTTTCATCCCACCTTGAACTGGCCTCACCTCATGGCTTTTTGTCCCCAAAACACCTTTGAGAAGTTGAGTAGGCAACCCACTTTCCAGTCGCCCTTCTGGCTTTCTTAGACAGAAGCACTTTCAATAATTTTTTCCCGTCCTTATCCTCTATTGTTCCTAGAATTCATTCTTTGATTTTAGAGAACACGAACTCAGGTTGGCTATCTTCTAGCAGGTTTGGGAGTTCTATCCTTTCCTCCATATCAACCTGACTGAGCCCACCAGACAGGGCCAATCCTTTCCTGGGAATGAGGCCACCCCTCAGCCACAAGGATTCCTGAGTGGACACCAGGGCTGAGATAAGGAGCAGCCCATATTGAATCCCCAGCTGTACTTTGGTTTTAATTTCCATTAAGCTAACCGGAGACAGCTCAACAGTCCACAAGAAATTCTTCTTCCATGTGCAGAAGACTGGGAAGAAATTCCAGAAAGCCTGATGCATTCAGCTTTACCAAGGCTCCAGGGCTACGAAGGGCAGGTCTGTGTGCCTGGCACCTTCACTGTCCTCTGCCATCCTTTATTACAGAGTACGTCTGTGTACAGGGCACCACTCCAAGCGCTATATCCAAACACACTTCACCCTGATGGTCCTCTCAGGTACAGTTAGCCCCATTTTATAGCCTGAAAAACTGAGGCTCAGACCCCAGGAGCTGGCCAGAGGTAAAGCCAGGATTCAAGCTCAGGCCTCTCCCCACTGCAAAGATGGCAAGCTGAGGCAGAAACCTGAGTTTCTTTTCCCAAGGGTGTAAGAGAAGTGACCAAATGGTGCTGAGTTTTCTCAGCCTTTACTGTCTTCCCCAGCATCATGGGCACCTGGGCTTTAAGGAGTGTGGACTGGAACTGCCACCCCAGGTTTGCGGATGGACACCTCTAGGACACTGCCTAGTGTGACCCACGTCCTCCCAGAAAAGGAACCTCGCTGTTTCAGGGGAATTATGCGGGGATTCTCCAAGGAAGTAACAGGCCAAGATGAAGGGAGTGAGCGGGATGCTAACCAGGGCAGTGAGGGAAGAATTTGGTGTGGAAGGGACAGATGGCGCCTGAAAGGCTCCGTGGCAGACGGGAGCACGGGACATTCTAGAAACCGTAGAGCAGCCCTGTGGCTGGAGTGGAACAGAGGAGAGGGGAGGAGGGAGGGGCTGGAAGCTGGGGCAGGATGGGGGGAATCCAGCCTTTATCCTGAGAGTAACCACTGCCCCTGGGTCTACACCAGTGGTTCTGATAGCTCACTTTGGGCCATGAGAAGGCGCTGAGGAAGGAGGACGCTCACACCACCTAGTTCCTCCTGGAAACCCACACCCACCCTTCCCGAGTTTGACTTCTTGAAAGACAGCATCACTTCCAGCTCTGGCTCCTGTACCCAGGCCAAGCACATGGTAGGTCTGCAGCAACAGCAGTTTCCTGTCCCTGGAAGTCTGGCTGATTCGTATTCATCCATTTAATTTTGGGATATCACTGATGTTTCCTAGAGGTGAGAATCCCTGAGCCATCCGGTTACTTCTCTTCTCTCAACGCGGGCCCTGTGGCATCAGGGAACTGTGTGGGGTGGAGCCAAATCACAAAGCTCACCAACACAGGGCCCACATGCAAACCTCAGTATCAGGCTCTCTGCTTGAGTTTTTAGAGCACACAGCGTGCTCCAGCACCAGATCCTCCTTTCATCAGCTGATACCCAGAGGTCAAGACACCCAATCCTGGTTACACAGTGAATAAGAAGCAAAGACTGGCTTTCAACAGTCTCTCTGGCCCCAGGGCCGGGGCAGGGGAAAGGTGGCTGGAAATGAGGAAACTTAACCTGCAGAGAAGAAGGCCAAGGAGAAACCAAGGACCAAGACAAACTTGCAGCCAGGTATGGTGGTGCATGCCCCTATAATCCCAATCTTTAAAATTACAGATTATCGACCAAGGCTACCGATGTCATCGGTATGCCCTTGCTACTACTGGATCAATATGAGCTAAGCAGCTACACTTGTAATTTTATTGATTATAATTTGACCCATGTTGTAACCACCCCAGTAACTTTGGTCTATAAAACTTTCTCAAAAAGGGCTCACTGGCAACTCATTTGAGACCCCCCCTGTCTCTCTGGAGCTACTCCACTTCCCTAATAAATTTTCCTACTCTTTTTTTTTTCTCCTGAGTCAGGGTCTGGCTATACAGTTCAGGTTGTCCTGGAACTTGTGGCAATCCTCCTGCCTCAGCCTCTCAAGTGCTGGGGTTATAGGTGCGTGCCACCACACCCAGCAATTTTTCCTACTCCTCACTTCATTCTTCAACCTTGGGGAACTCTTCATGTCTGGCAGTGTGTCTGGCATCTAGCAGGTTGGAAGTTACATATTTTCCCCCTACTATCAATGTGACCTTGGGCAAACTGCCTGCTCTTTGGTAAAGGAGACACTTGCACTGGTTTCAGTGTTGTCCTGTGGATTTAGGGGACGGGCAGGTGGAGAGGTGTGTGAAACACTCAATGCCACACCCACCAAGGAGCCAACCTGCAGGACATGGTGCTCCTCATTTCCCTCATGCTATGCGGGCCTTCTCTGACAAGACCTTCTGAACCCAAGGCCAGCTCTCCCTGAGCATGGTACAATGTATCCCTCCAGCCCGGGGCTGACCTTTGTGCAAAGGGCCTGGGGTAGCTGTCCCTCCAACTCTGGCTGAGCCAGAAGAGGCAGGAACTCAGCCATCGCCCAGGGACTGGTAGAGGGGGTGCGGGGGTGAGGCACAGGTCCCCGGCTGCAGCACCCAGCTGCTACTTAAGTGCCTGTGAGCAAGCAGATTGTTGGCAGCTGCCATCCACAGTTATGATTCTTAATTTCAGATCATGAAGCATTCAGTGATGTCCCCATTACTGCCAGAGACATCATGACCTGAAGTCCAAATTCAACAGGATGTCCTGCATGTCACCTAGTAACGCTGGGCCCTCACCCTCCAGTACACAGGCAGCGTCAGGCAGTGGCTGAGAGCTCTGGGGACATGGGACCTTACAGCCCATTCATTCTGAGCACCGAAAGCAAACACAGCTCACACCTGTGGACATTCCTGGCCCTCAGATCCTCGAAAGTTCACATAAAACGTCAAGGCTGAAGTCAGCCCTAATTAACCCCGTCCCGGGGAAATCCCACAGCACTGGTGTCTAATGCAGATCCTGACTCTGCCACTTATTCCTGGGTGACCTCAGTAACTTGCTTGGCTGGTTGTCTCTGTAAAGAGACAAGGTCAGGTTTCTCAGAGGGACTGTGATTAAGTTTTTGACGGCACGCCTTGGTTTTCAGAGGCAGGTGCTCTCTTCCCATCCAGTTCCCATATTTCTGTCCTCATCTGGTCCTCTTTTGGCATTTATTTTAGGCAAATCTCTAGTGGCAGAAAACACATCGTTCCTAAGCCTGAGCTGCTCGAACCAGTTAGTTGTTGTTTTTTTCCTTTTGCATTACTGGAGATTGAACCCAGGGCTTTTGTGCTGAGCTACACCTCCAGCCCATTTTAAATTTTTTTTGGTTTTTCTGAGACAGAGTCTCACTCTGTAGCCCAGGCTGCCCTTGAATTTGCAGTAATCTTCCTGCTCAGCCTAGGATAACAAGTGTGCGCCTCCACATCCATCCATTTATCTATTTTTTGAGGCAGGGTCTTTCTAAATTGCCCAGGCTGGGCTCATACTTATAATCCTCCCGCCTCAGCCTCCGAGTGCTGAGATTACAGATGTGCATGCATGCACCACCACCTGGATCAGCTGTCCTTAAGCAGATTTCTCTCCAAGCCCATTCCCTGGCTGGGTCATCACTACCCCGGCTGCTGACCAACGCCTCGGGAAGGCCGGCTCAAGCAAGTGCGGGATAATTAAGACAGGAAATCTGCTTTGGGCAAGCCACAGCCCAAGTCACGTGTAGTAATTCACTTAAGGGTTAGGCTGCTGCTTCCATTCCTGGGTCTTGGCACTGCAGGGTGCTAAATGCTACGTCACTCGGGAGGAAAAGGGTAGACAGAGTCTTAAAGGAGCCCGCACCGAGACCCAAAATGGCCGGTTTAACCCATGGTTCATATCCTCCCCGCCCAAGAGAAGTCTCCTGCTCCTCGGGCGCAAAAAGAACAGCCGAGCGCCGGGCTCAGGAAATGAAGACACCGTAGAAAACCGCAGCGTGGCCAAAGAGCACATTTGGGGCTTTCTGCTTTTAAGTAACATCTACTGCTCGTACTTCATAACGAAATAAGGACGCTGGAATTGTAAACTCTGCAAGACCAAGTGTTTGGAATATTTGATTTTCTTAACCCGACTTAGCTCATGAGGAGGCCCCGGACACTACCAGGGCTCCCGGGAGAGGCCAGGGCCCCGCTGCGGGGAGGGGAGAGGTGGGTGGAGAGGGATCCCGTTCCCGCCTTGAGGGCATCGGGGCGCAGGCCAGCTTGGTCCTGGGATCCCCTAGCTCCCAGGGGAAGGGGCGGCCCTTTTCCTCCGATGTGGCCCCTGATGCCCCTGCTGGCCTCTGCCTGTCCCCAGCCCGCCACTCCTCCTCACCTGGGGAGGTACCTTCCCCTCCTTTCCCAGACTCTCGGTCCTTCCACCCTCCTTCAAAGAGCAAATGTCCAGCGCTCTGCCCCGACGAGCCCCCCCCCCCCCCCCCGGCCACCTTGAGGTTCACGGCCGGAAGCTCCATCCCGACCCCTGCGGAGGGCACCAGCGCGACGACCGCGGGCTCCAAACTCGGGGAACAAACTTGCCCGGCCCCGCCTCTCCCGCTACGCGAACTCCAACCCCAGCTCGGACCCGAGCCACGTGACGGGGCGGGCACGTGACCGCACGAGGTTGCTAGGAGACGGCGTCAAGCTGCGCGCGCCTTCGCCCGCGAGGCTCCAGCTCCAGCACCCAGCCAGACAGCGTGACCCACAGCGTTCCCCAGGGGTGGCAGGCAAAAGTTTGGGATTTCTGTCGCCTGCCCGGCTAATATTTTAGGTGGGGACCTTGCGCGACCCCCTGGCGCCCAGAGAAGCTGGTACCCGCCAGGTGTTAACTGCTGGGGTGGCAACACCATCCCGATAAATAGGTTAGTTAGTTACCGACCTCCTGGGATGCCGATGACGATAAACTTAGTTCACGTTGTTAAGGAAATTTGTTAAAGCCGCAAGGAGGCAGATTCAAGAGTAGAATTGCAAGCGGGGCCTGGTGGTGCACGCCTGTGATCTCACCACTAGAGAGGGTGAAGCAGGAGGATCACAGATTCTGAGGCCAGCTTGGGCTGCATAGTGAGACCCTGTCTCAAACAAACAAACAAAAAACAACCACCCGCTGAGCGTGGTGGCCCTTACCTGTAATCCCAGCACTCTGGGAGGATGAGGCAGGATAAGCACCAGCACAGTTTGAGCAATTTAGGGACTTAGAAAGACCCTGGCTCAAAATAAAAAACAGAAAAGACGAGATGTAACTCAATGCAAAGACCCTGAGGTCAATCCTAGTTACAGCAAAATAAGAAATAAAAATTTAAAAATTGAAAGAAACTGGCTGGAGTATACTCCAGTTTAGGCTGGCCTTGATCTTGTGCCTGGCATGCTGAAAGCCTGGGTTCAATTTCAGGATAGCAAGACAGGACACAGTAGGGCCCACCTGAAGGGTGGTCAAGAAGAGAGCCCATGTCAATGTAGGTGCCCAGGGCAGTGCCTGGCAAGCACTTGGTAAGTGGACAATACACATAAGCTGCTGTTATGGATATGGGGTTTATGATATAGGACCTCCAAATAATATAAGGGAAATATAACTCCTATCCTGCTAGATGTCCAATAATACTCCGAGCTCATGTTCTCTAGGTTGAAGAATGAATTCTAGGAACAATAGAGGATAAGAGTAGGAAGGATTTATCATGAGAAAGCTGCTAAGAGAAACAAAGGATCCTGAGTGGGTAGTCCTCGGATTCTGGTTCTCAAGGGAATTTTACAGGGCAAAACCATGAGGTGAGGCAGGTAAAAGGTGGAACAAAATTATAGTCAACTAATGAGATTACAAGTATAGTCGCTTAGGTAATATCCAATGAAAAATCACAAGGTGGGTATAAGGTGGGACAAAACTATGGTCAACCAATAAGATTACAAGTATAGTTTCTTAGTAATATTGATTAATTGGGGATCCAATGAGGAAGCAAGTCACATAACAAGCGTACAAGGACTTTCCAGAAAGGAATGGGCTAGGGAGGTTTTGGCCCCCCACTCAAGGTGATTGCCGCCTATTTAGAATATCAATCACTGCTGTTCATCCTTAGGGAAGTATGTGGGTGTAGTCGTTTCTCCTTGTTTTGAAGCCTGATTTAAGGAATGTGCCTCTAGCCACAATTGTAATACCTTCTTATCTTCTGCATTGACTCTGGAGGGCCCAGCCCTGTCTGATTGCCTAGAATATTTTAACCAATTTAGCAATCTATTTTACCTTCAGTACTTCAGGAGCCAACTGGTTGGAACCCAGTTAAGTCAACATACCGAGAGTATTAGAAAACTGGAAAACGAGCAGGAATTCCTGCACAAACTCAGTTGTCTGGCATCTTTGTGTGGAGCCTTACGGGGAACATCTAGGTGCTCATTGTGGCTTCCAGTGGGGCAGAACTCACAAAACTGCCTGGGCTGGGTTTGGGCTGGTGCTGAGATAACAACCTGGCCTGCAGGCCTAATGGAAAGCCCTATTTCCAGGCCCAGCCCTCTAGCCCAGGGTAGCAGACAGCTAGCGAGCCTCGTAACACATCACATGGCTACGTCCAGTTTGCTTTAGGATTGGCTCCCATTGCTATTAGAAATTAGTAATCACTGTTTTGTGTACCATTTTTAACTGATATGTCAAAATTTTTAAATGTATATTTTAATGGGGTATCATGTGACATTTGGATACATATATAGTATAATATTTAAATCAGTTTGAGCTGGGAGTGGTGGCCCATGCCCCATGATCCCAGCACTCTAGAGTTGAGGAAGGAAATCACCATGAGTTCAAGGCCAGCCTGGGCTACGTAGTGAGGTTCTGTTTCAAACAAAAACAAAAAACAAAACAGGGAACATATTTATTTATTTTGTTTTGTTTTGGGGGGATAGTCTTACTGTCTAGTTCAGGCTGGCCTTGAACTTGTGGTGATCCTCTTGCCTCAGCCTCCAGAGTGGTGGGATTGCAGGCCCAGACAAAAATGTACCATTTTTCAGAGATAGGGTGTAGCTGCTCAGTGGTGGAGCGCTTACCTAGTATGCGTGAGGCCCTAGGTTCCATTCCCAGCACTACAAAAAAAAAAAAAAGTACTCAGAGGGGTCCTGCCTGGTGCAGAGGAGGAGGAAGCCTCTACAGGGGCCAGAAGGACTCTGGAAGGCCTGGCTGGGTTCCCCCTCAGTCTGTCATCATCGGATTACAGCCCTTTTTTTTGTCCAGTTACATTTGTACATGACTGTCGGTTTCCATGGACCTAAGCATAAAATTGGCCAGTTTTCCCGGGCTCTTCAGATCCTCATTGCTGCAGGCTCCCGAGTCGCGTGGAATTTTATAAAACACATCCCTTGTGCCTTTCTCTTGCTGATCTCTTTTCTTACAGCAGTGTTGGTGGTGCCCTTGTGGAAGGTGAGGAAAAGACTGCCACCTTCCCACGTGGAACGAAACCGGGTCGCTTTGTCAGAAGGTGCAAGAGAACTCCAGGGACTGGGGCTGATGTGTATGGAGTCCTTTTGGGGCAGTGTGAAACACAGGAGAGAGACCGAAATGAAGACTGAGCTGAAGGGCTTGCTCCAAGGCAACTCATCACAGGGTCCCAAACTGGGACGTGGCCAGGAGGTCTGGCTCAAGGGCGTGGAGCACCCAGTCCAGGCAGAGAGAACGAGGCAGGTCTGGAGAGTGTCCCTGCCGGTCACACACTGACACTATTCATCCGGGCCAGCTGGGCGGGGCCGGGGACAGGGCACAGCTAGAGCCAGCTGGGGGCAGGCTGGGGAAAGCGCAGCCGAACAAAGGGAAGCGCAGCTGTCTTTTCAAAAAGGCGTTTCCATTAGGGCGAACCACCCCCACATTCGACTAGGCTTCTGAGTCCTGTTTTTAACGGGTATACCTGCAGTCATTCTGCCTCAGCCTCCGAGAGTGTTGGGATTACAGGTGTGCACCATCACGTCCAATTGTGAATTCCACATTTTTGGAATTCAGGTTTAAATTGATAATGTCCCTCGCTCATCCTGTGTCTAGGCCAGATTTAATTTTTGTACTTTGAACTTAGAAACTGACATGTAGAATGTAGGTTCAGCAACGAGGTGGGTCGGTTCGGCCAGCAGCGTGGATCTCGGGGGTCGCTGAGAAGGCGGCACGCCAGCGTTGTGCAGAGAAAGCGCATGCGCCAAGGCAGTGGGCGCCGCTCCCCTCCTCTCCCCCGGCCCCGGCCCCCGGCGGCGAGCGCGTCTGCGCCTGCGCCGCGGGCTCCGTCCCGCTCCTCCCCCGGGCGTCCTGCGCGGCGAGCGCGTCTGCGCTTGCGCGGCTGGTCGCCTGCCCCTCCTCCTTTCTGGGCACCGTCGGCAGCGTGAAAATGGCGGCGTCTATGGCGGCGGCGGCCTCTGCCACCTCAGGCAGCGCGGGCTCCGGGGAGGGCTCAGCCGGCGGCGAGAATCGTGCGGCCGCCTCCTCGGCCGCAGCGTCAGCCTCGTCGCCCGCGGCGGGCGGCGGTGAGGCGCTAGAGCTGCTGGAACGCTGTGGCGCGTGCCGGGAGCGCCTGTGTCCGGAGCGCGAGCCGCGCTTGCTGCCCTGCCTGCACTCGGCCTGCAGCGCCTGCCTCGCGCCCGCCGCAGCCAACAGCGCGGGGGAAGGCGGCGCGGCGGGCGATGGCGCGGTGGTGGACTGCCCCGTGTGCAAGCAGCAGTGCTCCTTCAAAGACATCGTGGAGAACTACTTCGTCCGCGACAGTGGTAACAAGGCTGCCTCAGATGCCCAGGAGGCGAACCAGTGCTGCACTAGCTGCGAAGATAATGCTCCAGCCACCAGCTATTGCGTTGAGTGTTCCGAGCCGCTGTGCGAGACCTGCGTGGAAGCTCACCAGCGGGTGAAGTACACCAAGGACCACACTGTACGCCCCACCGGGCCGGCCAAGTCCCGGGATGGGGAACGCACGGTCTACTGCAACGTGCACAAGCGAGAGCCCCTCGTGCTGTTCTGCGAGAGCTGCGACACCCTTACCTGTCGGGACTGCCAGCTCAGCGCCCACAAGGACCACCAGTACCAGTTCCTGGAGGATGCTGTGAGGAACCAGCGGAAGCTCCTGGCCGCACTGGTGAAACGCCTTGGGGACAAACATGCCACGCTGCAGAAGAGCACCAAGGAGGTTCGCAGCTCCATCCGCCAGGTGTCCGATGTGCAGAAACGAGTGCAAGTGGATGTCAAGATGGCCATCTTGCAGATCATGAAGGAGCTGAACAAGCGGGGCCGAGTGCTGGTCAATGACGCCCAGAAGTTGACTGAGGGGCAGCAGGAACGCCTAGAACGGCAGCACTGGTCCATGACCAAGATCCAGAAGCATCAGGAGCACATCTTGCGCTTTGCCTCTTGGGCTCTGGAGAGTGACAACAACACAGCCCTGCTGCTTTCCAAGAAGCTCATCTACTTCCAGCTGCAGCGAGCTCTCAAGATGATCGTGGAGCCTGTGGAGCCACACGGAGAGATGAAGTTCCAGTGGGACCTCGGTGCCTGGACCAAGAGTGCTGAGGCCTTCGGCAAGATTGTGGCTGAGCGTCCTGGTACCAACTCCACTGGCCCTGCACCCATGGCTCCCCCAAGAGCCCCGGGATCTCTGAGCAAGCAGAGCTCGGGCAGTAGCCAGCCCATGGAGGTACAGGAAGGCTATGGCTTCGAATCAGATGACCCCTACACCAGTGCCGAGCCACATGTGTCTGGCATGAAGAGGTCTTGCTCTGGTGAGGGAGAGGTGAGCGGCCGCATGCGAAAGGTGCCGCGAGTGAGCCTTGAACGCCTGGATCTGGACCTCACAGCCGACAGCCAGCCGCCTGTCTTCAAGGTCTTTCCAGGCAGCACCACGGAGGACTATAACCTCATTGTTATCGAGCGTGGTGCCGCTGCTGCAGCTGCTGGTCAGCCTGGGACTGCACCCCCAGGAGCACCTGGCAATCCACCCCTCCCCAGCATGGCCATTGTCAAGGAGGAAGAGACAGAGGCTGCCATTGGAGCCCCTCCTGCATCTGCTGCTGCTGCTGCTGCTGCTGCTGCTGTGGAGGGCCCTGAGACCAAGCCTCTGCTGATGGCTCTGGCCGAGGGCCCTGGCACTGAGGGCCCCCGCCTGGCCTCACCTAGTGGCAGCACTAGTTCAGGCCTGGAGGTGGTGGCTCCTGAGGGTACCTCAGCACCAGTTGGTGAAGCAGGCGCCTTGGATGACAGTGCCACCATCTGCCGTGTCTGCCAAAAGCCAGGCGACCTGGTCATGTGCAACCAGTGTGAGTTTTGCTTCCACCTGGACTGCCACATGCCTGCCCTGCAGGATGTGCCAGGGGAGGAGTGGAGCTGCTCACTCTGCCAAGTGCCCCCTGACCTGAAGGAGGAGGACGGCACCCTTAGCGTGGATGGCACAGACAGTGCCAGCGTGGTGGCCAAGCTCTCGCCAGCCAACCAGCGAAAGTGTGAACGCGTCCTTCTGGCCCTCTTCTGCCACGAGCCCTGCCGCCCCCTGCACCAGCTGGCTACCGACTCTCCCCTCTCCATGGAGCAGCCAGGCGGCACCCTGGACCTAACCCTGATCCGTGCCCGCCTCCAGGAAAAGCTGTCACCCCCGTACCGCTCCCCCCAGGAGTTCGCTGAGGATGTGGGCCGCATGTTCAAGCAGTTTAACAAGCTGACGGAGGACAAGGCGGATGTGCAGTCCATCATCGGCCTGCAGCGCTTCTTTGAGTCTCGCATGAACGAGGCCTTTGGCGACACCAAGTTCTCTGCTGTGCTGGTGGAGCCCCCACCGCTGAGCCTGCCCAGCGCTGGTCTCAGTTCCCAGGAGCAGTCCGGTGGCCCTGGTGATGGTCCCTGAGGGATGGGGGGGGGCTCGTGTGGCGGCGCCTATGGCCAGCCGGGCCTGGCTCTGATCTCTTTCCTGTCACCCCATCCCTAACCCCCTGGTGGCCTGACTCCCACTCCCTGGTGGCCCCGTCCCCCAGTCCCCCACAAAATGGTTTTTACTTCTGTGGATTTAATAAAAACGTAATCAGTTTCTTAGGCTTGGCTGGTTGGGGCTGTGGTTCTGGGGCTGTGGTTCTGTGTCTAAAAAACTATAGATAGATTGATTGATTTAAAAATCTAGGAGAGGAAGAGCTGAGCATATGGCTCATGTATGTTTCTGTTTTTAAGAAACCGTACAACTTTGTAGTTACACTGTTGTACTTTACCTTCTTCACAGCACTAGCACTTAGTACCTGGACATTGTCCTATTAATTTATTTACTTACCTGTTGCCCCTCAGCCCTTACCAGGCTACTCTAAGCCCACGGAGGGTCTTGCATTCAGAGCACCTAGCCCTGTAGGTGCTCAGGGAATGAATAATGCACATCAACTGACAAACACATAGGTGCCACTTACTACCACACAAAGCACCTGCCACCCGGCCCCATGCTTGCATTGATTGGCTGAGAAGGGCCTATTGGAAGGAGGGATGGTGCCCAGTTGTTTTCTTACTGGCAAAGCCCACCAGACCGTCCTCAGCACTGTGGAGGGAAGGGATTGTGCTGGGAAATTTTTTTTTTTTTTGGTACCGAGGATCAGACTCAGGTCCTTGCGCTTGTGCAGCAGGCATCAAAACCACTGAGCTAAATCCCCGCCCTGTGCTGGGAAATTAAGGCCTGAGTTCCTCCAGCTTCCCCAGCCCCTTACTTCCACTCTGGCACTGAGTATCTGTGACCTTGGGTTTGGAACTTTGAATTTTTTTCTGCATGTAGAAAACAGGGCAGGGGGACCTTGCAAGGCTTAAGAGAGGCATAAGTTTGAAAAGGGTTTGAGCCATGTGGTGGTGCACACCTGTTTTCCAGCTGTCCAGGTAGTGGACAAATCAACCCAGAAGCAAGAGAGGGGAGAACAAGCCCATGCCCTGCCTGCCGGTGCCACCAGCCCGGCAGGAAGCCAGGCCCCTCCCCGGCAGCACATCTGAGCAGGCCTGGGAGACAGAGCAACTGGATTCCGCAGGAGCCCTCTCCTGCCTCAGGCGTGGGCAAGCTGGCTCCGTTTCTTGGCGTGCAGTCTGGTAGGGCTGGGAGGGCCTGGGCATTGGGGTGGTCAAAATGGTTGCATCTGTGGGCGTGGTCGGGCTCTCAGCATCGGTCAGCCGCCAGAGCTGCAGGTGGTGGGGTGTGGGAGCCGGAGAAGGTGGGGGAGGGAACCATGGCAGATTGGGAGTCAGAGTGGCTTGGGGGCGCTCCCAGCCCCCCACATCTATCTCATCCCTTGTCTTTTTTCTTTTGGATTCAGGGTCTTGCTTTGTAGTTCAGGCTGGCCTTGAGCTGTGTATCCCAGGGTGGCATCTAACATGACTAACGTCTGCCTCAGCCTCCCAAGTGCTGAGATTACAGATGTGTGCCAGCACACCCGGTCCTTTTTTTATTTTTATTTTTCATTTTGAGTCAGGGTCTCTAAATCACTAAGTTACTGGGCTTAAACTTGGGATCCTCCTGCTTCAGCCTCCCAGAGTGCTGTGATTATGGGTAGGTGCCACCATACCCAGCTTCATCCCATCCTTCTGCCCAGTCTCTGGTTCAAATACCAAACAGCCCTGTGAGTTGTCAGTCAAACGTGCCATGTCCATACCACCATTCACAAATCCACAATGGAGCCATCCTGGGGCCTGAAGAGGTCTGGTGTGGTCAGTTCTACTTTCCTCTTCCTGTGTTTCCTGGGGAACCTGACATTGGTGGGGATAGGACAGCCCCCTCTCCAGGGGAGACTTTTGGTTTTGTGACTAGTCAAAATATGTGTGTGTGTGGGAGGATTCTAAAATATCTGTCCCAAAGACACAATTTGACAGCAGCGGCTATGGACCTCAGCCAGTCTCCATGAATCTCCTTTAAGGTACAGGAAATAATTCCTGATGCCCCTACTGCTTCTCCATCTCCTGAAGCTCCGGGGCAAACTACTGCTGGGTGAGGCTGACCCTGGCTAAACCTCACCAAACACTTCATGTGACAGTGTGCCTGTCCACCCAGGGACTGTGTGTGCAAGTCCAGCATCAAAGAAGCCATGAACTGGAACAACCACTATGGAAATCAGTGTGGAGATTCCTCAAAAAACTAAAATTAGAAACCGCTCTTCCCCTACTAGGTATCTTTTTTGAAGAGTTAAAGTCGTCATCAGGGATACATGCACACCCATGTTAATGACGGCACAACTCATAATAACTAAAATTTTTTGTGTGTGTGTGGAACTGGGGATCGAACTCAGGACCTTTCACTTGCAAGGCAGGCGGTGGCACTACTGAACTAAATCCCCAGCCCCTAATAACTAAATCTTAAAAGTAGCCTGTAAGCCCATCAACAGATGAATGGATGCAGAAAATGTATTTACATAGAATGGAGTACTACTGCCGTAAAAAAGAATAAACCTGGGCCCGGGGATTTAGCTCAGTGGTGCCACCACCTTCCTCGAAATTGAAAGGTCCCGAGTTCAATCCCCGGTACAAAAAAAACCAACAAAAAACAGGATAAACCTGAGTCATTTGTAGGAAAATGGATGCACCTTGGGACCATAATGTTAAGTCAAATACATCAGACATAGAAGCTTAAATATTGCATGATTTCTCTTGTATGAGGAACCCAAAGTATAAATACAGAGCAAAATTAAAAATACATAATAGAGGGCCAGGGACTTAGCTCAGTGGTTTCACCACCTGCTGCGCAAGCCCAAGGACCGGAGTTCAATCCCCGGTACCAAAATAAATAAATAATAAAAATACATAATAGAAAACAGGGAGATAGATTTTTGCAAATGGGAAGGCGACCAAGAAATGGGGGGAGTGGGACGTAAAAAGAATGAGGATGTGTTATGTACATGGACCAAGTCCCACCATGAATGATTATTATATACTGTAAATGTACCAATAAAAATTAAAAACAACACAAACGTCCCGTGAGACCTTTGGTGATCAAAGAAAAGGCAGACAAGGGAATTGCCAGTGCCCGGTTGGAAAGAAAGCAGGCAGAAGCTGGCATCGCCCAAGGGTAAGGCTGCTTCCAGCTGCTCTCTGAGCCTCTGTTCTATGGCGTTTGCTTCAAACACTAGGGACTGCAACTGCGATCCTCTTCAACTGCGTGGGTGCCTGTGCGTGCTGTGCGTGCGCGTGTGTGTGCGTGTGCTGCAGCCTCAGCTCGCCCGCCCTGCACTCCAGCTCCAGGGCCCCGCCCACCCAGAGCAGGCCCTCCCAGAATGCACCTCACTCCTCTCCCTCTCACAGCCCATCCTTGTTCAGCCCCGCCTCCCCTCGCCTCTGCTGAGCCTCCCAGCTTTCCCCCGGGGCGGTGCTGGAATTCCAAAGGGGGCGTTTGAGGGCTCTGCCCAAGCCCGGCGGAGGCTCGGGTACACAAACAGGGCCAGCGTGGCTGCCGGCTCTGTGGCCCCCAAGATGCTATCCGCCCTGGGCCTCCCTGGGTGTCGGCTTTCACTGCCCAAGGCTCCGGGAGGCCTCACCTGCCTTGCACGGGTAGTAATGGAACCTGGGTCTGTCCTTGTGCTGCAGGGGAGATAAGAGGAGAGTGAGGAAATGGAAGGTGGTGTAGACAAGCGGCAGGGCCCTCCTTGCTCCAGCTGGCTGGAAAGCCCTGGGAGAATCATCTGTCCCTCCTTCCTTGAGGCCTGCAGGAGGCAGCCTGACCGGAGGGTTCAGGCTCTCAGTTCCGTTGCATCCCTTCGCCCTGACAGCAGCCTTGGTGGTCCTGGATGAGCTGCATAGCTCCCAGGCTGTGATCGTTGACTGACTCCTAGTAGGTGCTCAGTAAACGGTGCCACTTGAGAGGCAGCACAAGGTCATGGACATAGAATCACGTTTTGGAGGCCGAAAACTTGGGTGGGGCCTCTGGGTTAGGCACCAACTAGCTTAGCACCGCTTTGGGCAAGTGGCCTTTATGGGCAGGCCAGAAGAGCAAAAACAGGTGAAATCTGGCCTTAAGACTGTAACAGTGATACTGGGCATGGTAATGGTAATCCCAGCATTTAGGAGGCTGGGGCAGGAGAATCACCTGGAGTTCAAGGCCAGCCTGGGCTACATAGTGAGATCCTGTGTCAAAAAACAAAACAACTTTGCAAGCGCAAGGTCCCAAGTTTGATCCCCGGTACAAAAGAAAAAAAAAGATCGTAACAGTAACTCCAGCTTGCTCTACGAATTATAGACTCCTTCACTCCTACAATCCCCATAGCCAATTCCTTAAAATAAATCACTTTACATATATATCATACATATATACACATGCATATGTATGCATCCCTATTTTCAGATACATACATAAACATAAATATCCTGTTGGTTCCATTCTCCGGAGAGCCTAATTCCCCTGCCCCCCTGCAGCCACTGGACCCCTGAGGGCTGCAGCCTGGCCACCAACACACAGTGAAGTTGTCCTTGTGGTCTTGGATGTGACCGGTCTTATCCCTTATCTCAGCACCATGCTGACCCATGTTAGTAGAATACAATGGGTTCAAGTTGAGACCCAAGAACAGAAAGGATTTAGAAGCCCAGCATGGCTTTCTGCAACCGTTGACCTAAAGGTCAGGAACAGGGGCGGGTACACTGCAGTCTGTGGGCCAGATCCAGCCCAGTCCTTTTTTGTGTAAATAAAGTTTTATTGGCACATGGCTGTCTGCATTCATTTGTGCTCATGGATTTCTGTGTTGTCTATGGCTGTCCATGCTGCAGAAAGTTGAATGGTTGGGACAGGGACAGTGCGACTCACGTGGCCTGCAGGAAAGGGACCCTTGGGCTTGATTCCTCTGAACCTTTCTCAGCAGTAGGCTTCTCAGGCTGCCTAGGGCCTGAGCAGAGAGGACAGTGAGTTTAGGAAGGTTTGGCTCAGCAGCTCTCCATCTAAAGTTCTCAAGCAGGCAGAGCCCAAGCCCATCCGAGATGCCCAGGGCAGGCTCAGAAACCTGGGCTGCTCCCCAGATTCTCCTGCTGGCTGTCCCAGGGGCATGTGTTAGGAAGCCCTAGGTTTGGGGACCTGGTTCCCCCATCCAGGCTGGGCTGGG
The DNA here is from genome assembly GCF_000247695.1 of Heterocephalus glaber. Next base: position 1,251,400 of record NW_004624818.1, read on the forward strand.
AGATCTCTGTAGGGACATCAGATCCTAAGGGGGGCCATGTGTACAGTCACCCCAGCCCCAGGAGTGTCTGGGTCCTGCCTTGGCTTTGGGACACAGTGCCAATGAAAGCTGTCCCACGACCTACTGTGTCAGCCAGGCCTCAGAGGCCCTGGTCCAGAGTAGGGCCGTGGTGGTGGGAACTGACACTGAGATAAGCAACAGACTTCCTGGTGCCAAGCCACGCTACCGCCTGGTGGCTCACACTTTGTCCAAATAGCATCTGAGCCTGCCTCTGTCGGCGGCAGCCCTTTGTTCTTCCTGGTCCCTGAGAAGCTGGTGTTTGCTTTGCTCTGCCCCTGGCTCTCAGGGGCTGGGAATGAAGCTGCTGGGGGCCAACCTGCTGTAACCAGCCACCCTGTCTCTTTGGGACCTCAGCTACCCCAGCCCTGGAAGAGATCTCCACTGGAGTGATCTGGCTAGAGGTCCCACCTCAGGAAGCCCCTGACCGCCTTGTTCGCTGCTCAAATGGGGTGTGCCAATGAATGGGACATGCTGGGGACACACCAGGCTTAAGGTCCCTCTGGGGCCCCAGCAATGCTCAGTGCCAGCACAGACAGAACATCTGGAGAGGAACAGGTGACCACTTGACTTAGTAACCATGACTCTTTATTTACAGCGTGAGAGAACACATGCAACATGACATCACAGGACTACAAGGGTGTAGCACCCCTTCCCCTGCTGCTCCCACACTTTAAGAGGAGCCACAGCCCCCCCCCCCGCCCCCGGGATTTCCTAACAGGCAGAAAACCCTGACTGAGGGCCTCGGGCCTAGATGCTCTGCCTGAGATCCTCTAAATGTAAGGAGCAGGGCCTCTGAACCCATGAGCTGGTCATTGCTAGTCATCCCTCTCTCAAAATAAAATTAAAACAAGGCTGAGGATATAGTTTAGCATTCCCTGGGTTTAATCCCCAGTACTGCCAGCAAAACAAATGACTCAAAGCATCCAAATGTCTCCAACAGGCCAGTGCTTGGTTTCCCCTCTGTGTCCTAGACCTGTGACTCTAAAACTTTACCATGCACAATAGTGGCCTGGAGCTTTGGGTGTGGAGTAGAGCCCAGGGTCCCTCACCTCTACGGAGCTCCAGGCGCTGCTGCAGGCCCTGGCCACACTGTGAGGAGGAGAGGAGTAGAGACAGCCTGTTGGGGCCAGAAGTGGCTCAGCTTCGGGTCAGAACGCATGCAGGAAAGCTGCGATAGAAAGCCCTGATTGCTCAAACTGCCCACTTCCTCCCCAGCACACGCACGCACTGCTGCCTATGAGCTGTGAGTGGGGAGGTAACTGTGGAGGCCCCAGGCAGGAGCCTTCAAGTCTTGCTTCTCCGCCTCTTCACTTTCTTTCCTAGCAGTTCTGTTGTTTGCTTCTAAACACGCTCCTTGCTTGTTCGTGCTTGTTTACCTCCTCCAGCTGCAAAGTGGACCTCAGTCCCAGGAGGAGAGAATCCTCTCACTTGCGATCTCAGTATTAGGTGAGGTAGACGTGGCCCTGCAGCGTCTCGGGGTTAGTAGGGATTGTGACTCTGGAATTTGACCTGTGTGGCTCAGTCACTCCTCCGGGAATAAATAAAGATGTCATTTCCTCAGGCCATTGGAATGAATCCTCAGGCCTTTTGCAGCAGACACAAAAACCACTCTTGGGGACAGCAGACAAGGCAGGGAAAGGACTTTGGGGGTGTCTGGAAGAGCAGCAAGGGTTCAGCTGGAGGAATGCAGGCTGGGCTCAGGCAACAGTCACAGCAGCTACTGGTCTCCTCTTGGGCCCTTATGCAGTTCTCCCCAGGTACATCATTTTCACACAATGAACCTATCATTGCAAAGCCACTGCTCTTGCGGCCCTGCCCAGCACCCGGAACCCGACACATTGCCAGGCTGGCCCGAAGCCTCTACCTTTCACTCCGACCTCATTCCACACTTTGGGGAGGGAGCCTGCATGGTGAGAGACATGACCTTGAGTATGTGACAGATCATGGTCGGAGAACAGAACACCTACTAAAAGCCTCCTGGAAGGATTTATTGGTTTACAGGGTGAGTGGGGGCTCATTCGCCAGGCAGTGTTCTAAACACCTCAAAAGAATTATGCATCTAATCTTCACAATACCCCTACAAAGGAACAGTTATTATTCCCAATTTACAGATGAAAAAAATCAAGGCACAGAGACCTTAAGTAACTCTCCTAAGGTCAGCAAGCTGGTGGGAGGTGGAATAAGCCCTTCTGTCAGCAGCTGTTGCTGCTGTGGACAGCTGTACACAGAGCCACCTGGGGGCAGTGAGAGAAACAGGAAGCCCAGACCACAGCCCAGGGTGCAGCTCAGGCCAACTAGGGTGTAGCACAGCACCTGGCTATCCTGTGCAAGACCCCAAGTTCCATCCCCAAGACTGATAAAAAAATTCTATATCAAAACAGAGCCTTTGCTCAGGGACCTCAGGTCTTTTGAAAGTTCCCGATTATTCCAATGTTCAGCCAAGGCTGAGAATGAACTGAACTTGGTTGGTGAACCATGGCCTGTGGGCCACATCTGACCCCCTGCCTCTTTTTTTTTTTTTTTTGGTACCAGGGATTGAACTTGGGTCCTTGCGCTTGCGCAGCAGGTGGGGAAACCACTGAGCTAAATCCGGCCCCTACCCCCTGCCTCTTTTTCTGCAATCTTCAAGCTAAGCTTTTGTTTTTGTTTTACATTTTTAAATAGTTTTAAGAAATCAAAATATTATTTTTGTGACCTGGGGAAGTCATATGAAATTCAAGTCTGTGTCTATAAATGGTTTTACTGGCATGGAGCCACGCCGATTCATTCTTACCTTGTCCACGGCTGTGGCAGAGTGGAGTAGTTTGGCAGAGACCCTATGCTCTGCAAAGCCTAAAGGTTTGCTGAATTCTGGACTGGAGGAAGTTGGCTTCTGTACCAGCAGAAGAAACTTAATTAGAGGGCTGGGGATTTAGCTTAGTGGTTCCGGTTCCTGCCTCGAAAGCCCAAGGACCTGAGTTCGATCCCCGGTACCCCCCCCCCCAAAAAAGAAACTTAATTAGATCTAGAAGAAACTTAAGAATGTCCTGGTGGGGTGGATTCAACATTTGAGGGGGCGCTGGGATCCCCAGCTTGAGAGTTAAGAGGATTCTACTCTCCCATCCCCACTTTGTAAAGGCAAAATGGAGGTAGCTGGGGCAAAGAGAGGCCTGGAATTTCCAAGCACAGGCCCTTTTAGTTCTGGCCTGACCCTCTGTGTTTCCATTGCTGACTTCCGGGGGCTTCAGCAGTCCTGGCAATGCTGGTTCTCTGCAGCCCCTCATAGGGTTCAGCTCCCACAGAGGCTGCACAATCCCCAGCGGGTGGGAGGGTCCCCCAGCGTGCAGCTGGGCTGGGCTGGCCTCAAACACAAAACTGCTTGCAGATCCGCTTTCCCACCAGCCGGCTTTGATCCCTTTCAGTTCTCCTGCCCTCCCTCTGCCCCCAAGATTCCCATGCCTATCAGACCAGGACAGTGAGAGAAGAGCAAGCATATTTGATTTCTTCTAGGTCTGTTATCTTCCTTGGTGCCCAACTCTGACCCTGACTGATTTCCCCAAAGCAGTAAACAGCCCCATCACCCTCTGGCCAGGGTCCAGGCCAGTGAGGACTTGGATGGGGAAGGCTTTTGTCATTTGCAGCCTGGTTTGCGCCGACCAGAAGGTTCAGATGCCAGGTGAGGGGATTTAAATGGCTCTGTGGAGGTGGCCCTGGAGCTGGAAGTGCTCAGTCAGACGTTCTGGGTGGGCATCATGCATTTGGCCTGTTGGGGTGCTTCAAGGCAGAGGTGCCCCCACTTCCCACTGTGGGATAGAGCTCAGGGATGTCTGGGAGGGCCATGAAACAGTAAATGATAGGCGAAGTGGGCGTATTTGGGTGACTTGAGTCCTTCTTAGAGACCGTGTGTGCATCAGAACTGCTGTGGCAGAATCTCTCAGGACAACTTGGAAGTGCAAGTCCCAGAGTGGGATAAGCAGGGTCACAGGAATTCAAGGAACAACATTACTGTCTCCCCCAAACACTATGTCTCAAGATATCAGCTACCTGAGGGTGGGGGGACCAATCTGCCCGGATCTTCCCTTACTGCAAGCAGGTGATTAATGAGCATTTACATAAATAAAAAAAGATGCACCTGTGTCCAAGGGAGGCTGAGAACAGACAAATATTCCAGCTATAGCAAAAGGAACTACCAGGAGATGCATTTTTCTTGCCGGAAGCCATGGAGAAATTGGTCTAAGTTCTCAGCTGTGGAAGGGCAGGAACAAGGCCTTGTTGATCTATGCCCCTGGCCCGGGTTCAAATCTCCCTGTCCGCATCTTAGCTAGGTCCCCAGGTGACTCTTACACACGTTAAGGCTCGAGGAGCTTCCATCCGGGTCCCTGGACAAATTTGTCACTCGAGTGTGGCTGTGTCCTTACCTGGAAAATGAGAATGCCTACTCGGAAAGGCTGCTGTGGGGATTCACTGAGGTGATGCATGCCGCGCGCTTAGCCCCGCGCCCGGAACATGGGGGTATTCCAGACTCTCCTGCCCAGCGTGCCCTTTCGCTTGACTCTCCAAAACCCACTGCTAGTTTTCAAACCGCTGCAGTGCTGCTATCGGACGGCAGAGGGCACTCTCTGCGCGGCCACTGCGGAGCTCACGGGGCGGGGACGACGCAGATGCGCAGGCGCAGGGGCGCCGCTTTTCAGCTCCTGGACAGGGGCGGCTGGAGCTCCCAGCTGCCCCAGCCGCTCGGTCCCCCACTCCATCTCCCTCCTCTAGTTACACACAAGTCTCCCGGCTTCTCAGCGCCTCTGGGCTCAGTCCCCAGGCAAGTGGCGGCTAGACGTTGATGAAGGAGCCCTGGGCGCCGTTGGCCGTCTCGGGCTCCACGCAGCGGCCCTTCCTCCGCGTGACCCTGCGGTTCCGGTGGAATTTGGCGTAGCAGCGCAGCCCTGGGCGGAGGGAGGCAAGGGCGTCAGGCCCGCGACACACCAGTCTCGTCCCTTTCCTCCTGTCCACCCCCACACCGGGCTTCTCATCCTCTCTTACCGCGCCCTATCCACCTGCACAGCTCCTGGACGAGTTTAACGGGACACTCAGGGCCAGGGGTGAAGCTCAGCACAAAACTCCCATGAAATGAAACTTATGCCTTGGCTTACAAGGACCTCCAGAACCTGGACTCTGCCACCTGTCTGCTGCTTCCACCTCTGCTCTCCCTTCACTGACACTAGCCATCCCCAGTGCTGCTTGCCCCAGATCCCCAGCCATTGCGGCCTCAGGACCTTTGCATGTGTTGTCTTCACAACCGGAAATCCCTTCCCTAGGTTCTTTTTTTTTTTTTTTTTGGTACCAGGGATGGAACTCTTGCGAGGAGCTTGCACTTTCAAAGCAGCCATGGTACCACTGAGAGAAATCCCTGGCCCTTCCCCGGGTTCTTTGTGTAGTTGTCTCCTTCAGCCTTTAGGTCTCAAAGAGATTCCTCCTTGAGAACTGTAATTAGAGTCAGGGTGGCCCTCCCGGCCCGCCATTGGCAGGGTTTGGCAGCTTGGGCTTTGTTTGCTGTGTCAGTTGCCCCCTGAGACATGTGGGTAGACATATTTTTCACTGGAGGCCACAGGAAGTCACATGCTCCTGATGGCTGGGGAAAGAGATGTCAGTGGCCAGGAAAGCCCTGGACTTCCTTCGGGAATGACCCCAGGGAGTAGGACGCCTCTCCAGTAAGATGTGTTTGTCACCACGTGTCAAGGAAAGGAAGTACAGAGGGGACTGTGCTTAGGGCCCTAGAATTTACTCCTCTTGCTGGCTTGTAATCTATGCATGCAGAAGCTGCTGGTTTTCATCTTGGATTCCGTGTGTCTTCTGAAACCCACTAGGCAACTGAATCCAGGGCTTTCACACTGAACTACACCCCCAGCCCTTTTCTTAGGGTCTTTGTTTTAATTTGGAGATGGGGTCACTAAGGTTAAGACAGGTTAAGTCACTAAGTTGCCCAGGCTGGACTGGAACTTGCAGTCCTCCTGCCTCAGCCTCCTGGAGTGCTGGGATTACGTCCACGCCTGGGTCAGTAAGTATTTCTTAACTGACTAGAGATGGATGAGTAATCAGACCTAAATGGATGTGTTCCTTCCCAAGATGATTTTGGAGGAGCAGGTGAGTAAAACGACTTGAATGCATCTCGGGTTCATGGAGGGGCCGAGCTCAGATTCTCCCACTCGGGGAGGGTCGGGAACATGGGTTGGGTACTGTATGGTATGGAGTAATTATTGTTCAATTCTGGCCAAGAGTTAGTCCATTTTGGTCCATTACTGAGGCTCAGTGACGGAGCGCAGGGATGCAGTACACCATTGCGACTGCTTCCATATGTTTGTATTTGAAATTTTTCAGAATACAAAATTGGAGCCAGGCATCATGGTGCACACTTGGAGGGCTGAGGCAAGAGGATCGATCCAAGTTTGAGGCCAGCCTGGGCTACAGAGTGAGTTCAAGACCAGCCTGAACTACATAGCAAGACCCTGTCTTTAAAAAAACCCAAATAGATAAGTTTAAAAATAAAAAAGCCTTTGTGCAGTGGGGTCCTTATAGGGCCCTTCCTGGGCACGTGGGCATGAGTGGGAAGGGGCTCGGCCTCCAGCACCAGGCGGGGGCTTGGGGCAGCAAGACAGGCAGCACCCTTCACTTCCTCCCCTGCCTGGCCCTGCTGGGAAACCACCCCGCCTTCTCCTCCGTATCCCACTCCTGACGTCTCTCCGCCTAGAATTCCGAATGAGAGCGCCAGGCCTTCAGGTTGGGTCTTATTTCCAGAGATCCTTGCCTGTCTCCTCTCCACACCCTCCCGCTGATTTTTGATCACACCAGCTTGTATTTCAAGAGGGGAGGAAAGCAAATCTGGGGAAGGATGCCAGGAATCAAGACGAAGTGAGTTCACAGATTGGGAAGGCGCATAGTGAAGCTGTTCCTACTCTGGTCTTCAGCTCCCAAGTGCTTCTCCCGCCCACCCTCTTCCAGGAGAGGTCTCACCATATTGCTGAATGGCCCAGGGTGGGCTCAAACTTGAGATCTGCCTGCCTCAGCCTCCCGGGCCTCTGGGATTACAGGCCTGTGCCACCACACCTGGCTTGCAGAACCAGCTCTGACAGAGACCCCGAGGGACCCGGAGCGTGGGGAGCCCCTTCTCCGAGACTTACCTTCCATGCACATGCAGTCGTCGAAGCATTTGTTGTTGAGGCCGCGGTTGTGGGGTATGCAGACGTGTCCCCGCAGGTCACAGCAGGTCCCTGCAGACACAGCCAGCGGTGCTCAACCAAGCCGAGCAGCCCCGCCCCGCCGCCCCCGCACGCGGTCCCACGGGACAGGAAATCCATCATGCCGGGGGCGGCCCGCGCCCTGGCAGGGGGCCATCTGGTGCCCAAGGCTCCCGGGCGGGATTGCCCATGAGGTCACGGAAGAGCTCCCAGGGGCAGTGGTGGAGACCCCAGCTGCTTGAGATAGGCAACTGATGGGTTCTGGGAAAAGCGGGGACAGTGTGGGGTCACTTCCAGGGGACAGCGGTGGAACAGCTGGGCGCTGGGCGCCGCGGGGAGCAGGGTCAGCTCAGAGTGGGGAGGAGCCTCAAGGACCTTTGACAGCAGCGCCCTCTTTGGGCAGAGGGGCACACTGACGCCCAGGCTGCCTTGGGGCGAGGCTTTGCCCATTGAGATTCAGGGTTGGCTTGAACTTGAGCCTTCTCGGTGCTCAGGGCGTGAACAGTGGTTTGGGGAGGAAAGCAGCACAGCGGGGCTGCTGGCTGGGGCCGAGTGGGACCTGGCGTCTATCCGAAGGCCTCTCTGTTCACCCTGCTCCCTCACCTGCGACCTCTCACAGGTGTCTACCCCACCCCCGAGACAGACAGACCTCTTGCACTTTGTCTTTTTGTGTGTGTGTTTTGCAGTACTGGGGATTGAACCCAGAGCCTTCACACTGAGCTGCATCCCCAGCCCTTTTGTTATTTTTTGTTTTGAGGCAGTGGCTCACTAAGTCACTAAATTGCCCAGACTGGGCCGGAACCTGACTCTCCTGCCTCAGCCTCCAGAGCACTGGCGGTAGAGGTGTGTACCGCCACATCTGGCAACCTCTTGCACTTCTCACTCCATTGATGGAGGCACCTGCTGAGTGGGTGAAGACGTTGTCAAAAACATCCCCAGAAAGACATTTGGCTTCTCCTGGGCCGGACTGCTTGCCTGAAATCTGAGGGTGACAGCACCTCTCTCTGGGTTGCTCTAATATATTACATAAATTCACACTTGACAGCATCACTTGAAAACTTGGTAACTGCTATTGTCCTTATATTGTCCATAAGGGTCATGGGGAGCCAGGCATGGTGATTTATCCCTATAATTGCAGTATTTATCGAGGCTGAAGGATCACAAGTTCGAGCCCAGCCTGGGCAATTTGGCAACTTAGCGAGATCTTGTCTCAAAATACAAAATAGAGGGGCTGGGGATTTAGCTCAGTGGTTCCACTGCCTGCCTCGAAAGCACAAGGACCTGAGTTTGATCCCCGGTACCAAAAACAAAAACAAAAGCAAAAACAAAAAATCCCCCCCAAAATACAAAATACAGGGGGCTCGGGATATAGTTCAGTGCAATTTGATTCTCAGTAGCAGAAAGGGAAAAAAGGGTCCCAGGGACTTGTTCCGTGCCTGGGAGCCCTGTCCTGTCACCCCCGCCCCCGGGGCCTTGGGTGTAAGTGTGGTACCTGGCAGGCAGTCTTGGTGATGGTCACAGGGCTCCCCTTCCACTGGCGATGTCTCGTTATCACTGCTGGAGAATGGACTCCATTTCTCTGGCGACAAGAAAATCTGTCATCAGAAGCTGAGGCTGAGCCCAGTGGAGGCATTAAGCACAGGACCTGGGTGTCACAGTGCCCATATGACCACTGCCAGTGTGGCTGGGACCAGACACTCTGGCTCTCTCTGCCTCAGTTTCCCCTTCTCAGCAGCACAGACTCATTGATTGTTCTCCCTTCGATGGATTGTTCTTCCCACACAGGAAGTGTCTTGCTCTTTCCATTCTGAGTGTCATTTCCGGTTTAGATGGAGCCCCCCATCCCCCAGGCACACAGGGCTCACTCAGAAGAGTTGGGGGCAGTCACAGGGTGGCCAGGGACCGCTGCAAACCTTTCTTTTTCACAGCAGGCCAGACCTCAGGTTTTAAGTCCTCGTAATCAGTCCAGTCAAACAAGGCCATGTCCAGCGTGGGCATCACCTCCCCATCGGACCTGGGTGGCACCTGCAGAAGGGGCGGAGGGGAGCAGGAATGTGGAGTCTCATGCAGTCGCCAACCAGGGGCTCCCCTCTGGTGCCCCATGCACTCCTGGGGTCGGGCCACAGCTTTCATCAGAATCCCATGGTGGTGCAAGATCCAGAGAGAGCATAAGAAAGATCCACAGTGGGCCCTGTTATCTGGGGGAGATCCCTCCCAGGACCCCAGGGGACACTTGCAACTGTGGATAGCACTGATCTGTTTTTCCTGTCCATACACCTATGCTAGTTTGAGATGGGGCCTCCTTATGTAGTTTAGGCTGAATGTGAATTCACTATATATTCCAGGCTGGCCTCAAAATCCACAGTGCTGAGTGCTGGGATTACAGGCCTGCACTACCAGGCCTAACACAATGAGTATTTTTGTACTACAACTGATTGAAATTGCAGAAAGTAAAGCTGGCTAAGGAAGTACTACGGTACTGATAAAATTCTTTTTTTTATTTTTTCTTACACATATACAATATAGTCTACATTATTGACATATAAAATATATTATTATTGATCCCTTTCAATGGTTTTATTTTTGAAAATTTTTCAGTGTAGCTCAGTGTTTCTGCCGCCTGCTCTGCAAGCCAAGGACCTGAGTTCGATCCCCTGGTACCAAAAAAAAATTTTTTTTGTCAGTGTCCCAGAAGAGGTGCAAGAAGTATGATCGATTCCTATCTATGCTCCTGCTCCAATGCCCAGGAGATGGCATTTCCATCACATCTGCTTGCTTTCTTTTTCAAAGATCCAGAGTGCAGCGGTCAAAACACTAACTAACGCTGGTTCATTCTGGGTGGCCAGCCGTGGTGTTGACAGTTACTGTGACAGCTCTCTGTCCTCTCCTAGACTCCAAGGGCCTCTCGGCTGTGCGGGCAGGGACCGTCCCACTGAGCCGTCCTGGTTCCTTGGCTGTCCCCATGTGACCCCAGACCACTTTCTCCCGCACAGGAGCCTGCTGTGTGTCTAGGCCTGATGGCTTCCACCAGCTCCCTCCTGTTAGGGCCTTGGCTTCCCTAAGTGTCCTGGGAGGCGGCTGCACAGCCCTTCCAGCCCTGAGGCTGCTTTGGGCTGCTTACCTGGGGGTGCAGGGAGGTGGCAGGAAGGACCAGGGAGTCTTCTGTGGCGGGCGCTGCCTCCAGGGTGGTGAGGAAGAGCATGGTGGGGGCCAGGCTGGTGGAAGACTCCTCCATGGTGGTGTCCAGCGTCAGCTCCTCAGAGAGCTCTGCCTTCTTCATCAGGGAGCTGGGGCCTCGGACCAGCGCTCCGCCTGAGAAGGGTGGGGGGCACGGGGTTTGGCCTGGTCCACCTGGTGACAGCACGCTGCAAACCCGGGGGACTGGAGACCGGGTGACAAGCCCTTGGTTCAGCTGCTCCGCCTCCTGGGGAGCTGGAAATGGGGAGCTCAGCAGGGGAAATGTCTGTGATGAACTCCACATGTTGCTGGGAGGCGCCCAAGGGTTCTCCCCGAAACAACACTCTAGGAAGTCCCCATCTGAGTTGGTTGGGGACAGCCAGAGACATAGAGGCAACTAATGGGAGCTGGTGGGATTGACCGTGGAAGGCTTCCTGGAGGAGGTGAGCAGGAAGAGGCTGAGGGACATTGCTGGGAGATGAGAGCCACAGCCTACCACTCACAAGCAGGGCTTCCAATGTGCTGATCATTAGTCAGCAGCCCATTTATTGGGTACCTGCTGAACGGGGTCCCAGCTGGGCCAGCCCACCAGTGTTCCTTCCTAGGCCCTGCACAAGCCCTGGGTGCTCCTGCAGCCTCATTTGTAGGGGAGGAAATGGGAACACAGAGGTTAGGCGACTTGCCCAAGGGCACACAGCTCCTGGAGTTGAACTCAGGTCTGCTGGAGCACAAAGCCAATTCTCTTAAGCACTGGTGCTGCATCCAAGACACAGGGCCCTGGGCTGGTGTGAGTGGGGGGATTGTGCAGTCGGCAGGGGTCACGGGCAGTGGGGGCTGGGCAGAAGCTGAGGGCCTGGGACTGTCTGGGCTGATTTTTCCAGGAAAGGGAGGGGGGCTTCAGAGCCACTCATTAACTGAGGCCCAGTCCACCGCCCGGGGCGTCACAGTCGGTGGCCAGAGTTCCCTGTACCCTGCCTCCGGGCCACCAAACCAACCTTGTGGGGGGGGTGCCCTGCTGCTCCTCCGGAGGTCCCTTGGGTGACCACACCCAGCCCCACCCTGACAGAGGACAGCCTCGGCCGGGAGGCGGGGCCGGTTTTTGCCCCGCCCTACTGGGGGTCTGTCCTCTTCCCCATAGGCTGGCAGGAAGCGAGCCCCAGCTGCATGCCGGAGAGGGGGTGAGGCTCCACCGCTGCGTCCTCCCGAAGGACAGCCCTCTCTGGTGGCTGCGCACTCGGCCTGTCCCAGGTGTAGCCTCCTCACAGGGTCTGAGTTACCAAGTTGCCCAGGCTGAATTTTTGATCTTCCTGCTTCAGCCTCCCAGAGCGCTGGGATGGCATGTGTGTGCCGCCACTCCTGGCTCAGAGCTGGTTAGCCCCACTCTGCCGATTCAGAGTCGATTAAAGGATTTGCTACTGCGCCCTCTCTCCTCGGGACTTACAGTAGGGCAGACTCGGGTCAGACACCAGGTAGAACTTCTGACTGGGATGGTCGATGGCTAAGACAGCCTCTGTGGTTCCTGCCGCACCCCAGGCCTCTCCTCCCTTAGCAGACCCCTCCAACTGTAGTGAGATCCCCTCCATCTGCCGGATCCCACACCACGCCCCCTCCCCCCGCCCCGGGCCTCTGAGATCCGGGCCCCCCGCCCCCCACCTCCAGCTACCTCTGTGCAGCTTCGCTCTATCCCTGCGCCTCTTGCGCTCGCGCCCGCGGCTCCTCGCCCTCTCCCACCCCGGAGACCGGTGCTCCTTCTCGGGGTGGGGCAGCGCCAGCCCCAGGAGCAGGTCCTTGTCCCGCAGGCCTGCAGGGCTCTGACCCGGTAGCCTGGAGGCGGTGGCCACAGCCCCAGGCAAGCCGGCGCCCCGTTCCTTCTTGCCCAGGCCCCGCCGGCGGTGGTGGCTGGCCTGGGGCGTCCACGGCGCGGGGGCCCGGGGGTCGATGTGGTTCTCAGGCGAGGTCCGGAGAGGAGATCCGGGTGCGAGGGAGCCCGCCAGGCTCAGCTCCAGGAGCGCCAGCAGGACGAGCAGCCGCACGGGGCCCCTGCGGAGCGCCGGCCCTGCCATGGCTCCTTCCTGCAAGAGAGGCAACGCTGAGCAGCAGACCCCAAAGCCCCCGCGTCCCGCATCCCAGGGTCGTGCCTCGTTTTTCCCAGCAGGGCGGAAGGGCGCCATTTGGCAAGGCCTGAGACACTTTTAGTTCTCAAAACTGGGGGATGCTGCCGGGCGCGGTGGCACATGCTCGTAACCCTGGCACACTGGAGGCTGAAGCAGGAGGATCCCTGTGAGTCGGAGGCCACCCTGAACTACATAATGAGATCCTGTCTCAAAAAACAAAACTGAGGATGATGCTGGACGTAGTGGCACACGCCTACCATCCCAACTACCCTAGGCTGAGGCAGAAGGATCACAAGTTTGAGGCCAGACCAAGCAATTTAGCCCAGACTCTGTCTCAAAATGAAAAGAGAAGGGCCGGGGATTTAGCTCAGTGGTTTCGTCGCCTGCTGCGCAAGCGCGAAGACCCGAGTTCGATCCCCGGTACCAAAAAAAAAAAAAAGTGAAAATTAAAAAGATAAAAAGAGAAAAGGAGTGGGGTGGAGCTCAGTGTAGAGCGAACCAGAGTTCCACTCCCAGTTCTGCACCAAACAAACACACCCCCCCCAACCTGGGGGTCGCCAATGGCGTCCCATGGGCAGAGGCCAGGGTGCTGCTGACCCCCCACGTTGCCCAGGACAGCACCGGAGGGTTCCAGACATGCCGCAGGGCTGAGGCAGAGCCCTTGGCTGACATCACGGAAGCACCATCTGTGGAATCGCTCTGTGCCCAAATCTCGCCCTGTGCCAAGGCCCCAGCACCAAGCCAAGACCCCTCCACCACCCGGGCTTGGAAATCCACCTCCAGTGGCTGCAAAACTCCCCGGGGGCCCGAGGCCAAGGGGCTGAAGTCAACCCCGTGGCTGTTCCGGGACAGCCCAGCCTCTGTTCTTTCCCCCCACAAGAGCCTTGAGGTTCTGATGCTGCCCCTCCTGCTGGCCCTGAGGGTTTGGGGAAGGCTTTGCAGACTCAGCCTGGACCCCTGCAGGGAGCACTCCCCCCCCCAGCGTCCTCCCCCAGTGACCTGGAAAACTTTGGGGCGAACCCTAACTGTGGGATGGTGGGGACCCCGCCTGTAGCCCCCCACTCCACCCCAGCCTCCCCATGTCTGGCTGGCTCCGCACCGGGTCAGCTGGCTGACTGAATTGTTAAAGCCTCCCAGTGGTCCACCCGGCTCTCAGAAGTGCTTACTCCGCCGTTTCTTCCTGATTGTGACTAGATAATTGCCTGGCCTGAGGAAAGGCTGCCAGCCAGTGCTGATTCCGATTCCGATTCCGATTCCCGGCATCCCCCTCCCCTGCAGCCAGCTCAGTTCCCGGGTGCCCTCACCGGCTGTCTGGGAGGGGGCAGAAACCGGAAGGCCGAGGCCCCTGCCATCGCCATGCTCTTCCCAGAGCCCAGGGCTGAACACGGTGTTCCCATCACGCTCCATCTTGGACCCCGTCTCAGCCCCGCTGAAGATTCGAAGTGAGCGGGGCCCGGGCAGGACTCAGGGGCACTCGTCCTGTGGCATCCGCCCCTCCCTGGGCCCTCAGACCTGGGGTCAAGGTTCAGAGACTCCTGCGGCCTGGCCCCCAGCCCTTCCCTAAGGAGATCCGCGAGGAGGCCGCTCTCCCCGCAGCCCCTGGGGCGCTGAATGCCTGTCAGTCCTGCATTGTCATCCTCCGGCCGCAGCGACAGAGCTGGGTTTGAGGCCCTCGGCAGCTCTGGGCTGGGCCGGGCCCAGTCTGTCCTGCAGGGACTCTGGTGACAGCTTGGGAGAAGGAGCAGGGCACCCTCATTCACAGGGATCCGCCCTCATTCTGGGGAAGGGAGGAGGTTGGAGCGTGGAGAAAGCAGGGTAGGGGGCAGCTGCATACAGTGTCAGTGCACCCAGGGGGCGCCATCCCTCTCCTCAGACTTTGTCCACACCAGGAAGCCCCACATGGCCCCCCAGTTCCGCTGACCAGGACTAGTCCTGCTCAAAACTGACTGTGGCTCCTTACTGCCTTCCCATTTAGCCACGGACTCCTCCCTTTCACACTCAAGACCTCTTAGAATGTGACCCCAACCTAGGTTTGCAGCCCTAACTTGTGCTTTTTTCGGAGCCAACAAACTGTTCCCTGGGCCCCAAACACACCTCTTTCCTGTCTCTGTTCTCTCTTCCAGGTCCTGCCCAAATGTCACCTCCTCCAAGTTCCTTGCCCAATCCCCAGCTGGTCTGATGCCCCCATGGCCTTATCCAGCTGTGGGCTGTTTTTAAGCCCTTGCCCAGAGGGGCAGCCCCAGTCCTTCTTCTGTGCCTGTGCACACCCTGGGCCAGGCCGGCTGGCACTGGTGCCATGGGCAGGAAGGAGGGCGACCCCTGAGTGTGAGGGGACTGGGAGCACTGCACGGTCCCCGTCTTCCAGCCGTGGGATTCTCATGCTGGTCTTGGCATAGCCCAGCCACCAAGAAGCCAGCCTGGCAGAGAGCCATTTGGGAAATGTGGGCAACTGCAGAAGACATGCCAAGGATCCCGGGTGGTGACGGGCGCCACCCTTCCTGTCAGTCTGGAAGCCAGCTGGAGCTGCGTCGCAAAGCCCTGGGCATCCAGGCGAGAAGAGGAGGCAGGTGCACCCCCGGGTCCCCAGGCGGGGACGGTCACCCTGGAGGACAGATGTTAAGCCATGTCAGAAAGGCCCACACTCTGGAGACTGCCTTCTCCCCACTCAGGTCTGGTGGTGAATTATCAGAAAACAAAACAAAATGAAATAATGAAACAGCCCTAACCCTAGTCAGGACTAAGCTCTTTCCTGCTCATCTGCTCCTCTCAACTGCCTGCCTCCCCAGGTAGCATCCCCACCTCCTTTTTTGAGACAGGGTCTCCCTGTGTTGCCCCAGCTGGCCTCAAACTATGGCGCTCCTCCTGCCTCAGCCTCCTGCGTGCTCCTGGGATCACAGGGAAGCCACCACACCTGGCCTCCCACTTTTCTGTTGGGTACTGGGGATCAAATTCTGGTTCTTGTGCTTGCACAGCAGGTGGCGAAACCACTGAGCTAAATCCCTGGCCCCTTCCCACATTTTTTAAATGAGGAAACTGAGGATCTGGGAGGGCAAGCCACAAATCCAAGGTGATGCCACCTGAGGCCTAGGTTTTCCTGGCCCAGGTTGTGAGGGAACATAGTACTTGTGACCCTGCCAATGTCTTCTTCCATCCATCACTGCTTGTCACTGCATCTTTGTCCTTTTATTTTTTTGTGGCACTGGGGAATTGAACCCAGGGCCTTCACACCAAGCTACATCCCCAGCCCTTTAAAGAATTTGTATTCTGAGACAGAGTCTTGCTAAGTCACTCTATTGCCCCAGCTGGGCTCCAATTTTCGATCCTCCTGCCTCAGCCTCCCAGAATGCTGGGATCACAGGCCTGAGGCACCACAACCAATGGGCTGCATCTTTGTCATTCAGTGCAGTCAGGGCCTAGGAGTGGGAACCAGGCATTGGCAGCTGGGGAAAGGAAGCTAAGGAGGGAGGGCCAGGGGCTGATCTGGGGCCCTGCCCAGCTGGTGACAGCTGTGGAGCTGGCACCTGTGGGAGCGCTGCTCCTGTCTTGCTGCTTGCTCACTGGCTGCGTGGTGGCTTCGAGGGGGTGCTGGGGACACTGGGCCAGGGACATCAGGAGGCTGGGCTGGAGCCCGGACCGAGAGCCAGACCACCCGCTCTAGGACGAGGGCCCAGCCGCCCCCTCCCAGACCCCAAGCTCCTTCTCACGGGACAGGGACAAATCTGAGCCGCCATATTTGCAGGGATGATTTGGGCGTCCTGAAGCGTTCAAGTCTAACTCACTTTCAGAATATATATTTTAGGGGCTGGGGATTTAGCTCAGTGGGGCCGCCTGCCTTGCAAGCTCAGAGTCCCGACTTTGATCCCTTGCCCAATACATGTGGGAGGCTCTGGGTTTGACCCCCAGCCCTGCCAGAAAAAAAAAAAACATTTTTGGGGGCAGTGTGGGGAGGATCTTGCTCTGTAATTCAGGCTGGCCTTGAACTCATGGTGATTCTGGGATCACATATGCAAGCCACCACACCCAGCTTTTTTTTTTGAGACAGTGTCTCTTGCCCTGACTCCAGTTGGACTTGTGATCCTCCTGCCTCAGCCTCCTGAGTAGCTGCGTTTATAGCCCTGTGCATTGTGCCCAGTTTCTTCCATTATAACTTGGGCTTCCCCTGGCTCACTGAAGTGTATTCCAGTTTAAGAGAAGAACAGGTGCTATGTGTAACCACTTTGTTGCCTGCTCCAGTACTTTCTGGACGAGGATATCCAAAGCCCGCTGAGGCTCCACACAGGACAAGTGTAACCGACTTCCACTGTGTTATTTTACAGCCTCGAGAACAGCGCCTTTCTTTCTCTGTTGATTTTACTTAAACAACTACTGTAAAGTGAGGCATAGCAGTGGTTGCACAGAAATCTGTGTAGCAGAGGCTGAAGAGACTTTGTCTGATTGAATGTAGACTCCAAAGTTGCCTCTGCATAAATTAGAGACCATTTCAATTCAGGGAAAGGAATTATGAGTGGTAGTGGAGTGCTACACCACTCATAAAACACTGCTTTTATTGGTTTTATATCCAACCTTAGGATTGTGAATTAGGTTTCATTTGGGAAAAGATTTACACTGCTCAAAAATGTTTTCAGAGCTGGGTTTAGTGACACATGCCTATAATCCCAGCATTCTGGGAGGCTGAGGCAGGAGGATCCCAAGGTCAAACTCAGACCAGGCAATTTAGCAGGACCCTGTCTTAAAATAAAAACAAGTCTGGGGATGTAGCTCAGTGTGAAGGCCCTGGGGTTCAATCCCCAGCAGGCATAGGGGAGGAAGACCCTGGACACTGGTTGGTTTCGATGGTCCCAAAGGCCCAGTCTGCCAAGGAACCATGGGAATTCATAATGCCAGGTGACAAGATTCCTCATTTGTCTAAGAGACAGGCACTATCCCCAAGGTGCCGGAGGAGCCCTCAGGGACAGGGACTTGTGTTTAGCCAATGTAGGGTCAGAGGACATATCCACTAATGCTGAAAGAAGAAACACAACAAAAGGACAACTCTCCCAGGCCAGCCAGACCCTTGTTGGCCCTCGGAGACAAACTGTCCGCTCTCCACCCAGCTCACCCAGTGTGGCCCACCTGGGGCCCAGGTGAGGCTGAGACGGCCTTGGGGCCTCTTGTATGTATGTGTGTGGGGGGGCGCCCCTGTGTGTCAGCCAGAAGGAAATGGGGGGGGAGCGGCCCCTACTGACTCTAGGCAGGAAGTGGCCTCTGACCCCTCCAGGAGCCGGAAATATCTCCAAGGAGAGCCCATCGCAAGAGCTCAGCGCACGGACGCCTCATGCCTGGCTGAGCCTGGGGACGGGCTCTCCTGCCCGTGGGAACAGGGTCTGCGGTGTTCCACAACTGTCGCTGCAGGGATCCCGGGACTAGGGGCTGATTTCTCTCTTCCGGGGCCTCTGCGGTGCTGTTAGGATTCAGATCTAAAAGCCCCGCCCGGTCTCCTGTGACTGGATGGCGGGGTGGTGGATCTCCTGGAGAGATTGCCTCATTAAAAGCTTCCTACCCGGGCTGGGAGCCAAGGGACAGTGATGGTGTCCCCAGAACCTGGACTCACTTCTGGTTTCCCACTCCTGTTTCCTTGGAGACCATAAGATGCTGTAACTTATTTAATTCACGGGACTCCTGCTTTCGCTCCCAGGCCCCTGGAAGCAGACCCTTGACTTTAGGGGGCGCTGTCTTCCCGACGGCTGGAAAGTGGGTAATTTCACTTGTTCAGTAAACACCCTTACATCCTATAAGAGAGTGGAGGGGGATGGGGTGCATTCTAAATTAAGCCCTGGGGCTGGCCTTGGTTCCTGTGGGCTCTCCCCGAGCCCCTCCTACCGCCACAGGGTGTCACTGGACTTAATTTTCCTGTCTGTGAAATGCTCTCACTCGCCCGTCAGGAGATTTGATGGCTTGGGAGGTCAGCACTTCTGAAGCAGTGATGGTGGTGTCAAGGTGGAACAGAGGATGGGCAGGGTGAGAAACCTGGGTGTGTGGGGGGGTGTCACTGCCGTATGGGTGCCTTGACAGCCCTGGGCCTGCCTGCCTCCCCCAGTAGCTCTGGACCCTCAAAGTGCCACCTTTCTAACAGGAAGGGGCCTCCCAGTACCACCGGGATGTCAGGGCAGAGCCCCAGCGGCTCTTCCTCCTCAGGCAGGGAACCCCGCCCCTCCGGGTGCAGGACAGCTCTGGTCTGAGGAGGACACAGCCCTGACCCACTGCGACAGGAGAGACCCAGGTCATGCCTCAGAGGACTCCTAGACTGAGCAGAGACACGGCTCCTTCCACAAAGGAAGAGGCAGCCTTGACCCCGGAAGCCACCAGTCTAATGGCGGAGGAACAGAGCTTCCCAGGCTGATAGCAGAGGCACAGCTCTGGCCTGGGTAAGTCCTGGAACACGGAGCTTCTAATCTGCTGCTGCAGGTACAGTCCTTGCCCCTAGGTGTCCCTAGGCAGAGGAACAGTCCTGGGAGAGCAGTCACAGGTCTAATGAAGTTAGTGACACATATTAAAACACATGGATGGCAGCCCGGCATGGTGATGCATGCCTGTGATCCCAGCACTCGGGAGGCCCTGGGGATCGATACGAGTTCAAGGCCAGCCTGGCTCCACAGTGAGTTCCTACATAGTGAGACCCTGGCTCAATAAACCAAACCAGGGCCAGGGATTTAGCTCGGTTGTTCCGCTGTCTGCCTCGCAAGCGCAAGGTCCTGAGTTCGATTCCCAGTACCAAAAAAAATTTTTTTTTAAAGGCAATAAACCAAACCAAACCAAAGAACCCACAAAACCCCAGAAAACACAGAGATGTCACCCAAACCCACGAAGCTGAGCCACTGGTGAGCCCCAAAAGAGCTGTGTGACTTGGACAAGGTCTCTTCATCCCCACAGCCTCAGTCTCTAGTGAAACGCCGGCAGCGTGAGAAGGGAGGTGAGGCTGTGTGTGCAGCAATGGGACTCTGGGACTCAAGGCTGCCGCTGCTGGGGCAGGGGAAAGGGAGGGAGTGGGGCCGGCCGGGTGTGCTGGGGTCAGGAGTCCCCGGAAGCACTTGTGTCTGAGAGTGCAGGGCAGGCGCAGGTGGCCACAGCCTCGGTCCTCAGCAGGGTGATCGATGGGGGGCCGGACAGGCCCAGGCGGCCCGGAGAGGCCCATTGTCTCGGCAAATGAGCTTTGGCTTCCCTGCAGAGCGTCCCCATCTGCTTTCATTGTTCCAACAGCAGCCTCGGGACCCCACCCCCTAAGACCTCCCACCTCAGAAAACCAGGGCTGGGGTGTGGGCGGCCCCCTGGCCCACGATCCCGCTTCCTCACACCTCCTGCTGGGTCACAGGTCCCTGGAAGCCCCCTCTCCCAAGCAACTCACGTGTGGTGGTCACTGGGGCAACCTCCAACCAGTACCCAGAAACTTCACTATCTTGATGTCCAGACAATGTAACATCGTTTGGCAGTGGGTCAGATCCATCACTTAATCTTCACGTGACCAAATGCCTGCTGTCGGGTTCTGGCAGAGGCCAGTGTGGAGGAGAAAGACACTTGGAACCAGCCAAGCCAGGGTGTGCAAGGGCCTCCAGCACTTAACAGCTGTGTGTCCTTGGGCATGTTAATTAACCTCTCTGGGCTCCAGTTCCATGTGGGAGCAATGAATATCTTTACTGGAGCATCATTTATTAGCCTTCTTGTATTCTAAACCTAGAGCTGTATATTCATTGCTTAATTTAATACTTTCCAGATAATAATAGCAACAATGGCTACATAGAGATATCAGGACAAAAAGGTGAGGAGCTCGGGCCAGGGATTTAGCTCAGTGGTTCCATCGCCTGCCTCGCAAGCACAAGGTCCCGAGTTTGAGCCCCAATACCAAAAAAAAATGTGAGGAGCTTAAAAAAAAGTGAGGGACTAATCCAAATCACACAGCAGAACAAGTGGTAGAGCTGGGACTTGAACCCACAGCCAATGATCTCCTCTGACTTTGACCACTGCTTGTGCTACCATTCAGTAACCCATCCCAGAGCCTGGCACTGACAGAAGAACCAAAGTCCATCCCTCATCCCATCAAGAATGTGTGCCAGGTGGCCAATACCAGAGCACGGTGTGGGGGTGCAGGGATCTGGGTTTCGGGCTGGGGTGGTAAGCATTCAGTCACCTTCTCCGGAGGACCTGCTGCCCCCGGGGCCATAGCAGCCCTGCCCACCCCAGCAAGCCGGGAGGCTGGAGTGTGCATGCCTGCTCTGTCACACTCCTCGCCCACACACAGGCAGGACTGCGCCAGCTCTGCCTGGCCTGGCCAGCGTCACCCAGTGGAAGCTAGGGGAAAGTTGGGGCCTGCAACTTTCCATTCATTCCTGTCCCTGGACCAAGGGTGCCACTTAAGATAAGTGTGTGCAGAGCACCTAGTATGTGCCAGGCACTGAGACCCCAGGGGAAGGAGACCCAGCCTCCACTGCCTATGGAAGAGCAGCAGCTCCCAAAGATCAGTCATGGGACCACTGCGAGAAGATCAAGGGCGGGCGAGCAGGTGGCTTCCCATGGGAGGGACCTGCAGGAAAGGGAGGCTCAGCTGGAGCAGAGTCGGGGGATGCATCAGACGGAGGGCAGAGCCCTAGAAAGGCCCAGACCAAGTCAGGGTGGGAGATGCAGAGGATCTGCCCTGCATCCTTGCAGAACTGTAGGATGCAGATGGGGGTGGGAGGGCAGAGGGAAGGCAGGGCAGCCTCGGCCTGCAGGGGTCTCTAGTTAATTCAGAGCCCACAGGGAGGCACTGAGGGGCTGGACTAAAGGCAGAGGAGCATTATTTTCATGCTGGTGCAGTGAGGACTGTGCAATCCTGGGGCTGGAGGAACTGCTTCGGGGGTGGCTGTGTGGCCGAGGATCAGGGGGCAGCGACGGCGGGAAGGGCCTGGGTGGGGCATGTGTGGCGAGGTCCGCAGCTGCACTCCTGCCTCTAAAAAGAAACGCTCCAGTTGCCAGCCCCGGCTGCAGCTGAAACAAAAACTCAGCTGCCGGGGGCAGCCTGGCACCTGCCGGCTTCAAGGTTTCGCTCCTCCTGGGCGGCTCTCATTGGTCCGCTTACCCCACATCATTGCCAGCCTCCCGGGTGTCCTGATGACACCGACGAGGGTCAGGACGTTTGAGCAGGTCCAGGATGGGCAGACAACGGCCCAGGGGGAACGGAAGTGCTTGTGAGAGAGCATCTTCAGGAAGGTTCAGCATCAATCAGTGATTTAGGGACCCGTGGCCTCCTGAGGGAGAGCCAGCTGCAGCAACACGGACCTGCCACGCTGACCCCACCGGGCAAGCAGAGAACCTGCTCCGCCTGGTTTTAAAACTGTGGTTTTGGGATGAGCGAAGAGGAAGGGGGAGAGAAGGCCTGGGAGAGGGTGGCTGTTGGTAGGGGTGGCAGGAGGAGGGGACAGGCAGTGTGATGGGGAAGGGGCCAAGGCAGGTCGTTCCGAGGGTCTCAGGCTGGAATTTGGGGCGGTCCCCGTGGAGTCCCATCTCCGCCCCGCCCAAGGACACAGACTACCCTCCCCCACCGGCGCCCAAGTCCCTATAGGTCGGTCCTGTTGTCCCCGTTTTATGACGGGGACACTGAGGCTCAGAGAGATGCATTCCTTTGTCCAAGATCACTCCCAGAGGCCTTGCGTGCCGGGCCCGCGAAGGCCCGGGGAGCCCCCTCGGAGCTCGGCCAGGGAGTCTTGGCGGGAAACCCGGGTGCCCTCTGGTCTCACACCTGGCTTCGCAAAGGCGCTGGAGTCTCCGGTTCGCCGAGAGAAGCCGGCGGTGGGGAGGCAGCCCGAGCCCGTGCCGTCGGGTTCCCGGGGTGGGAGGATGCGGGGCGCACTCGGCTCTCCCCAAACACACCGGGTCCCCTGGGCGGCCTCGAAGAAGGCCAGGTGCGTTCCCGCCAGCGCGGCCCGGAGCTCAGGGAGCCTTCGAGCCTTTTCCCAACCTCGCAGTCTGGGGTCCTCGGCCTGATACCACCCAGAGATTGAGAGACAAAGAGATACAGGGTCCCAAAGGGAGGAGGCTGTCCCGAGGGAGAGAGGGGGCGAGATCGGGTCGGGAGAGGGCGGCCAGGGCGCGGGAGGACGAGGGTTGGAGCGTGGAAAGTGGGCGTCCAGGGGAGGGACCCAAAGCGGCCGGGACCAGGGCCAGAAGGCGAGGGCACACAGGGCGAGAAGCAGCGACGGCAGACGGACGGACGCACGGACGGACGGGTCGGGTCGGAGGACGGGAGGAGCGCGCCGCGCTCCACCCGCTCCGCCCCGCGCCCCAGGTAGCCCACCTTTGTCCGGGGCGCAGCAGGTGAGCGCGAAGGCGGGGCCGGGGGCCGGCCGAGGCCGAGCCTTACCTGTCCGGCCGGCAGGGAGGGGGCCGAGGGGCGCCGGGCCGAGGGCAGCCGAAGCCCGAGCGGCGGAGCGGCGGAGCGAGTCGCCGGCCACGGAGAGGCGCCGGGCTGCAGGGCTGGGAGGAAGGGGGCGGGCACGGGGAGGGGCGGAGGCGGGGCAGAGGAGGGGCGCCGGGCCGTGGGCTCACTGCCCCCGCCGAGGGGCAGCTCCGGCCGGGCCGGGCCTCGCGCGCTCCCAGGCCGCGCGCCCTCGCCAGCTGCGCTCGGCTTTCGGGGCCGGTTCCCCAGAGGCTCAGCCGCCGCCGCTGCCGCGAGGGCGCGGGACAGACAAAGGAGGCAGACAAAGGCGGGCGCAGCCCCGCGGCCTGTGGGCACCGGGCAAGGCGGCCCCTGCTCCCGTTGCGGTGCGTACGAGCCGCGTCGGCGGGGCCCGGGAGCGCGGGACGGGCGGGGCGCGCGGGGTGCACATCTGGAGCGGGGCGGGAGCGCGCGACAAAGGGCCGCGGCGGGGGGCCCCTGGCGGACCCCAACAATGGATCGAGGCTGCGCGCTCAGACGGGGCCTGAGCCGGGCGGGGGCTGGCTGGCCCCCCAAAGGATTATTCCGCCTAGGCTGTCAAATGGGATGGAAGAAATGCCCGGGGCGGGGAGCGGCCGGGCTTTTGTAGCCTCGGAAAGTGCGCCGAGTGGGGGTGACTCTCCGAGAAATCGCTCTCGGGTGTGGGTGTACGGGAGTCTCCAAAGCGCCACTGCCTCACCTGGCCGCCGACAGCGCACCTGCGGCAGCCCCTCCCTGCCCCCACTGGGAAGGGAGAAAGACAACAACCCCAACACACGCTCGCGCACGCACACGCACGCACACACACAAACACACACACACGCACACACACGCGCGCGCCTGCTGCCACGCCCCGTCCAAAGCCGGCCCGGAGCTCAGCCCCGCGCAGTCTCCACAAAGCCAGCGCTGTGGGGCAGGCTCATCCATCACCACGCGGGGCGCTGCGTCCTGACGACCCCGGGAGTCCAGGAATGCTGAGTTATGGGTCCCGCGGCCCCCATAACTCACGAGCGGGTCAGCGGGGCCACCGGCACCGCCGAGATCAAAGCGCAGTGGGGCGGGACGCCGGCACGTGGGAGGCCGCGGTCGTGCCTGGCTCCCAGAGCTCCCCGGGCAGCTTCCACTGCGAGTAGTTTTTCTTTCTGGGGCACATGGCTCAGAGGATGGAGAGCACTGCCCTGCAGTCAGGCGAATGGCCCGAATTGCCCCTCTGGTGCCGTCCATCCTGTGTGGCCTTGACAAGTTGCTTGACCTCTCTGAGCTGACCATCATCCCACACCCCCAGGCTCACAGCATTAAAGGCAGTGGCCTGGGTCAGAGATGATGGGAGCGCTCCAGAGAAATTAGCTGCTGTTATGGTAAGATTAGCATGGTGGGCACCAGCCTGGTGTGGTGAAGACTGCTGGTTATGTACTGGAAAGTTCAAATCTCTTTCCATGAATCCCCACTGAACACCTACTATGTGCTGCCGGAGCAAAAAGCACGGACTCCTGCTCTAGGGAGCTTAAGTTCTAGTGAAGGAGACAGAAGATAGCAGGTTAACCAATTTAAGGCTGGCAGTGATTAATGCTATGCAGAAAAATAAAGCACATTCAGGACAGATAGCATCCAGGGGAAGAGATCCGGCTTTGTGTGAGAACTTGAGGATGGGCTCTTTCGTGGGACAGAGTTTTGTGGCTGTTTTAATGGTATTGACTGTGGGGAGAATGATGCAGTTAAAGGGAAGAGCCAGTGCAAAGGTCCTGAGGCAGGAGAGTGCTTGGTGTGTGAGGCTGTAACAGCGCACGACAGGAGAGGAGTAGGCATAGGAGCTCAAAGCTCCTTTGGCTGCAGAGGGCATGGTAAGGGCTTTGGGTTCTTGGTCAGGACTGGGAGCCACTGGAAGGCTGTGGGCAGAGCAGAGATGGAACTAGGGTTTGAACAGATTCCCTCTGATTCCTAAGCTGTAGAATAGGTAGTGGTGGAGCTGAGACAACAGAAAAATCAGGGAGGGCCAGGGATTTACCTCAGTGGTTCCGTTGCTCGCCTTGCAAGCTCAAGGACCCGAGTTCTATCCCCGGTACCAAAACAAACAAACAGACAAACAAAAAATCAGAGAGACTGCTTAGGGACTGTGGCAGGAAAAGGTGACTGTGGGCTAGGCCTGGGAGGGGGAGTCCTGGTCATCTCCCCATTGTGGGACTGAATGCCTGACACCCACAGCTTACAGGAGGACAGGAGTATTTTGGCTCTCGATTTCAGGCCATTGTCAGCTGGCTCCAGGGCAGAAGTGGTAGGAATGGAAGGGCCCGGCAGAGGGAGGACCACGGAGGGTGGACAGTAGCTCGTTCCAGGCAGCAGGAAGTGAAGGGAGGAGCCAGGAGGGAGACAGACCCTTCCTGGTCAGGTCCCCAAGGACTCGCCTCTTCAGACCAGGGCCCACGTCACCCCAGCAATGAGTGTGGTCCCCCCGTGTTTCTATCCCCATGTTCAATCAGTTTCTATCTGCCCAACCACAATAGATCTAAACCCTAATGGGAGCAGCGGGGAGGGGGATGTGTTTCTCCCCATCAAGGACAAAAATATGGCCTGGAATTCAAGAACCAAAAAAGGGTGGGAGTGATGGCATACACCTGCAATCCTAGCATGCTGGAGGCTGAGACAGGAGGATTGCCATGATTTCAAGGCCAGCCTGGGCTACATAGCAAGACCCTGTCTCAAAAAACTGAAAAACCAAAACAGAACAAAACAAAAAACCCAGAAAGTGTGGGCGTGGTGGTGCATGCCTATAGTCCTAGGACTCTGGGAGGCTGAGGCAGGAGGATGGGAAGTGTGAGCTCAGCCTGGGCAAACAAAGCAAAACAACCAAAACCAAAAACCCAGGAGATAAACTCCGAGGACTCTGGTTCAGGGACTGCCATGGCTGTGGTCCAGTTGGGTGATCTTTTGACAAGTTTGGATTCTGTGTTCTGGGTTCTTTCAGAGTGACCCAGTGGGGAAAGGTAGATGCTAGGATGTCAGGAGAGGCCGGGCTCCTGTCCCATCCAGTTATGGTGACTTTGGGCCTTGACGTCCTCATCTGTGAAATGGGAGAGTTGAATGGCCAACAGGAGAGAGGATAAACACATGTGGGAGAGCTCCACAAAAGGGTATTTTGGGGCCATAAAGAGGAATGAAATACAGTATATGCCACAACCCCAAGGGACCTTGAACACATTATGCTATGTGAAACAAGCAGCGAAAAAGGACAGGATCATGTGGTTACATTTGTATGATGAGTTCAGAACAGGCACGACCAGAAGCAGAAAGAATTGGTGGTTGCCAGGGGCCAGGGGAAGGGGACAGTGGAGTGGCTGCTAGTGAGTTTAGGGTTTTTCTTTCTGGAGTGGTGTGGCTGTTTGGAATTAGTGGTGAGGGATGCATGATTTTGTGGCTGTAGTAAAAATTACTGCATTGCCCACAATAAAGGCATGGACTTTATGGTTTATGAATGATATCTCAATAAGATCTTTTTTTTTTTAATGCCTTTTTTTGGTATCTTGGATCGAACTCAGGACCTCAGGACCTTGCACTTGGGAAGAAGCCTCAGTGCCGCTGAGCTAAATCCCTGGCCTATGTTTTTTTTTTTTTTTTTTTTTTGAGACAAGATCTCACGATGTAGTTCAGGCTGGTCTTGAACTCACAGTGTAGCCCAAACTAGCCTTGAACTCGTGAGCATCCTCCTGCCTCAGCATCCTGAGTGCTGGGATTATGGGCATGCGTGCACCGCCAAGTCTGGCAACAGGAAAGAAGCTTTTTAAAAAAGTGACAGTTGAATTTTTTTTGTACCAGGGATCGAACTCGGGGCCTTGTGCTTTCGAGGCAGGCGGTGGAACCACTGAGCTAAATCCCCGGCCCTAAAAAGTGACAATTGAAAGCTGGTTGTGGTGCTGCCTGTAATCCCAGCAGTCAGAAGGCTGAAGTAGGAGGATCACCCCCAAATTCCAGACCAGCTTGGGCTATACAGTGAGTTCAAGGCCAGCCTGAACTACAAAGTGAGAACTTGTCTCAACCCCCGCCCCCCCAAAAAAAGTGGCAGTTGAGCTGAGTCAGAGGTCCTTGTGGTTCAGGTTGGCTTCAGAGGATCCGACAGCTTGGGTCCGAGGTCAGCAGTGGACCTCAGGATCAGGGTGGTTGTGCAGGCCCCATGCTAGGAAGCCAGGTGCGGGGATGGGTGCTGCCTTTCTTCCTTAGGCAACTGGAGATGCGCGCCATTCCTGGGGGGCTGCCTTGGGAAATGGAAGTGGTGAAGGGGCTGCAGCCAAGCATGGTTTGAATGGGATTTTGCGAAGTGGCCTTGTTCAGACTGGCTGCTCTGGGGGCTTAAATAGTGTATGTAGGGCCGGGGATTTAGCTCAGTGATTCTGCTGCCTGCCTCGAAAGTGCAAGGTCCTGAGTTCGATCCCCGGTACCGAAAAAAAAAAAATAGTGTATGTAGCATTGTCACAACAACAATTAGTGGCAGGTCTTATGTACTTTATATTTTCAAAGATGATGTCATTACTCATCTCTATGAAATTGGACCCATTATTCCATTTTACAGGTGAGAAAACCGAGGTTCAGTGAGGGAAGAGGCTCTCAGCTGCTTAAAGGACCATGCTGGGGAGGGAAGCAGCTGAGTGTGGGGCACCATAGGGACCATTCCACAGTCTGGTTTTGTTTCTTTCCTAACGGCACTTGGGGTTGAACCCAGTTCCTTCCTAGTGAGCTAAATCTCTATCCCTTTAGAATTTATTTTATTTTATTTGAGACGGGGGTCTCACTAAGTCCATAAGCTGCCCAGGCTGGACTCAAACTTGGGCTCCTCCTGCCTCAGCCTCCCAGAGTGCTGGGATAACAGGCATGCACCACCATGCCTGGCCTTTGATTTGCTTCTGAAAACAGCTCTTCTCTGCCAACAACCACCTACTGTGCAGGCATGGAAAGGGGATGTCTTTGATCCTGTGCAGACCCAGCTGGAGTTCAAGTTGGGCAAGTGACAGTAAGCCATAGCTGCCTTCAGCTTCTTCCTCCGTCGAGCTTTCATTCACTCATCTAACATAACCTCTCTGAGCACCTGAGTTTGCCCGGGCACCGGTGATTGCTGAGCTCAAAGAATGAAGGAGGCTTGGGCCCTTTTTGTGGGAGTTCCAACTGGCTGGGCCCTGGAGCATCCGGGTCTCATGGGATTGTCACCAGGCTGTGTGGCTCACTCCCTCTGGTCCCCCTCCCAGCCCCGTGGGTTTTGGTATCCTGGGGACCCTAAGCAGGAAGGGGGCTGGAGAAGCATCTTAGGGGTCTGGCTCCTTCACTTCGCTCCCGTTGTTTTACCCAGTTCTCTCATTGTGGGTTTGCTCAGCAGACCCCGACGCCCCCATGCCCGAGCTGGGCTGCTGCTCGCTCACTTTCTTACAGCTGCCTTCTGTCTTTTCCGTTTCAGTGTCTCGTGGGAGTGATCGTCCCTCCTTCCCCATTGCAGGCCCTCAGGGACCTGATCCAGTTGGCAAATAAGCTCTCTCCTCCTTCACATGCATCCTTCCCTCCCTGCCAGCCTCCTACATATTGTCAGTATGGTGGAGACATGCAAATAACTTTGAAAAACAGCCTCCCAGGAAATGGGAATTCAACAATATAATAAATTAACCCCATCATGGAATCTGGGTCCCACGGCCATCCATCACGCTGATGCGATTAAGATATGAAAAACCAGATGTCGCTGAGCCGTATGCAGAGCCCCCCTCCCTGGCCCCTCTGCCTTTGCACTTCCCCTCCCCCCAGGATTTGCCCCCCTCCCCATACCCCAGACTGCCACTGCTCCTGCAGCCTCCAGAGGGAGCGAAGGACTTTCACTTTCCCCAGTAACCCAGCACGCGCCATTAGAAAGGAAGTTCCTAGGAGCCCAGGTCTGCAGACCACAGAGCTGTTAGCTGGCTCTGTGTGATAATGGGGCTCTACAGGGCCTGATGTGGATAGGGTCCCCAAGTCTGGAGAAAGGCCGCAGTGCCCCAAATGTGCTGCCAGCAGACCTTCAATTAATTGCATCCATTTCTGAAACAAAACCAGCATCCCTTCAGGGTTAACATTGCAATGTGGCAAAATGCAAACTGCTGTGGCGATTCCCACACTTTCTTGGGCATCCAGGCCCCTGGGGAGCTTGTTAAAGGACCAGTGCCCTGCTGCGCACTCTGATCTGGTAGGGCCAGCCTTGGGTTTAATAGGCTCCCTGGGGAGGCCATGCAGATTTCCTGCATTTTGAGAAATACCCCAGGACATTCCTGGCTTTGTTGGCCAGGTTACTTATTCCCTTCCCATTAGAAGTGTGGAGATGTAGTTTTGAAGGCGTGTGAGAGAAGGGAGGCTGCAGGTCCAATAATGAGCTACAAACGGTCCACATTCCTGGCTGCATCTGTGTACAAACAGACAAACGGGACTCTTAACGAGCTCTCAGGTCCCTGGAGCTCAGAGACAAAGCCTTCTGGTCCTGACTTGCTGGCATGACTTCACACCCGCTCCTCTGATCTTAGATCTCCCATCTGTCAAATATGGGGGGCAATAAATAAACGGAAACCCCCATGTCTGAATAGGCCTAGGAGCTGGGTTTGTATCCACGTGTGTGACTTTAGTGAGCATGGGAACATCTCTGGGCCTGTTTTACATCTATAAAGCAGGGCTGTAAAATGGATACTTAGTTCCTAAGGCTAGTGTAAGAATGAAGGAAATCAGAGTTTGACTTTACTAAGTCCTCCACCCAGGGTAGTAATTATTTTAATATTAATATTATTATTATCTTGGAGGGCCTTTCTGACTCTTCTAGACAGTCTCGGGTAGGTTTCTTCATTTGGTTCTTCGAAAGGAGGGCAATTGTAGCCACTTTCGTGTGGTAAATTAACCTGAGGATTTACCGAGGTAACTCACGGACACAGTCCAGTGCCTAGCACTAGGAAGAGGGGAAGTTTTTTGTTTTGGTTTCTTTTTTGAGACAGGGTCACCCAGTGTAGTTCGGGCTGACCTCCAAGTCGCCACCATTCTTTGACCTCAGGCTCGCGAGTGCTGAGATTACAGGCGTGTGCCACCACACCCTTTTTTTTTTTCCGGTACCGGGACTCGAACTTAGAACCTTGTGCTTGTAAGGCAGGGGTGGCGCCGCTGAGCTAAATCCTTGGTACGAGTTAGGCATACATAATAACACTCATCATTGGAAATTTGCACCCGTACATGGTACATACCCCACGCATGATTTGAACCAGGGAAGTTTTACTCTTGGGCGGTCCAGTCTAGCGACTCTTGGTTCGGAGTAGGGTTGGGGGTGGGAGCGACCCAAGGGTACCTACCGTCCTCCCCTGGCCCCTCCCCCGGCCCCTCCCCCAAACCGTCGGGTTCCCCTTCGGCGGAGCAGAGAAGTGTCTGAGGATGTCAGCAGGGGTCGCTGCCCTGAATCCCCAGCTGTGCCCTGCACAGGTTGCTCACCGCTACTCCCACCCCCTTCCAGCGCCTCCTAAAGCGAGAGACGCAGTGGAGGGGAAAAGGCATAGCGATGCTGCGTGGACGCCCAGTAGTCCTTTGGCGCGTCCAGGTGAAGTGCAAGGGAGGTCTCAGCCCATGTAAGGGCTTTGGGGTAGCAGTCAACCAGGGCTGGCCCCGCCCCGCTGCGGCCCCGCCCCCGCTTCCTCCTGTTCCTGCTTAGTAGCTGCCTCCTCCCCGTCTAGCATTAGGCTCCGCCCACTGAGGACCGGGTTGGGTGGCTCAGGGGTGGGCGTGGCTAACGGCGGCGCTAGGACACGCCCAGCGCCGCGGACGTCACGGAGCGGCGCCGAGGCGGCGCGTTGATTGAGCGCTAGGCGGGAGTGATCGGTTCGGCGGTCCCGGGGCTCGGACCCAAACCCAGGCGGGGACGTAGGGCGAGGTAGCGGAGAGGGGCGGGATTCCCTCAGGGGAGGGATCTGGCCGGGTAGGAGGTGGGACCCCCCCCCCCCCCGCCGGGCTTCGCCTTCCCGGTGTCCGGCTTTGCGCTCCGGGCCCTGCGCCTCCAGGTGTTTTCCTCCGGCCCCGCGCAGTTTGCTCGCACAGCTGCGTTTCCCTGCACCCCGTCCGGGTAGACCGAGGCCGATCGGGGCGCGGCGGTGCCCCCAGGCCGTGACACCTATGTGGGGGCTCTTTCGCAGCTGTCCTGATCCGGGCAGAGGGGGCGCCCTGCTTCGGCCTCCCCACACCGAGGCGAACCACCCGGCCCCCGCCCCCAGGTCACGGCAGCCAGGATGACCACGCTTACGCGACAGGACCTCAACTTTGGCCAAGGTAGGGAGGCTGCGCCTGCGGGCAGGGGTGCGCGTGGGGTGGGGGTTCCGAGCACCGTGTCTGCCCTTTGCAGTGGTGGCCGACGTGCTCTGCGAGTTCCTGGAGGTGGCCGTGCACCTGATTCTGTACGTACGTGAGGTCTACCCGGTGGGCATCTTCCAGAAGCGCAAGAAGTACAATGTGCCGGTGCAGGTGAGTCCCACCTGGCCCGGTTGTGGGCCTCAACGCCCTGTGGGGTCTGGGGCGCCAGGTTGGGGCCAGTGCGCGCCCCAGAACCTCAGTATGAGTAAAAGGCGGATTTTTTTAAAGTTTGCACTTTCAGGCCCTCTCATTTCCCAGCAGCCAGAGGGCCCGGCATCCTCCCACACTTCCTAACAAAAGGGAATCCCCTGACCAGTAGTTAGAGACCCAGGACTCGAGGGCATGGCAGTATTTTAAGAGCTTCTGCACCTCGGAAATTAACTGCAGGAGAGGATTCCCGCAAATTTCCAGCACTTTCTCTTTCCCCTTATCTGATCTAGATGGGGGCCTATGGTTAAAAGGCAGACAAAGGCCAGGGTTTTATGTTAGTGGTTCCGCCTGCCTTGCAAGCACAAGGTCCCTAGTTGGATCCCCGTACCAACAACAACAACAAAAAGAAGGCACTCAGTAAACAGAGTAAATGAATCCTGGAAGGTCGTAGTAGTTTAAAGAATACTTAGGGAAAAGGAAACACGGATTTACATCTATTGAGGATCCACCCTGTACTATTTACTTATCTCATTGAATCCTTTGTCTTTATGAGATCTTCACAGATGAAATAATTGAAGCCCAGAAGGGTTAAGTAATTTGCCTGAGACCACACAGCATTATAAGTGCTTAATTTTTGAACTGTGATTAAATTTCTGAGATCCTTTCTCATAGCCCATGTGCATCCCATACGTACAACTTTGTGTACAACTGTGGGACTTTTCAGACTTGGGGAGCCCATGGACCTGACAGTGGGAGCCCCTAATGCTATATTAAATGCTAAGGTTGAAGTTGAAATTTTGACTTTGAATTTCTCTCCATCATGGGGATAAATTCACAGTTCTTAGCCCCCTGATGGAAAAGGGGGTCCCTGGGCAGCATGCTCTAGGTAGAGCTGCTCGGCTTCTGTCCAAAGGTAAGTGATGACAGAGGGTGTTGATGGATTCCCTGTCTGTGCTTCCGGCCTCAATGCCATGTGGTTGTGACAGATGTCCTGCCATCCGGAGCTGAATCAGTACATCCAGGACACGCTGCACTGCGTCAAGCCACTCCTGGAGAAGGTGAGGGGTACCAGGGCCTTCTAGCCATGTCACCCCCAATCTGTTCCTCTGTGCCTGTGGGTCCACTCTGGGATGGGTGATGCTGGGCCTCTTGGAGTCGCCCAGACTCTAACACCCAGAAGCCCGCACTCTGGAGACCCCCCCGCCCATCAGGTGGGCCATATTTGGGGGAGCTCCCAGATAAGTGGGGTGATTCTGAGTGGGGGCTGCCCAGAGGGTTCCAGAATTTTCCCATGTCTGCCCCCTACCTATAGTTCTGTCCTGGCTGGGCCATCACAGTTTCCCCTGCTGCTGTCCTGGGGCCTGGATGGGAGCCAGCCATCCTCTCCTCCCAGCCTGGACCACTCAGTCCAAAGGTGCTGACTCCAACCCCTCCAACCCGATCTCTGGGTCTCAGGCAGCTGAGGGCTGGGAGGGGTGGGGTACGACTGTGGGTCACATGGCTCTGGCTGGAAAGGGGACTCCTGTCTTTGCAGAACGATGTGGAGAAAGTGGTGGTGGTGATTTTAGATAAAGAGCATCGACCTGTGGAGAAGTTTGTCTTTGAGATCACTCAGCCTCCCTTGCTGTCCATCAGGTGAGCTGGCTGGTGGAATCTGCTGGTTGGTGTGTGCTCTCTAGTGTGACCCCTGCTGCTAAAGAGCCCTTAACTTTAAGGGGCCAGGAGGAGAGATGACTAACTGTGGCATTTATGGCTGAGTCCTGGCTGGCCACACTGCTGTGGATGGCACACAGGTGACATATAGACACCTTCCTGGGTACAACAAAGCATCTTGACATTGGTCAATACTAGCCCAGCCCCATGTTATATAGAAGGAGAAACCATGGTCCAGAGGAATGACGGTGCCATCCAGTGTTACCCCAGTGGTGGCAGAGCAGGGAACAGGTGTCCAGTCCATGGTACAATAGAAGCTGACCCTGGTACATGGGTGTTGGCCAGCTGTCCACTTCTTATGAGGCCAGTGCACTAGAATCTGGCACCAACCTGTTCCCACTGGCTGTGTGGCCTCCTGGTATGTGAAGAGGCTTGGGCTATGTCCTGCTTCTCTCCCTCAGCTGCACATAGAACCTCCTAGGCCCGCTGTGCCTTCCTCCATTGTGTATCTGGGCTGGGATGGCCAGCACCCTCAGAGGCACTGCAGGGCCCTAGGTCAGCTTTGGCAGGGTGGGGGTGCCTGCCGGGGGCCAGGGGAACCTGCAAGATGGAGATCTCCTTTCTTGTCCCCAGTTCTGACTCCTTGCTCTCCCATGTGGAGCAGCTGCTCCGAGCCTTCATCCTGAAGATCAGCGTGTGTGATGCTGTCCTGGACCACAATCCCCCAGGTGTGCGCACTCTCCTTCACATATAATTGCCTTGGGCTGTGCCAAGTGTCTCTCCCTTCCTGCCCCTCAGAACCACCTACTCTAGGCAGCCTACTAGAGTCCCCCTGGCTTCAGTTTCCTGCTGCCTGTGTCTTTTCCCAGCACTTGGCTAGAAAGACGTTGCACTACAAGGCTGCCAAGGCAGTGAGCACAAGGGAAGAGGCCAGCCCAATGCAGGCCTGGGGGAGCCTGGCCTTGATTGACCCCATTTCCGCCTCTCCAGGCTGTACCTTCACCGTCCTGGTACACACGAGAGAAGCTGCCACTAGAAACATGGAGAAGATCCAGGTCATCAAGGTGAGATGAGACTGCTCTATGGGTGGCCAGGGAAGCGGTTGAGGGCCACAGTTCCAGGTGGGTAGGGTATCACCAATGGCCAGTGTCCTTGTGTGCTGCTTACATTAGTACCTTGCACCCGACAGTTTCTGTGGGTCAACCACGTGGACACTCTCCTGGTCATTGTTCCCTCTGGTTACCTAGAGCTTGGAGGAGCCCAGATGGAGCCACATGTGAGCTGCCAGCTCATCCTGGTTCTTCCCAAGTGGGGTTTTCAAGGGAGGGGTCCTTGCCCAGCAGCTTCTGGATGGGTGCTGGGGGCTGTTACATCACTTAGGTTCCTGGCCACCCTGGTGGAGGCACCTGTGAAGCTGCATTGCAGGCAGCTCCCTGGGGATTCTAAGGACCCTAGCTCTGGAGGAGAGGGACAGCCAAGCATGCCCTCACTATGATCCCCTCCCTAGGACTTCCCCTGGATCCTGGCAGATGAGCAGGACGTCCACATGCACGATCCCCGGCTGATACCCCTAAAAACCATGACATCAGACATTTTAAAGGTGAGCTGCAGGGGACCAAAGAAGGTTTATTTAGGAGATGCTTAGGAGGTGGGGCCCAGAGCTGAGGCCTGGCCAGAAGGCTTGCCATTCAAGGCTTAGGGGACAGGGTTAGGGATGCCTGGCGTGAGGCTCCCCCCATCTCTCCCTTCCCCTCCATCCTGGCTTTGCCGACTTTTGGTAGCGATCTGTCTGCCAGCAGCCCTGGGTGGTCCCCCTCACTGCAGCACTTTCTTTCTATTAGATGCAGCTCTACGTGGAAGAGCGAGCTCATAAAAGCAGCTGAGGATGAGCCTGCACCCACTGATGCCACGACTGTCGGACTCTGGGGACCCAGCTGCGACAGCGGTGTGGGCCCTGCCTCCAAGTGCTCTTACTGCCCCTGTGCAGGTGCCACCCTCCAGCTAGGGCTGCCCAAGTCCACTTGGTTTCATGGAGGAGGCATCTCCAGGAGGGCAGAGAGGGATGCTGGGACCTCAATTTCCCATCTCTTGGGGCTCAACCGGCTGACACGGTCTGTCTCAAATACTGTGAGTTGTTTTAATAAAGTGCCCCAAGGGCTGGCTGGGGTGTCTCTCCGAGGGACAGGTACAACCAGGTGAACCTGGGAAGGTTGCTTCTCTAGCAGAGTGCCACCCCTGTCACAATCCACACAATCAACCCTAGGCTGGTTTCACTGAAAACATTTATTATAACAAAACACCAGCACCAGTGTGACCGTAAGTTTCCAGCAGCTGGGGGAACTGACTGCCTGCTGCTGGCCCAGCTCTCGCCTGGAGGGACCTGCAGCTGACCTGGATAGAGGATGGACGAATGATGGCCAGGCGACTGTCATCGGGCAGACAGGTGAGAAGGCACCTGGGCAGCTTCCTCCACCCCTACATTGTCAGACACCGCGGCAGATGGGGCTGGCTTCCTGGCCATCTTGTTGCTAACAATGATGCTACTGTTGGTGACCCTGGGCCCATACCAGCCTGCCCAGAACTGGGTGTCGTGGCCCCCGTGCTGGAAGAGGATGTGGCGGACGCCTGGAGGGTAGTCTGAGAAGGTGTGGGAGACCTGGGGGAAGGCGGAGAGGTGACCACCGAGGAGGGAGATGCAGAGCTTGCCAGGTTGGGAGGAGTTGGCGGGGGGGTGGGCGCAATCTCACCTCTGTCCACGAGGCATCGTTCCATTGCTGGATGGTCACAGGCGGGGGCTCGAAGGAGGCCAGGGTGATGTAGTCGGCTGAAACCAGCTGGACTCGTATCTGGTAGGTGCAGCCGCAGTCTCTTCTGGCGGCGAACCTGGGGGCGGTGGGGAGAGCTGTGTGTTAAGCCCCCTCGCTGGCCCTGGGGACAGACAGAGGCAGCAGGCCCACACACCGGAGCCACTTCGTTTCCTGAGCTTGGCCCCTCTGCCCACCAGCCTGCCAGGGCCCGGCCAGCTTCGGTGGCCTCTCTGTCCCTCCTCGCCCAGAGAAGGCCATTATCCATGCGGGGCCTAAAAGGGCAACTTTTGGGGAAATCCTACTGAAGAGGTGACCTTGAAAAGCATGAGGCCCTATTTGTCCCAGCCATGTCACCTGTGCATCGCAGTGTATGGGACGTCCAGGTGGGGGCTGCACAGAGCTCAGCCCTGCAGGGATACCCTTAGGCCTCACCCCTCTTCTCTCGGAGTGCTGCCTGGGCCCTGGGTGGACTGGGGTCCAGATCCGCGTGGCCCAGGCCAGAGCCTTGCAATTGGTTCTGTGCCCAGAGTATCGACTCGAGAAAGAGCTGCATGCTGGGTGGCTCAGTGGCACGGTGGGTGTTCTGGACACTCAGGGTCCTGGGTTCAAGCCCCAGGACTGCACAGAAAAAAACATCATGGGGCGGGAAGGAAAAACATGGGCAAGAAGCTGTGAAGTTTCCACAAAGTCCAGGGAGGCCTGGGGTGCTCTTCCTGTTAGGGGCCTTCGCTGGCAGGCCTCAGTCTCCATCTGCAGCCTGGTGGGTCATATCCTGCTGGGGACCTCACAGGCACTGGGTGTCGGGAGAGGGAGGGCGGGGCCAGGCCGCCGAGCTCTAGGACAGGCTGCATGCAGAGTGGGCACTTGCTGTGGGTTCTCTGAGGAGGGGAGGATGTGGAACGTGGGGATGCAGGCCACTCACCAGTCCTTCACCTCGATGTCGGGCCGAAACGTGTCCAGCAGCTCCTCCCAGTAGCCCTCAGCCTTGAGGTCCACCATCTGGGACTTGAGGCACAGCCTGGGGAGTGGGGGGCGGGGCTGTGTGCAGGAGTGCTATGCAGGGCCCTCTCTTGTGGCCCTGGCAGCCCCCAGGGGACCAGGGAGGTCAAAGGGACCCTGGGCCCCCCCCTGACCACCATAGCAGACCCATGGGAAGCATAGGGCCCATGTGACCCCTGATCCTAGCTTGGGGACACCTGGAGGACACCCGGACTTCCCTGCCCAGTTGGCTCCCGGCTACCTGAACCCAATCTCTTCACCCACTGCCCAGTGCACTTCCCTGGAAGCTGGGGGCTTTGGGCGTGTTTGGGAACCGCCACCCTCCAGCTTCCAGAGACCCTCACCTGGCCTGAGGTTTGGCAAAGGTGTCCCGACCCGTGTCTGTCTGTGTGGTCCGGTCCCCCCGCCACCCTCTGTGCACAGGCCTGGTCTGCTCAGTCCTCACCCATAGGAGGTGACAAAGTACTTCTTGACTTTGGGGTCAGGAAAGTCTGTGCCATGGTCCCCAGGGAGCCTCTCCACCTTCCACTGGTTCCCCTGGTTGGCGTCAAGTTCCCAGGATTCCATGTTCTCTAGGAAAAGCGGAAGCCATGGTGAGGTTCCATCGATGTGTGTTTTCTTTTTCTGTGGTGCTGGGAATTGGATGCAGGGCCTCACAGCCCAGCCCCTCTGTAAATCTCAAGTCCTGGCCTGGGAGGAGAGGGTACTGCTCGGGTTCCTCTCTGGACGTGAGGTTTGCTGTGCTCAGCTTTCTGGGGCTGCAGACACCCAGGGTTCATCATCTTGTTCCTTCCCAAGGGCACTGCAGCCAAGGTCAGCACTCTACCTGCCCAAGGGCCCTGGAGCTCCCCAACAGTGCTTAATTCCCCATTATCGGCTCTGGCTGGGGACTTGCTCCCTCCCACTCTGTCCCCAGCTGGCATGCCTCCTAAAGTCGGCATGGGAACAACAAAAATGATAAAACAACCCTTTCCTCACGCCTATGCTGCCATGGGGCTCCAATACGCAAGTTTCAGTTCTTAAACTATATGAGGAAGGACCCTTAACAGTGCTGACCCCAGGGCTGCTGGGACTTCCAACCATAGGACAAGACCCTAGGGGATGGGAGAGAGGCCTGCCCCAAGGGTTTGTCAGTGGGTCAGGGGAGCCTGCTGTTGGGACATGACTCAGATACTTGGTGCCTAGGGTCGAGGTACCAGATGGAGGCCCAGGATAGCAGTTCATGGCCCTGTGTCCATGAAGGTCATCTGTTAGGTGGGTCCTCTTTCAGACTGAGCTCTGAGGACCTAGAAAAGCCACCGTGCTTCCCTGCCAAGCTGTCCAGAACCACCATAGGGAGACCTGTTTCAAACTGATGGGGGTTTCCAGGAGCTGGCCCAGTGCTGAGTTTAGGGCTGGGCACAGTGGCCTGAGCAGCCTGGGCTAACTGGATGGCCGCAGGGCCGGGCACCAGACCAGGTGCAGACTGCTAGTGCTGGTGCTGGAGCTGGCTGGCTGGGCAGCTCTGGAACAGAATCTAGGACAGGTGGGGAGATTAAGTGTCTGGTGTCACCTGCAGGGCCTCCGAGAGAGCCTGAGGCTTCATCAGCCAGGCCCAGACCTCAGAGGTGGCGGTCAGGATCTCTGGGGAAGCCATGCCTCTTGGGGACCAAGGCGCTCCACCTACCAAATGCAGCACAACCTAACTGTCAGGCTGACTTCTTGGGATCCTAGATGGTAAGGGCTCTGAGTGCACAGACAACTCAGTGGGAGCTGGAGCTGCAAGGAGCACATGCCCCAGACATAATAGGTGCTGAAGAAGCGAGGGCATGTGGCAGGCAGTAGGGGTCTGAGAGCACAACAGGCAGTGGGAACTGCAGGTGCAAAGGCCTTGAGGTCTAGGAAAGGGAAGGAACGGCTGCAATAGCAGCCCCCGCCCACCTCAGCCCACCTTCAGCACAGGGGTTGTGCAGGAGGTTCCTTCGGAGGCTGCACAGGAAGTAGAAGACCTTCCAGTCGGCCACAGGCTGGTCCCAGTCCTCGGTGATGAAGCCCTCGAGGAGGCACCTGCGCTTCCAGAGGGTCATGAGGTCGATGAGGTCCCGCCAGAGGCTGCAGACCAGACGACAGCGCAGCAGCAGCTGGCGGGCAGGCACGTGCATGAAGAGCTCCAGCAGGATGTTCTCGGGCAGCTCGTTGATGCCGATGGGGTCCATGGCACGTGCGATGCATAGGCCTGCGTGGGGACAGTGGTGAACCTCAGCCAGGAAGGAGGTCCCTTGGGTGCCTAGGGACTGACTCCTCTACTCCTGTGTCCTCTGTCGTGCAGTTGAGGCGACGGGGGTCTCTGAGGACCCTTCTCATATGCAGGAGTGGTCCCAAGCTGTGTACATTTGGAAGACTACAATAAAAATATGAAAGTCCCTAGGGACAGAGTGGAATGTGTGATGCGCACCTGTAGTCGCAGCTCCTCCTACTCAGAGGTGGAGGCAGGAGGAGTTGGAGCCCCTGTCACAAAAAGAGAAAAGTTAAAGGCTAAGGACAATTTTTTTTTTTTGTACCGTGGATTGAATTTAGGACCTTGTGCTTGCCAGGCAGGCACGCACCACTGAGCTACATCCCCCGCCCCCCATTAAAAAATAATTGCCTCTTTTTTTTTTTTTTCAGTACTGGAAAGTGAACCCAGCGTCTTTGTCCTGAGGTACATCCCCAATCCTTTTAAAATTTTTAATCTTGAGATAGGTTCTTACTAAATTTTGAGGCTGGGCCCAAACTCCTCCTGCCTCAGCCTGCCACACCACTAGGAATTGCAGGAATGTACCACCAACCCCTGCCAGCCTTGCTTCATTTGGAAGCCAGTTGAATAGGTGACCTGTAAGATTTTGCTGAGGCCTGTGGATTCCGTGAGGGTTTGGCTGACTGTCCTGTACTAATGCCGAGAGTTCCCCGTCAGAGTATAAATCTGGTTGTGGTGGAGGGAATGCTGCTGGGAAACAGCTTCCCTACCCTTAGGTGCTCCTGGGGCCCCAAGCCAGATGAGGTGCCACGCCCAGGAGGGTCACAGCATGGAGGACTCCAGAGGAGGCAGGAATCTGCAGCAAGGGGACCTCAGGGCGGGGGTGGCTCAGGCAGGCTCAGGGCCCTCACAGAGGGGCCTTATCTGCCCACACCTGGGGGACAGGATGTGCTCCCCACACACAGGGAACAGGAAGCTGATGGTCTCTTCTGCTCGTCCATTGAGATGCGGCCCCCAAAGCAGTTCAGTCTCCTGAGAGGCCCTCTCCCAGGAACGGGTGGGTGTGCACTCTGGCTTTCAGCAGAGTAAAAAGGATAGGCGGACAAGCAAAGTACCTGTGCCCTGTGGGAAATGGCTGGTTGGGAAGCCGGCCCACACCGCCACCCAGGCAAGGTCTGAGCGCAAGCAGTTTTTAAAAACAAAACCTAGCTGGGAGGGCTGAGGCATGCCTGGAATCCTAGCACTTGGGAGTTGCTGAGGCAGAAGGATCATAACTAGTTGGGCGACATAGTTAGACCCCATCTGGAAAAAATAAAATAAAAAGGGCTGGGCATGTAGCTCAGTGCAAAGGCCCTGGGTTCAATCTCAGGTACAGGGGGAAAAAATCAGGCAATTTAAAACAGCTGACAAGCCGGGCATTTAGCTC
Source organism: Heterocephalus glaber (assembly GCF_000247695.1). Next base: position 1,292,002 of record NW_004624818.1, read on the forward strand.
ACTGGCGCCGCGCCTGCCTCTCAAGCGCAAGGTCCTGAGTTCGATCCCCGGTACCGGGGGAAAAAAAATTTAAAGAAAAGAAAACTGCTGACAACCTCTAAAAGCACTGTAAACCAAATTAAGTCACAGGGTTCCGTGGTGGAGGGGTACTGGGTACAAAGGGATTCCCATTGTGAGATCCAGTCTGCGTCATACCCCTCCGAACCTCACCCCATCCCACGCCACCCCCGCCACCCGGGCGGGAGACAAGGCCCGCACAGGGGCGGAAACTGTGCGGGGGGCGGTCACACTGTGCTCACTGGTGCCTTGGCTGTCCTGAGCTGGCCTGTCCCACTCCCTGCCACCCCCGAACCGGGGGACAAGGCCCTGGGAGCCGCGGGACCGCCAGGGCACGCGCCCGGGCACGGCGTCCGCAGCTCTACGACCGCCCGCGCCCCCGCCCCGCCCCGCCCCGCCGGTTCCCCCGAAGGGTCGCGACCTGAGCGCGGGACCGGGCAAGCGCCCCGGCAACAGTTCCGGTAGCCGCGGCTCGGGCCTCGGCGACGTCGCCTCTCGCCCCGCCCCGACGGTCCTTCTGCGTCATGCGCCGTGGGACACCAGCGCCCCCTGCGGCCGCAGCACCCACCTCTCCCAGCCAGGAAAGCCAGCCTCGGTTCTCCTTTTATCTGTTCTCCCTGGGCAGACGGAAGTGGGACAGTCCCCGGCTCTGGAACCACCCACAGATCCCTCCCTGAGAGCCCCAGGCAACCAAAGAGCCGGTAAAAACCTCTTCCGGGTTTGCTCCAGACTCTGCATGAATTCTTTCTTTCTACGAGGGTTATGAAGCATCGTTTTCAGGCAACCACCAAGGGTTTTCCTGGCTGAGCGCTGCACAAGGGAGATGACCTTGTGGCCCTGTCGCATTCAGGTCTCTGTCTTCTCTAAGGAAGACTGGCTTTTTCCAGGTGGTGGGTGGTGGCCCCTGCCTGCCCTGACTGGGCCCCGATCCAGCTCACGGTTGAGATCCGGACATTTGAGCATTTATTGAGCACCTACTGTATGCGAGGGACCATTCCAAATGCTTCGGCTGCATCCAAGGTCAGTAAAGCTCTTGGTAGAGAGTGACATCAGAAGCACAGCTTGGGTGGCACTGCACAGCCAGCGGGAGGTGTACTGATGGGTTCCGTGGAGTGAGGTGTCTGCATGTGGCTGAGGGATCTTGCTGTGACCAGGCTCTGGGATCCAGCCCCTTAAATGTCAGGCCCTCTCTGGACAGAAGCCACACTTTGTAGCCACAGGCCTGCCCCCTGCCTGTGGCACAGGGACAGCAGGGCTGGGAACACCTTTATTTGAGTGCATGCAGTAGGTTTCAGTCCTTCCTGCAGGAGGGAGGCAGAAGCATGGTGGGAAACCCTGGGAATGGCACTTCTGGGGCAGGGGGCCTGGCCAGGGGATGGAGGTGGGCAGGTGGCCCCAGAAAATGCTCCACCCTATTCACCCTGGGCTCCCAAATCCCAACCCTCAGAGTCTCAGCCAGGTCCTGAGCCCAGATTCCCTGGGATGCCTGTGGAGGACTCCCTGGGGCCTCCGGAGAGCCCAGCCCCCACCTGGTGCCCGTCTGGCTTTGGGACAGTCCACCCCCTCTGGACGCCACCCACTTCTGGTCTGCCTCGTTCTTCACAAACCCAGCCACAGCCACCTCTTCTGGGAAGGCAGGAGGAGTGGGGGACACTTATGAGTGGCAGAATGGGGTGGGGACCATCTGAGAGCTCTCCTCTCTCCCACATCTGTCTGGTTGCAGGCCCACCCCACCCCCCAACATCTGCACTGTCAAAGGCAGTCACACTGATGCCTTACTTGGCCCTGCTCCAAGGGCCCCCAAGGAATACCCTGAGAATGGGCTCTGTGCATGTGTGTAGGTAGAGGCACAGATCTAGGCTGGTGTCTGAGCTTGGAGCCCCCCTCTCAGAGCCTGGGGGACCCCTTGCACTCCCCTAACCTTGGATGCTCCATCTCTAGAGGGCTCCTGTAATCTTTCAGGTCTGTGTCAGTGAAGAGCTGTCCTGCTGCTGGCCACTGAGGAAGGAGCAGCTGGGGTCCAGGTCTGGGGACACCTGGCTTGCACACCTCCTTCCCTTCCCAGGCCCAGCCCCGCTCCGAGAGCAGTTTACCCATTAGGGTTCTGTGGCTGGGGATTCAGGGAGGCATCAGGGCTGTGTGGGCCCAATGGTGATGCTGCTGTTAGTGACCCTTGGGCCGTACCAGCCGACCCAGTAGTGAGTGTCCACGCCGCCGTGCTGGAACCAGATGTAGCGGACGCCAGGAGGGTAGTTGGAGAACGTATGGGAGACCTGGAGGCAGGCAGAGGGCAGGGAGAGGTCATGGGGGGCTGATGAGATGGGGGCATTGGCTGAGGGGCCCCAGGAGCAGGGGAGCGACTGGATTCTGAGGGTCTGACCAACCGTGCCTCAGTTTCCACATCTGTCCTAGGGAGCAAAACCCTGCCTGGTCCACTGCACAGAGTCATCATGGGGCTCAAAGGAACTGAAACTGCCAGCTGCCAAATGATGTCCAGTGAGGTCATCACTGGGCACGTGTGGCTATATAAGATACCACTGATTGAAATTACATAAGATGTAGAAAGTTCCTTTATGCAGTCATCCTAGGACGTGGCTCTCAGTAAGGGTTCAGTTCTTGTTGGTTGGTACTGGCTACCGACTGGACACAACAAAAACAGGCCATTTCTGTCACTGCTGAAAGTTCTCTGGGATGGTGCTGGTCCAGATCAGAGCTTAGCAAACTACCTAACAGGCCCACTGTCTTTTTTTTTTTTTGGACCGGGGATGGAACTCAGGACCGTGCACTTGCAAAGCAGGTGGCGGAACCACTGAGTTAATTCCCCAGCCCCCACTGCCTATTTTTATAAATAAAGTTGGGTTTTTTTTTGGTACTGGGGATCGAACTCACGACCTTGCACTTGAGAGGCACACGTGGTGCCACTGAGCTAAATCCCTGGCCCCTATAAATAAAGTTTTATTGCAACACGGCCACGTGTGCTGGTTTGCACACCATCTAAAGCTGCTTTCACAGCAGAGGTAAAGGGTGAGTTGCTGTGACAGAGACAGGACAGCCTGCAAAGCCCAAGATTTCTGTATCTGGCCTTAAAAGACAACACTGGTGACCCTAGTTTGGATAACACAGATGTTTTTCAAATCACAACTGAATCGAGGGCTCAAGTGCCCATCAACCTATTGTAAGTTGAAAATGCTGTAAGTGGCAATGCATTCAATGCCCTGATAAACAAATCTGACTTTTGCAAAATCTTAACTGAAACCCTTGCAGGTCCAGATGCTCCTGGCCATAAGATGGGATCATACCCAATAAATCCATCGTTAAGTCAAAACACAGTAAGTGAAGCTATTGTAGGTTGGGCACCCTATGTAGTAGTAGTCAGTATTAGTTAGTTAGTGGGCTGGGGATTTAGCTCAGTGGTTCTGCTGCCCATTTCGAAAGTGCAAGGTCCTGAGTTTGATTCCTGGTACCAAAAAAAAAAAAAAAGTTAATTAGTAAAAATCAACCTTTCCGTGTGTGTGTGCACAAGTGTGGTGCTGGGGACAGAACCCAGGACCTTGCAGATTCTAGGTAAGTGCTCAATCACTGAGCCACACTTTGGCCCCCACTTCCTGAATGGTTTTTGGACCTGGCATTAGACAGTGCAAGGGAAGCATCATCATCATTATTTTTTTGGTACCAGGGACCGAACTCGGGACTTTGTGCTTTTGAGGCAGGTGGCAGAACCACTGAGCTAAATCCCCAGCCCAGAAGCATCACTATTCTTGTTGCATGGATGAAGCAGGTGACATTCAGAGCAGTGGAAGCTCCTGGGAGAAGTGTCAGAGCTTGGACCTGACCCTAGACCGCCCTGACTGTTGTCTTGCCTTGGGGATGCTGCCCTGCCCCTCCGAGGCCATATACCTCTCTCCACTTGGCGTCACTCTTCCGCTGGATCATCGCAGGGTCTGGCTGGAAGGTCCCCAGAGGTGTGTGCGCGGATGACAGCAGCTGGACGCACAGTTGGTACTTTGAGCCACAGTCCGGCCTGGCTGCAAACCTGTGGGGATGGAGGGCCAGGTCAGCGCCTCAAAGATGGGGAGCAGAGTGGGGTGGGGGTCCTGAATGGCAGCCACCCCCAGACTCGTGTGCCAGCCACTCACCAGTCCTTGACCTCAATGTCTGGCTGCATGGTGTCCATGAGCTCCTCCCAGTACCCTTCAGCCTTGAGGTCCACCACCTGGGACTTGAGGCAGGTGCTGGGGGCGGGTGGAGGGGTGCTGGGGTCACCATGGGGGCCCAGAGGCTCTGAGCGTCCCTCTCCAGATGGGCAGGGACTTGGGCTTCCCCCTGCCCCAAAGCCCAGATCTTACTAATAAGAAGTCACGAAGTATTTCTTGACCTGGTCACTGGGGAATTCCTTCCTCTGCTCCCAGGACAGGTCCTCCACCTTCCACTCATCACCGCCGTTCACGTCCAAGCTCCAGAACTCAAACCCCTCTGGCAGGAGAGCAGAGCTCATGGTGGGTGGTGGCCCTCGGGAATCACCTCTCCCACCCGCCCCTCCCTCCCTGGAACTCTGCAGCTGACTCCATCCAGCGCTGGGGGGGCACTGCACATCAGTTGGGTCTACCTTGTGTTTGGTGCCTTCTGAGTCCCAGGCATAGGTAAGTGATTTACACTGAGAAATCTGGACAAAAGATGATGTGAACAAACAGACCCCTTCTGTGACAGAGAAAGCTCTACATGGGCCAGACAGACCTGAGTCTTATACCAGCTCTGCCATTACTGGGCTGTGTGACCTTGGACAAATTGCTTTCCTTCTCTGAGCCTTGGTCTTCTCTGGAACTGCACTCAAGAACAGGCTGGGAGGGCTGGGGATTTAGCTCAGTGGTTCTTGCCCTTGCCTCAAAAGTGCAAGGTCCCGAGTTCGATCCCCGGTACCAAAAAAAGAAAAGAAAGAAAAAGAAGAAGAAGAGGCTGGGAAACTTTCTCAAAAAGCAATTTCACTTTCGTGGGACCTCACCCCATCCCTTGTCCCTATCACATTGTTTAGGGTTTCTTTTTCTTTCTTTTGTGTATGTATGGGTCCAGGAGATTGAACCTTCACACTCAACCACATCACCAGTCGGCTCCCCCTTTTTGAGATGGGGGTTTCACTAAGTCACTAAAATGCCCTAACTTCTGACCCTTCCAACTCAGTCTCCCCAGCAACCAGGGCTACAGGCATGTGCCACCATGCCCAGCAAGTATAGTTGCTTTTAAAGGGTAATAAAAGCCAAGCACAGTGGTGCATGCCTGTAGTCCCAGCTACTCAGAGGACTGAGGTGGGAGGATTATAAATTGGAGGCCAGCCTGAGCTACTGAGCTACACAGTGAGTTCAAGGCCACCCTGGACCACATAGCAAGACCCTATCTCAAAAACAAACAATCAAAAAAAAAAAAAAAACCAAAGAAAACACACAGGGAAAACAAAGCAAAACAAAATACATTCTTAATTCCTTGTCCAGCTCTGGCTTGTGGCCCAAAGTTTGCTTTTGTTGTTTTGTTTTTCGAAGCAAGGTCTTGCTCTGTAATTCAGGCTGGCCTTGAACTCACTATGTAGCCCAGGTTGGCCTGAACTCATGGTGCTCTTTCTGTCTCATCCTCCCGAGTGCGGGGATTACAGGTGTGTGCCACTACGCCTAGCTGTGGCCCACAGTTTGCCAAATGCTGGTCAAGTGGGCAGCTGTTGAGGCCTCAAAGGAGACAGCATCTGATAGCTCACAGTTTTATCATCATTTGGCTCCAGAATCTGACCACACAACAGAAGACGATATCTTCATCCCACTCCAGTGTCCCCCCTCCCTGACAAGTGACAGCATAGCAAGGTAGAGGGTTCATCTTCATGTCAACTTGACTTACTCCAGAGCTACCTAGGGGATTAGGAAAGCACACTTCTGGGTGTGTCTGGGTGGGTCTTGGTGGCATGACCCTGGGGACTCTATCTGTCCCTTACTTCCTTTGTGGCCCTCTTCCCTTATGCTCTGCTTTCTTGCCACCATGATGTGGGCAGTGTTCCTCCGCCATACCCTTCTGCCGTGATGTTCCTGTCTTGGAGCTAGCTGACCATGGACTTAAACCTCTGAAGCCGTGAGCCAAACAAGCCTCTCCTCCTTTAAGTTGTTGGGTGTCAGGTGTTTTGTTCCAGTGACGGGAAAGCTGATGGATCCACAGGGGAAGCTGGGGTTCAGAGTGACATAGGAGCCTTATTTTGTCTGTTGCTGCTACCCTCTGGAAAGAAGACTGGATCTCTCCTTCTTTCACAAGAACAGCCCCGCCCCCAGCCCTGCCTGTCTTCTGGGATAGTCACAGTATGTTCAGCCCTGTGACTTGTATCTTGGGCACAAATTTTTTCAGGTGGCCAACAATCTTTTTAGTAGTAAAGGTCACTGGAGAAATAATTTTAGAAGTGGAATAAGAAATACTACCCTTGGTCTCTCTCTCAGTCTGCCCATCTGGACCGTGGGTTCAAGGGCAATCCCTACCTCGAAGGGTTGTTGTGAGAGGACTGAAGGCATTAAACCACCCAAAGGACCTGAGCTGGTGTTTGGTGCTAGGGCACACCAGACCCCACCGCACCCCACCTTCAGCACACAGGTTGTGCAGGAGGTTCCTTCGGAGGCTGCACAGGAAGTAGAAGACCTTCCAGTCGGCCACAGGCTGGTCCCAGTCCTCGGTGATGAAGCCCTCGAGGAGGCACTTGCGCTTCCAGAGAGTCACGAGGTCGATGAGGTCCCGCCAGAGGCTGCAGACCGGGCGACAGTGCAGCAGCAGCTGGCGGGCGGGCACGTGCATGAAGAGCTCCAGCAGGATGTTCTCGGGCAGCTCGTTGATGTTCCCCACGGCCATGGTGGTGGCTTTGGTTACCCCCTGTGGTTACGGAAAAGCCACACTGGCAGTCTGTCCTCCCCCCAGAACCCATTATTTGCAGCATCGGGTGGTGGTAGAGGGTCCCATCCCAGCGGCCACTGACTGGGCCTTTCTGTGCTTCAGTTCCATCCTCTAAATGGGGTCGGGAAGGGGGCTTCCTTCCAGGGTCACTGGGCCCATCCGAGGAGCATGGCGAACAGCAGGTGCTCAATAACAGGTGAGCTCCGTGACCTTCCACAGCACCTAAGCACAGCTTTGAGGAGGCCGGGAGGGTCAAAGCAGCTGTCCAAGGTCGCGCAGCAGGGACAGAGGGGGAAAGGAGCCCGGGTCCTCTCAGATCCTGGAGCAGCCTTTTTCAGTGGGTCGCGGTCTTTGGAGAGGAAATAATGGCAGCCTGGCCCTGTTCCATAGGGATCTCCTCTCTCAGCCTCAGCCTTGGTGATGGAGAAGAAATTGCAAGGGGATAACATATCACTCTCTCCACAGGAGGCCCAAAGGGCTCTGCAACTTTCTCAAGATCACAGAGAAAAATGAGGGCCTAGCCGGGATTGGAGAGAGGTGGCCGATAGATGAGGACGCGCCTACCCCGAGCCTACCCTCGCTCTGGGCTCCAGCTCCGGGGCCCCAGCGCGCCTGCGGCCTCCAAGTCTCACGCTGTGGTTTGAAAGGATCCCCCACGTTAGGACCCAGCGCCCCGATGGCGACCGCAGCCTGCGTCCTCGCCGCCCGCCGCCCGCCGCCCGCCGCCCGCCGCTCGCAGCCTGGGCCTGGTCGGCGCTAGGCGCACTGCGGCGCACGGAGACGGCGAGCGCGCCCGCCCCGCCCTGAGCGCCCCGCGGTCACCTGCGGTCGGCCGCTGCCGCGCGATCGCGCTAGGTCCCCGGGGCTGGGCCGGCTCGGCCCGAAGTCGCCGGTGGACGTGGCCCCGCCCCGGTCCGCCAGGCCCCGCCCCTCTCCTCGCCCCCCACCGCACATAGGAAATTTACGGGGGGGGGGGGAGAAGGCGCCTCCCGCCCCCCAGCCCCGCCAGGCCATGCGCCCCACATAGCGCGTAGGAAAGACCCCAAATACCCCTGCGCCCCTCGCCACCACCTCCGCGCAGCGCCACCAGGGTGAGCTGGGGACCCCCCCTCCCCCTCAAATCGGATCCTCCCTAGAGAAAACCCGACTCCTGACCTTTGTGGGCCAAGCGCCCGGACCGCGGGGCGGGGCGGGGCGGCGCGGAGCCTTTAAGAGGCGCGGCCGCCCGGGCCGCCCCAGACGCGGGCAGAGCTCCGACTCGCCGCCCGAAGCGACCCGGCTCCTCCTCCGTCGCCTCCTGCAACCGCGCTCCGCAGCGATGGACGGAGACGGGGACCAAGGTAGCCGGCGCCCGGACGCACGGGCTGCAGCCGGGAGGGCAGGCGGGCAGCGCGCCGGGGCCCAGAGGGGTCCTCGGAGGGCGAGGGGCCCCCGAGAACCGCGCGCAAACTTTCCCGCGAGCAGAGCCCTTTCGATGAGCCCTCCAGTCTCAACGGAGCACGGATTTTCTTCTCTGTCAGCTGTCTTGCGCTGCTGGGAGGCCTGGAGAAATGTCAAGCAGGGAGGGGGCTCCTGGGTCCCTGCCGAATTCCCAGTGGGGCTGGGGCCCGGAGCCAGGTGGCTGTAGACTTCTTCTGTCTCCACTTTCTGCATCGGTCAGCTCTGGCCCGTGGGTTTCTTAGGGCTACCGGCCTTTTCCCACGCACTTGGGCGCCACATCGCCGTGGAGTTGGGGCCCGCTGTTTCTCAGTGCACTCTGCGACTGCTCAGTCATCTTTTCTGGCACCCTAGGACCCCGCCCCCCACCCTCCAGCTTTCTTCTGGGCCTGTAGGGTTTGGCCTGCTGAGTCAGGGTGGGAACAAGACCTGCCGGCGCAGCGCTTGTCCCTTCCTCTCCTGGCCCAGCTCGGGTGGGCAGTGCTGGGGGAAGGCAGTGGAAAAGTCAAGTCAGCGACCCCCGTCCTGAATCCTGAACCCCCGGCTCCCGAAGCCCCTGCCCCTAACCTGTGGTTCCCCTGCCACACCCTGGAGAGGGCCCCAGAATGGGCTCCTGATTTTCCCCAGGGCCCAGCTATTCCCTGGACTCCGTGGCCCAATCCAGGTGAGTGAATCAGCCAGGAGGTAGCTTCCAGGAGCCAGATAACTTTCCACAACAACAATGTGGGGAGTTGTGTGCACTAGAAGGGGGGCAGTGGGGGGCCGTAATCGGATCTGGGGCCTCAGCACCAGGCCTGGGGGCCAGGAGAGGGGACTGGGCTAGGGCACCTTTCGGGGAGCATCAGGTGTCCATCCACTGGGGCCAGGGCAAGGGAGGGGGAGTGGTGGTGGAGAGGGGAGAACACTGGCCAGGCTTCCCAGAGACCTTTGGGCTGCCAGATGGACATAGATGGACATTTATTTCCTCCTTGCTTTCCCCATGGTGTGCGGGGTGACCTGATGAGTCTCTGGGGCTCAGTTTCCTCTTTGCCCAAAGGGAGGGGGCAGAGCCCTGCATCACTCAAATGTGGTCTCGCAGTGCTGGTCACGAAGGGAATGTGCTGAGTTTGATAAGATTCCCTAAGGGTTGCTGAGGATACCCTGGGTACCTGGGCTCAGAAAGACTTGGTCAAGCCCTATTCAGCATAGGGTGCCTGGCTGTGTGCATGTGTGCTGTGTGTGAGGAGGTTCAGGCCCAGATTCTGGTCCTAGGCCCTGCCACCTGTCCCCTTCCCCAGTGCCAGGCTCTTTCCCTCATTGCAGGGCCCAGGGCCCAGGAATGCCTGGTCCTGGGTCTGACAGCAGCAGCCTCCCCACCGAGTGGCCCCGTCTCCTCCCCACTGCTGTCCACCCTCCAGAGGCACTGCGTTCTTGGTATCTGCTTTCTTAAGCTTCCGTGGCCGAGTGAGGAGAGCGGGGACCCAAGTGACATCTGCCTGCTGCCTTTCAACTCCTGATGTCCTCATCCCTCCTCAGGGGAGCTGAACCTCAGCACCATCAGATGGCCAGGCACGATGGTTACCCTATTTCGCAGATGAGGAAACTGAGGCCTGGGGACTGGAAAAGACACACCAGCCATTTTATGCTTAGAACAAGCCTGGCACTTGCTAAGTGGCCAATAAATAGGAGCTCTGGACAGGCCAGTGCCAGGCACCTGGTTTCACGATTCAGGAGGTCATTCTGGTGAGGAAAAAGGCCGATCACTAGCCAGGCACTGTGGTGCGTGCCTGTGATCCCAGCCCTTGGGAGGCTGAGGCAGGAGGATTGCTGGGAGTTCATGGCCAGCCTGAACTGCATACCGAGACCCTATCTCAACAAAACAAAACAACAAAAAAGCTGATCACATCCCAGGACAAATGTTAGGAAGCCTTTGAATTTGGGCTGTGCGAGGGGAAGTCCAGGAAGGCTTCCAGAGCGGGTGAGAGAGCAGAGGTCTCGGAGGATGCTTAGGAGGATTAACGGGGTTCCGAGTGAAGCTCAGGACAATGCTGTTGGTGGCTCTGCTCAGGGATGGGGTTTATGGGCCCTGCAGGGGACACGGAGTGGCCAGGCAGTTCTTGGACTGCGACTGAGGGCACCCATCTGGGGCTCAGCCGCCTCCCTGGGCACCCAGGTGGAGTCACAGAATCTCTCCTGGCAGCTGTGGTTGCCCTGGGGGGCAGGTGGGCGCGGAGGGGGACAGTCTGGGGGAGTCACAGCCTCGCCACTCCCCCATCTGCCCGCAGAGAGCGTGGGCCAGGCTGAGGAGGCGAGCCTGGAGGAGGCCTGCACCGAGGGGGAGCAGCCCGGCGAGGAGCAGGAGGAGCTGGAGGAGGCCGCGTACCTGGCCGAGCTGCCCGAGGCGCTGCTCCTGCGCGTGCTGGCTGAGCTGCCCGCCGCGGAACTGGTGCAGGCCTGCCGCCTGGTGTGCCTGCGCTGGAAGGGGCTGGTGGACGGCGCCCCGCTGTGGTTGCTCAAGTGCCAGCAGGAGGGGCTGGTGCCGGAGGGCAGCGGTGAAGAGGAAGAGCGCGACCACTGGCAGCAGTTCTACTTTCTGAGCAAGCGGAGGCGCAACCTGCTACGCAACCCGTGCGGGGAAGGTGAGGCCAGGCCGGCCATGCTGGAGGAGGGCAGGGGAAGCCAGGGGCCGGAAGGGGCCATGCTGCGAGTCTACCGCTGTGCCTGGCCGCTTTCCCTGGTGTTCGTCCTCAGTGAGCCTGGGCGGAATGGCCCTGTGCACAACCGCCCAGGAGGAGAGGCCGGAAGTGGCCACCATTGCAGCCCACCGCCAGCTGCCCCACCCCCTAGGCGAGTGTGGTGACACACGCCTGTCATCCCAGCACCCTGGGAGGCTAAGTTGGAGCCCAGCCTGGGCAATTTAGCAAGACCTTGTCTCAAGATAAAAAATTAAAAGCGTTGGGGATACAGACCCGGGGAAGGCCCTGTGTTCAATCCCCAGCACCAGAAGGGAAAAAACAGCAAAAAAAAGTCTTGCTGCAGCCTCAGCAAGAACTGGGTGACCAGGGTGGGGCTGTCCCTGTCCCTACAGAGGACTTGGAGGGCTGGTGCGACGTGGAGCACGGTGGGGACGGCTGGAGGGTGGAGGAGCTGCCCGGGGACAGTGGGGTGGAATTCCCCCAGGATGACAGCGTCAAGAAGTACTTCGCCTCCTCTTTCGAGTAAGGAGGAGTAAAGAGCGTAGGGGAGGGAAGGGGGAG